>CM042416.1:2689527-2754527 GCA_023634145.1 Thymallus thymallus | reverse complement strand
TCACGGCTATCCCACCCCCACTTTGCTCACAGCACCTCTGCTGAGACAATCAGTGACCCCACCTCCGCCCCTGCCCCCCCTGGACTGATCCTCAACACCCCCCTTCCCCCCACCTCCCTACCTGGGCTGGCTTTCACCACCAACCAAGTGAAGAGAGAGCTGGAGAGACTACACCAGTGGAAAGCGGCGGGCCCTGATGGCATCAGCCCAAGGGTGCTGAGGGTCTGTGCTGACCAACTGTGTGGAATACTCCAGCGTCTTTTCAACCTTAGCCTGAGCCTAGAAAGGGTCCCTGTGCTGTGGAAAACATCCTGCCTCGTCCCAGTACCCAAGAAGGCACACCCCACTGTCCTGAATGACTTCAGACCTGTAGCGCTAACATCCCACATCATGAAGACCCTGGAAAGGTTAGTCCTCGCTCACCTCAGACCCCTGGTGTGTTCATCAATGGACCCCCTGCAGTTTGCATACCAGCGCAACATCGGGGTGGATGATGCAATCATCTACCTTCTGCAGAGGGCCTACTCTCACCTGGACAATGCAGGTTGCACTGTGAGGGTCATGTTTTTTGACTTCTCCAGTGCCTTCAATACCATTCAGCCCCTGCTACTGGGTGAGAAGATGAGGAGGATGAAAGTGGAAGGACCCTTAGTCTCCTGGGTCACGGACTACCTGACCGGTAGGCCACAATTTGTGCGACTACAGAGCTGTGTGTCAGAACGGGCAGTTAGCAACACAGGGGCCCCCCAGGGTACGGTCCTGTCCCCCTTCCTGTTCACCCTCTACACCTCAGACTTCAGATATAACTCTGAAACATGCCACCTACAGAAGTTCTCGGATGACTCTGCTATTGTAGGGTGCATCAGGGGTGGGCAGGAGGAGGAGTACAGGAGCACAATCAGTGACTTTGTGTTGTGGTGTGAGCAGAACCACCTTCAGCTCAACATCAGCAAAACTAAGGAGATGGTGGTGGACTTCAGGAGAACCAAGGCACAACTGACTGCAGTCCCTATAAAGGGGATGGATGTGGAAATGGTTGAGTCATACAAGTTCTTGGGTGTCCATATGGACAACAGACTGGAATGGGCTGGTAACACCGGGGCCCTGTACAAAAAGGGCCAGAGCCGACTCTACTTTCTGAGGAGGCTCAGGTCCTTCAACGTGTGCAGTAAACTACTGCATACCTTCTACCAGTCTGTGGTGGCCAGTGCCATCTTTTTTGCAGTGGTGTGCTGG
This sequence comes from Thymallus thymallus, assembly GCA_023634145.1. Lineage (NCBI taxonomy): Eukaryota > Metazoa > Chordata > Actinopteri > Salmoniformes > Salmonidae > Thymallus > Thymallus thymallus. The sequence goes on along the minus strand of CM042416.1, from coordinate 2,753,291 downwards.
GGAGCAAACATCAAAGCCGGTGATGCTACTCGGGTAAATAAGCTGATCAGGAAGGCTAGCTCTGTCCTGGGGATGAGCCTTGACACTCTAGAGGAGGTGGCGGAGAGACGGATCCTGGCCAAACTGCTGGCCATCATGGACAACGTCACCCACCCTCTGCACGCTATGGTTATGACGCAGAGGAGCTCTTTCAGTCACAGACTGATCCCACCACGGTGTGCCAGAGAGCGCTACAGGAGGTCCTTCCTGCCGGCGGCTATGAGACTATATAATGCCTCACCGGGGTGCCGTGCCGTCGGCAACATAGATCTGGAACTGTTGGGGTGCTAGGACCTAGTTTAATAATTATGCATCCATCCGTGAGTAACTCTGTTCCGTCAGCACTCATCCACTCAGGCCATACGTATTCATACAGGTCTGTATATACATACCCATGTACAGTTGTTATATTATATCACATGCAATATTGTAAGTAATTATTGGACCTAGGCATTCACTCAGGAATGCATATTAGTATCCTGCCAGTTGCACCTTTTCTCATTGCTTTTAGTATATCAAATGTGCAATAAGTGCAGTTGTCTGTAATTAAACCCTGCGCACTAAGGACTGTATTTTAAGGGAATTACTATTATTACCCCAATGATATCATACACACATTTAGCTATTAAAGTATCTCTTCCTGTCATTTACCTGTACAGTTTGTGTAAACATGCAAGTATTCACTTATCTGTAAATATAACTGTATACCTAACTGTACAGCTAATTTAACCATGCAAAATTTTCACCTACCTGTTCATTTACCCAGTCTGTCTATTAAGTAAACTATTATTACCCTCGCTCATATCATACGCATTAGCTACTGAAGTATTTCTCTGCCATCAACCTGTATAGTATAGTTAACCATCCAACATCCACCAATGTATAGTGTACATATTCAGCCAACCACTCATACTATGCAATTGTCCTTTTATAGCTTTTTTTTGCACTCCAGATATCCTGTATTTCTATACTTTTTCATACTGCCTCTCTATGTATCATGTACCGTGTATCTGTCTTTTGTGTACTTTCGTTGTGGCATTTTGCACCTGCCCTGTGTTTTTGTTGTAGCTGCTTGATAATGAAATTTCCCCCCCGGGGGATCAATAAAGTACCTATCTATCTATCTATCTATCTATCTATCTATCTATCTATCTATAGATAGATAGATAGATAGATAGATAGATAGATAGATAGATAGATAGATAGATAGATAGATAGATAGATAGATAGATAGATAGATAGATAGATAGATAGATAGATAGATAGATAGATAGATAGATAGATAGATAGATAGATAGATAGATAGATAGATAGATAGATAGATAGATAGATAGATAGATAGATACTTTATTGATCCCCTGGGGGGGAAATTTCATTGTCAAGCAGCTACAACAAAACACAGGGCAGGTGCAAAATGCCACAACGAAAGTACACAAAAGACAGATACACGGTACAATTTGACTTACTTACTTAGTGAAGGTACATGATACACCCACTACCTCTACCCACATCTTCTACCCACTACCTATACCCACAGGTCCTACCCACTACCTATACCCTCAACTCCTACCCATTACCTCTACCCACAACTCCTACCCACTACCTCTACCCACAACTCCTACCCACTACCTCTACCCACAACTCCTACCCACTACCTCTACCCATAACTCCTACCCACCATCCCTACTACTACCCCTACCCACTACCTCTACCCACAACTCCTACCCACTACCTCTACCCATAACTCCTACCCACCATCCCTACTACTACCCCTACCCACTACCTCTACCCACAACTCCTACCCACTTCCTATACCCACAACTCCTACCCACCTTCCCTACTACTCCCCCTACCCACTACCTCTACCCACACCTCCTACCCACTACCTCTACCCACAACTCCTACCCACCATCCCTACTACTACCCCTACCCACTACCTCTACCCACAACTACTACCCACTACCTCTACCCAGAACTCCTACCCACTACCTATACCCACAACTCCTACCCACCATCCCTACTACTACCCCTACCCACTACCTCTACCCACAACTCCTACCCACTACCTCTACCCACAACTCCTACCCACTACCTCTACCCACAACTCCTACCCACCATCCCTACTACTACCCCTACCCACTACCTCTACCCACAACTCCTACCCACTACCTCTACCCACAACTACTACCCACTACCTATACCCACAACTCCTACTCACCATCCCTACTACTACCACTACCCACTACCTCTACCCACAACTCCTACCCACTACCTCTACCCACAACTCCTACCCACTACCTATACCCACAACTCCTACTCACCATCCCTACTACTACCACTACCCACTACCTCTACCCACAACTCCTACCCACTACCTCTACCCACAACTCCTACCCACTACCTATACCCACAACTCCTACCCACCATCCCTACTACTCCCCCTACCCACTACCTCTACCCACAACTCCTACCCACCATCCCTACTACTACCCCTACCCCCTCTACATCCCAGAGATGGGGCTGGCCCAGATGAAAACACTACTTACTCAAACACGCACGCAGACTCTCTCCCTCTCCCTCCATCTCCCTCCCTTTGAGGCCAAGTAGATCCTGACACTTTACTTACAACAATATATCAACGAAGCAAGGACAGGAAAGCTTCATTTGAGAAGGAACTCCCTCTACTTTCAGAGAACATACAAAATATTCAGTCCAACTGTGTTTTAGCATGAATCAAGAAGCCCTGGGACTCTCTCTACTAGCACTACTAGGTTTATTGGTTAGAAAAATATCTCATAAAAATGTCCTGCCTTATATGGTGTCATCACTGCTACAATGAGAGTGGAATGATTCCGGGGTCAGAGGGGCGAGGGTCTGCTTAATGGAGCTCCCACTCAGCCTGGGACATACTGTACACCACAGGCCACCCACAGTTTGTGGAACACAGTGTCATACAACCCTAGCATTGTTCACTGAAACATTTATACAAGGACTTCCACTGGACTCCCTCTTCAAGTGCTCCCTTCACAGAACTAGACAGTTCCAACCATATCCAATCACTCCATCTAACATACGTGGGCTGGTTTACCGGACATAGACTAAGCCGACTCCTGGACCAACTGGATGGACTAAAAGGAGAATCTCTAAAGATTCATAATGAATCTTTAGTCCAGGAATGGGATTAATCTGTGTCCGGGAAACTGGCCTTAAAATGTGTAGTGTGGGGAAGATCCTAACGTCTAAAGAGAAGTCTCCCTAAACACAATGCCAGATTCTTAACCTACAACTGTTACAGATCAACTAAACGGATTGTAGCCAAGATCCCTTTCCCTGACTGCAATGCAAGACCCCTAAACCTAAACCAAATGTAAGACCAACCAAGCGTAATACAAGACCCCTAACCCCTAAATGCAATGGAAGGTCCTTAACCCTAAATGCAATGCAGATTCCCTAAATGCAATGTAATTGGTCTGCAGACTACAGTAATGGATGGCCTCTGGAGAAGGATTAGTCTGCAGCATGCAGCATCCTGTCCACCATGTATTGATCACCACTTCAGGGGCCTGACTCACTGACTGCAGGAAGCTGAGGGTTTACTTTTCCCCTCTGCTTCCTGTCTGTGTCAGAGTCTGAGGAGAACAGTAACCATAACCCCAGACCTCCATCAACAACACTGGCTTACTAAACCCTACTCTCTCCAGTCATAACCAGGGTGCTAAAGACACTTCACCATGGGAGGCCTTCAGCAGAATCTATTCACCTTTATTTAACCAGATAAGTCACTTGAGAACCAATTATCATTTACAATAAGTACCTGGCCAAGAGGCATAACATTACAACAGTGAACAGGACAACATATAATACCATTATAGATGATGCATGCATGACTAAGTTGCTTTGTATAAAAGAGTCTGCTGAATGACATACAGACGTGCTCAAATATGTTGGTACCCTTACAGCTCATTGAAATAATGCTTTGTTCCTCCTGAAAAGGGATGAAATTAAAAGCTATTTTATCATGTTTACTTGCATGTCTTTGGTATGTCATAGAATAAAGCAAAGAAGCTGTGAAAAGCGATGAATTATTGCTTATTCTACAAAGATATTCTAAAATGACCTGGACACATTTGTTGGACCCCTTAGAAAAGATAATAAATTATTGGATTATAGTGATATTTCTAACAAATTAGTTTATTTAATTAGTATCACACGTCTCCAATCATGTAATCAGTCATACAGCCTATTTAAATGGAGAAAAGTAGTCACTGTGCTGTTTGGTATCATTGTTGCACCAAACTGAACATGGACCAGAGAAAGAAAAGGAGAGAGTTGTCTGAGGAGATCAGAAAGACAATAATAGACCAGCATGGTAAATGTAAAGGCTACAAGACCATCTCCAAGCAGCTTGTTGTTCCTGTGACAACAGATGCTAATATTATTAAGAAGTTTAAGGTCCATGAAACTGTAGCCAACCTCCCTGGGTTCGGCCGAAAGAGGAACATCGACCCCAGATTGAACAGAAGGATAGTGTGAACGGTAGAAAAAGAACCAATGATAACTGCCAAAGAGATACAGCTGAACTCCAAGGTGGAGGTACGTCAGTTTCTGATCGCACCATCCGTCGCTTTTTGAGCGAAAGTGGGCTCCATAGAAGAAGACCCAGGAGGACTCCACTTTTGAAAGGAAAACGCAAAAAAGCCAGACTGGAATTTGCTAAAATGCATATTGACAAGCCACAATTCTTCTGGGAGAATGTCCTTTGGACAGATGAGTCAAAACTGGAGCTTTTTGGCAAGTCATATCAGCTCTATGTTCACAGACGAAAAAATGAAGCTTTCAAAGAAAAGAACACCATACCTACAGTGAAACATGGAGGAGGCTCGGTTATGTTTCGGGGCTGCTTTGCTGCGCCTGGCACAGGGTGCCTTGAATCTGTGCAGGGCACAATGAAATCTCAAGACTATCAAGACATTCTGGAGCGAAACGTACTGCCCAGTGTCAGAAAGCTCTGCCTCAGTCGCAGGTCATGGGTCCTCAAACAGGATAATGACCCAAAACACACAGCTAAAAGCACTCAAGAATGGTAAGAACAAAACATTGGACTATTCTGAAGTGGCCTTCTATGAGTCCTGATCTGAATCCTATCGAACATCTATGGAAAGAGCTGAAACATGCAGTCTGGAGAAGGCACCCATCAAACATGAGACAGCTGGAGCAGTTTGCTCAGGAAGACTGGGCCAAACTACCTATTAACAGGTGGCAAGTTATTTCAGAGACAATTGTGCATTCTTTGTTTTTTGTGGAGGGGTACCAACAAATTTGACCACGTCTGTTTATTCTGAATTGCAAAGAGGTCCATTGAACTTTAACAGACTAGAGTCTAGACTACATACCTTAGTGGCAGAGTGAGAACACCCAGAGGAGTACTGTGGTACTAACAGAGGAGTACTGTGGTACTAACAGAGGAGTTCTGTGGTTCTAACAGAGGAGTACTGTGGTACTAACAGAGGAGTACTGTGGTTCTAACAGAGGAGTACTGTGGTTCTAACAGAGGAGTACTGTAGTACTAACAGAGGAGTACTGTAGTACTAACAGAGGAGTTCTGTAGTACTAACAGAGGAGTACTGTAGTACTGACAGAGGACCCCCAGAGGAGTACTGTAGTACTAACAGAGGACCCCCAAAGGAGTACTGTAGTACTGACAGAGGACCCCCAGAGGAGTACTGTAGTACTGACAGAGGAGTACTGTAGTACTAACAGAGGAGTACTGTAGTACTAACAGAGGAGTACTGTAGTACTAACAGAGGACCCCCAGAGGAGTACTGTAGTACTGACAGAGGACCCCCAGAGGGGTACTGTAGTACTGACAGAGGAGTACTGTAGTACTAACAGAGGAGTACTGTAGTACTAACAGAGGAGTACTGTAGTACTAACAGAGGAGTACTGCAGTACTGACAGAGGAGTACTGTAGTACTAACAGAGGAGTACTGTAGTACTAACAGAGGAGTACTGTGGTACTAACAGAGGAGTACTGTGGTACTAACAGAGGAGTACTGTAGTACTGACAGAGGACCCCCAGAGGAGTACTGTAGTACTGACAGAGGAGTACTGTAGTACTAACAGAGGAGTACTGTAGTACTGACAGAGGACCCCCAGAGGAGTACTGTAGTACTGACAGAGGAGTACTGTAGTACTAACAGAGGAGTACTGTAGTACTGACAGAGGAGTACTGCAGTACTGACAGAGGAGTACTGCAGTACTGACAGAGGAGTACTGTAGTACTAACAGAGGAGTACTGTAGTACTGACAGAGGAGTACTGTGGTACTGACAGAGGACCCCCAGAGGAGTTCAGTCGTGGTCAAAAGTTTTGAGAATGACACAAGTATTGGTCTCTATGATATTGCGAGGGGTGAAAGTGAAAGAGGCGAAGAAACAGTATAAATGCGAAAATAAATGAGAGATTTTATACGAAAGACAGCAATACACAATAAGGAATTAATAACGCCGGCGAGGAGGAGTGCCGGAGAGGAGGAGGTCCCGCAGCTCTGCATTCGTTACAGTACCCCCCTCCCTAGGCGCGGCTCCTTCTTGCTTCTCGCAGGCGCCCCGGACGACCCCGAGGGCGAGGAGCTGGCCAATCCGGACGGCATGCGCGAAACTCTGTTGTTAGGGAGGAGTCACAGATATCCACCGCCCAAATCCAGCTGCGCCCAGTCCACCAGGTACTGGATCCGACCTCGCCGTAGCCGGGAGTCCAGCACCTTTTCCACCCGATACGCCAGACCCCCAGCTACCTCCGTTGGGGGTGTAGGCGCCACTGCAGGACCGGACCCCCCTAGTGGACCAGGAACCACCGTCCTGAGGAGAGAGACTTGGAAAGAGGGAGATAGATTAGTGTATGGTGGTGTTAATCTCAACCTATAGGTGACCTCATTCACTCTCCGGAGGACCGTGAACGGTCCCACATACCGGGGCTCCAGCTTATCGCAGGGCAAGCGGAGCTGGAGATTCTTTGTTGACAGCCAGACCTTGTCCCCTGGGTGGAATACCGGAGGCTCGCTCCCCGCGCCTGTCCGCCTGCGTCTTCTGCCGTTGTACTGCCTCCCGCAGGCGGACGTGAACAGCGGACCAGACCCCCTCAGCCCTCCTAAACCACTCCTCCACCGCTTGTACTTCAATGGAACCCCTCCTCCAGGGGCACAGCGGCGGTTGGAAACCCAGTACCACCTGGAAAGGGGTTAGCCCGGTGGAGGAATGGCACAGGGATTTCTGAGCATACTCCGCCCAGGGTGGGAAACGGGTCCACTCACCTGGCTGTTCCATACAATAGGCCCAGAGGAACCTCCCAAGCTCTTGGTTCGTGCGTTCCACCTGCCCATTAGCCTGAGGATGGTACCTGGATGTGAGGCCATCCGCGACCCCTAGTATGGACATAAAAACCTTCCAGACGCGTGACGTGAACTGGGGACCTCGGTCAGACACGATGTCCTCCGGAAGTCCATACAACCGGAAGACCTGCTGAAACAGCACCTCAGCGAACTGGAGAGCAGAGGGGAGGCTGGGTAGTGGCAGGAACCGCACCATTTTAGAGAACCTGTCCACTACAACGGTGATGGTCGTCTTCCCCTCTGCTTACGGTAGATCCGTACCGAAATTTACCACGATGTGAGGCCAAGGCCGATGAGGTACTGGTAGAGGATGGAGCTTACCTGTAGGAGCCGTTCTCTGCGCCTTGGACTGTGCGCACACAACACAGGACAGTACATAGTGCCGCACAGTCCTCCCCATCCCTGGCCACCAATACTTCTCCCGGAGCGCCTCCAGGGTCCAGCTGATACCTGGGTGTCCTGTAGTGGGTGTAGTGTGCACCCAGGTCACCAACCTTCCCCGCACTCTCCGGGGCACATAGGTTTTCCCCAGGGGGCATGTAGCCGGGGTAGGGTCCCGCCTCTCCGCCCAATGGATTTCGGCGTCGATGTCCCAGCAGACGGGACCCACAATGCAGTCTGGTGGCAGGATCGGAATATCCTTCCGAAGTTCAGCCCCCCGGTCGTGGATATGGGAGAGTGCGTCCACCCTGCCATTCTTCGTTCCCGGGCGATAGGTCAGGGTGAACCGGAAGCGCTCAAAAAGCAAAGTCCAGCGGGCCTGACGGGGGTTAAGGCGCCGGGCTGCCCTGACGTACTCCAGGTTCCGATGATCCGTCAGGACAGTGAGTGGCTCCTGAGCACCCTCCAGCCAATGCCTCCACTCCTCCAATGCAAACTTTACTGCCAGTAGCTCTCGGTCACCCACGTCGTAGTTCCTCTCCGCAGCACTCAGCTTCTTGGAGTAGTAAGCACAGGGGTACAGCAGCAGCGGGTTCCCCTGTAGCTGGGAGAGGACCGCCCCCACCCCGACCTCTGACGCGTCGACCTCAACCGTGAAGGGCTTGAGCGGGTCCGGGTGACGTAGGAGAGGTGCCGTGGTGAATCGGCCCTCAGGTCGAGGAACGCCTTCTCGACACCAGAGGTCCAGTTGAGGCGTTGAGGGTGTCCTTTCAACAACGACGTGTGTGGCGCCGTAATGGAGCTGAATCCTTTGGTGAATCGGCAGTAAAAGTTGGCAAATCCGAGGAAGCTCTGGAGCGCTTTGATGGTCATTTGGACTGGCAATGACCTCACCGCCTCCACCTTCAACTCCTTCATCTTCACCCCCTCCGGAGCGGTACCCAAGGAAGGAAACAGCCGTTTGGTGGAAGGCGCATTTTTCCTCCTTGACATACAGATTATTCTGTAGCAAGCGTTGGAGGACAGCACGAACGTGAGCCACATGTTCTATTCTGGAGTAGACCAGAATGTAATCAATATAGACCACCACATACCTCCCCGACATATCCCAAAAAACCTCATTCAGAAAAGACTGGAATACCGCTGGGGCATTAGCGAGTCCGTATGGCATGACTAGGTATTCATAGTGACCCGACGCCGTGCTAAATGCGGTCTTCCACTCGTCTCCTTCCTGGATACGCACAAGGTTGTATGCGCTCCAGAGGTCCAGCTTGGTGAAGAATCGCACCCCCCTCAGCTGCTCTATGGCCGCAGGAACGAGGGGCATTGGATACCGGAACTTTGTGGTTACCTCATTTAGTCCTTGATAATCAATGCACGGCCTTAAATCCCCGTCCCTCTTCTTCACGAAGAAGAAACTGGCTGAAGCAGGGGAGGTGGAATGGCTGATGTGCCCCTGCTCCAGCGTCTCTCGGATGTCTCCGTTTCGGCCATAGAGAGTGGAAAGATTCTTCTTCGGGGGGGCGTGGCGTCTGGTAGCAGGTTAATAGCGCAGTCCCAGAAACGGTGAGGAGGGAGACACTAGGCCTTTTCTCGAGAAAACACCCTGTTCAGATCTTCTTATTCTGGCGGAATGCTCCCCATGAGGGTGCTCTCAGGGCTCTCTACGGATGTAGCCCCACACGTTGTGGTCAAGCAGGTCCTCCGACATTTATCCGACCATCCCAGGATCCTTCACGCACTCCAGCCTATGTTGGGGTCATGTTGCTGGAGCCAAGGAAGTCCCAAGATGACCGGATGTATGGAGGAAGAGATCACCAAGTTCCAGCCATGAATAGTGAGGGTGATAGGACGAGTCACGTGAGTAATGGAGCCATACCCCACCGGTCGACCATCCAGGGCATGGATGGGCATAGAGGACCTCAAACGGCGCAGCGGCAGTCGGAGGGCGTCAACCAAGGACCGGTCAGCTGGTCACGGTCCTGGAGCTTCCCGTCAATGGCAATGGCCCGGGCGATGTAGGTGTCCAGCGTCATGGACTGACTAACACAAGCCAGCTCCATCTGGACCTCAGTCCGCAGATCTCTGCGGAAAGCGGTCCTCAGAGCCGGCTCATTCCACCCACTGGACACCACCATCGTCTGGAATGACAGCGCATACTCCGAAGCCGTGCCCCGACCCTGAGATAGGCGCATAAGACGCTCCCCTGCATCTCGCCCCTTCGCGGGATGGTCAAACACTCCACGGAACTGAGCGATGAACCTAGGGACCGACCTCAACTCCTCAGCCCCGCTCCCCCACAGTGCCGTTGCCCATTCGAGTGCTCGCACCGTGAGAAGAGTAATCATCGTGTGCACCTTCTCCGACACCGGCTGATCGCCTAAATACAGTTCTCACTGGAGAAGGAACCCACGACATCCCTCCGGATTGCCGTCATATTTATCTGGAACGGCTCTCCTCAGGACGTGTCGAGACTCGACACGATCTGGTGCTGTGGCTCCAGCTGAACCCACCGGGGTGCTCCCCGCCCGATCGTGCTGCCATGAGGGACATCATCCCAGAGTGTGGTCAACAACCCGGCGACTTGTTCCTCCATGGCTCGCAGTCTCTCCTCTAGCTCAGGTGCCCGACCGGGTAGCCCAGCTCCTTCTCCGCGCCCGTCCATGGAGACCTAGGGAAAACGAGAGGAAAAAAGGAAAAATCAAGAAGTGCAGACAAATACGAACTGGTGGAAAAAATAAAAAAGGTGCCTCGGCTTGTGCGGGTTATTCTGTGATATTGCGAGGGGTGAAAGTGAAAGAGGAGGCGAAGAATATCAGGTTGTTACTACCATCTTCCCACGACCGAGGAGGAGCGTCGGATTGGAGGAGGTCCCGCAGCTCTGCGCGGGGCATTCGTTACAGTCTCCACAAAGTTTGCTGCCCAGTGTTGATGATGGTAATTTGCATATACTCCAGAATGTCATGAAGAGTGATCAGATGAATTGCAATTAATTGCAAAGTCCCTCTTTGCCATGAAAATGAACTTAATCCTGATAAAACATTTCCACTGCATTTCAGCCCTGCCACAAAAGGACCAGCTGCCATCATGTCAGTGATTGTCTCGTTAACACAGGTGAGAGTGTTGACGAGGACAAGGCTGGAGATCACTCTGTCATGCTGATTGAGTCAGAATAACAGACTGGAAGCTTTAAAAGGAGGGTGGTGCTTGAAATCATTGTTCTTCCTCTATCAACCATGGTTACCTGCACGTGCCGTCATCATTGCTTTGCACAAAAAGGCCTTCACAGGCAAGGATATTGCTGCTGGTAAGATTGCACCTAAATCAACCATTTATCGGATCATTAAGAACTTCAAGGAGAGAGGTTTAATTGTTTTGAAGAAGGCGTCAGGGCGCCTAAGAAAGTCCAGCAAGCGCCAGGACCGTCTCCTAAAGTTGATTCAGCTGCGGGATTGGGGCACCACCAATGCAGAAGTTGCTCAGGAATGGCAGCAGGCAGGTGTGAGTGCATCTGCACGCACAGTGAGGCGAAGACTTTTGGAGGATGGCCTGGTGTCAAGAAGGGCAGCAAAGAAGCCACTTCTCTCCAGGAAAAACATCAGGGACAGACTGATATTCTGCAAAAGGTACAGGGATTGGACTGCTGAGGACTGGGGTAGAGTCATTTTCTCTGATGAATCCCCTTTCCGATTGTTTGGGCCATACGGAAAACACCTTGTCCGGAGAAGACAAGGTGAGCACTACCATCAGTCCTGTATCATGCCAACAGTAAAGCATCCTCAGACCATTCATGTGTGGGGTTGCTTCTCAGCCAAGGGAGTGGGCTCACTCACAATTTTGCCTAAGAACACAGCTATGAATAAAGAATGGTACCAACACATCCTCCAAGAGCAACTTCTACCAACCATCCAAGAGCAGTTTGGTGACGACCAATGCCTTTTCCAGCATGATGGAGCACCTTGCCATAAGGCAAAAGTGATAACTAAGTGGCTCGGGGAACAAAACATCGACATTTTGGGTCCATGGCCAGGAAACTCCCCAGACCTTAATCCCATTGAGAATTTGTGGTCGATCCTCAAGAGGCGGGTGGACAAACCAAAACACACAACTTCTGACAAAATCCAAGCATTGATTATGCAAGAATGGCCTGCCATCAGTCAGGATGTGGCCCAGAAGTTAATTGACAGCATGCCAGGGCGGATTGCAGAGGTCTTGAAAAAGAAGGGTCAACACTGCAAATATTGACTCTTTGCATAAACTCTTTGCATAAATTGTCAATGAAAGCCTTTGACACTTATGGAATACTTGTAATTATACTTCAGTGTACCATAGTAATTACTGACATAAAGATCTAAGAACACTGAAGCAGCAAACTTTGTGGAGACCAATACTTGTGTCATTCTCAAAACTTTTGACCACGACTGTACTGTAGTACTGACAGAGGACACCCACCCTGAAGTTCCGCCCTGAAGTCAACTCTCATTTTCACTTGACTTTGATGAGGATGGTGTATAAATATACAGCCATGTGTCAGTGTGGGGGGATGTTTCAGCCCTGTGTTTTCCCAGTGTCTCCATAAGGTATCTGGGGAGTGTGTCAGGGAATGTGTCAGTGTGGGGGGATGTTTCAGCCCTGTGTTTTCCCAGTGTCTCCATTAGGGATCTGGGGAGTGTGTCAGGGAATGTGTCAGTGTGGGGGGATGTTTCAGCCCTGTGTTTTCCCAGTGTCTCCATTAGGGATCTGGGGAGTGTGTCAGGGAATGTGTCAGTGTGGGGGGATGTTTCAGCCCTGTGTTTTTCCAGGGTCTCCATTAGGGATCTGGGGACTGTGACAGGGAATGTGTCAGTGTGGGGGGATTTTTCAGCCCTGTATTTTCCCAGTGTCTCCATAAGGTATCTGGGGAGTGTGTCAGGGAATGTGTCAGTGTGGGGGTATGTTTCAGCCCTGTGTTTTCTCAGTGTCTCCATTAGGGATCTGGGGAGTGTGTCAGGGAATGTGTCAGTGTGGGGGGATGTTTCAGCCCTGTGTTTTCCCAGTGTCTCCATTAGGGATCTGGGGAGTGTGACAGGGAATGTGTGAGTGTGGGGGGATGTTTCAGCCCTGTGTTTTCCCAGTGTCTCCATAAGGTATCTGGGGAGTGTGTCAGGGAATGTGTCAGTTTGGAGGGATGTTTCAGCCCTGTGTTTTCGCAGTGTCTCCATTAGGGATCTGGGGACTGTGACAGGGAATGTGTAAGTGTGGGGGGATGTTTCAGCCCTGTATTTTCCCAGTGTCTCCATAAGGTATCTGGGGAGTGTGTCAGGGAATGTGTCAGTGTGGGGGGATGTTTCAGCCATGTGTTTTCCCAGTGTCTCCATAAGGTATCTGGGGAGTGTGTCAGGGAATGTGTCAGTTTGGAGGAATGTTTCAGCCCTGTGTTTTCCCAGTGTCTTCATAAGGTATATGGGGAGTGTGTCAGGGAATGTGTCAGTGTGGGGGGATGTTTCAGCCCTGTGTTTTCCCAGTGTCTCCATTAGGGATCTGGGGAGTGTGTCAGGGAATGTGTCAGTGTGGGGGGATGTTTCAGCCCTGTGTTTTTCCAGTGTCTCCATTAGGGATCTGGGGACTGTGACAGGGAATGTGTCAGTGTGGGGGGGTTTTTCAGGCCTGTATTTTCCCAGTGTCTCCATAAGGTATCTGGGGAGTGTGTCAGGGAATGTGTCAGTTTGGAGGGATGTTTCAGCCCTGTGTTTTCCCAGTGTCTCCATAAGGTATATGGGGAGTGTGTCAGTGTGGGGGGATGTTTCAGCCCTGTTTTTTCCCAGTGTCTCCATTAGGGATCTGGGGAGTGTGTCAGGGAATGTGTCAGTGTGGGGGGATGTTTCAGCCCTGTGTTTTCCCAGTGTCTCCATAAGGGATCTGGGGAGTGTGTCAGGGAATGTGTCAGTGTGGGGGGATGTTTCAGCCATGTGTTTTCCCAGTGTCTCCATAAGGGATCTGGGAAGTGTGTCAGGGAATGTGTCAGTGTGGGGGGATGTTTCAGCCCTGTGTTTTCCCAGTGTCTCCATAAGGTATCTGGGGAGTGTGTCAGGGAATGTGTCAGTGTGGGAGGATGTTTCAGCCCTGTGTTTTCCCAGTGTCTCCATAAGGGATCTGGGGAGTGTGTCAGGGAATGCAGGGAGCAGCAAGGTCATGGTACTAACACAGACATGTGTGTCAGAACATGGGCAGTCAGTCAGCTTCACAGAGGAGGAGAACATGGACAGTCAGTCAGCTTCACAGAGGAGGAGAACATGGACAGTCAGTCAGCTTCACAGAGGAGGAGTACATGGACAATCAGTCAGCTTCATAGAGGAGGAGAACATGGACAGTCAGTCAGCTTCACAGAGGAGGAGAACATGGACAGTCAGTCAGCTTCACAGAGGAGGAGAACATGGACAGTCAGTCAGCTTCACAGAGGAGATGAACATGGACAGTCAGTCAGCTTCACAGAGGAGGAGAACTTGGACAGTCAGTCAGCTTCACAGAGGAGGAGAACTTGGACAGTCAGTCAGCTTCACAGTGGAGGAGAACTTGGACAGTCAGTCAGCTTCACAGAGGAGGAGAACTTGGACAGTCAGTCAGCTTCACAGAGGAGGAGAACTTGGACAGTCAGTCAGCTTCACAGAGGAGGAGAACTTGGACAGTCAGTCAGCTTCACAGAGGAGGAGAACATGGACAGTCAGTCAGCTTCACAGAGGAGGAGAACTTGGACAGTCAGTCAGCTTCACAGAGGAGGAGAACTTGGACAGTCAGTCAGCTTCACAGAGGAGGAGAACTTGGACAGTCAGTCAGCTTCACAGAGGAGGAGAACTTGGACAGTCAGTCAGCTTCACAGAGGAGGAGAACTTGGACAGTCAGTCAGCTTCACAGAGGAGGAGAACTTGGACAGTCAGTCAGCTTCACAGAGGAGGAGAACATGGACAGTCAGTCAGCTTCACAGAGGAGGAGAACATGGACAGTCAGTCAGCTTCACAGAGGAGGAGAACATGGACAGTCAGTCAGCTTCACAGAGGAGGAGATCATGGACAGTCAGTCAGCTTCACAGAGGAGATGAACATGGACAGTCAGTCAGCTTCACAGAGGAGGAGAACATGGACAGTCAGTCAGCTTCACAGAGGAGGAGAACTTGGACAGTCAGTCAGCTTCACAGAGGAGGAGAACTTGGACAGTCAGTCAGCTTCACAGAGGAGGAGAACATGGACAGTCAGTCAGCTTCACAGAGGTGGAGAACTTGGACAGTCAGTCAGCTTCACAGAGGAGGAGAACTTGGACAGTCAGTCAGCGCACTGGAGGGGCCTTTCTCTGAGAGTGTGATCCAAATGGCACCCTATTCCCTACATAGTGCACTACTTTTTACCACTGTATAGGGAATAGGGTGCCATTTGTGATGAAACCTGGGCCTTTCTTTAGCTTAGGCAGGCTGAGCAGCTGAAAATAATAGATGCTACACCAGCATAAGGAATGACAGGGGATATTTCTACATAGTATCTCATTGTAACAGAATGACTGTGTTCCCCCTTCAGCAAATGGTTCCAGCCCATCAACAGTCTAGGCGTGTGTCCTAAATAGCACCCAATTCCCTGTTTAGTGCACTACTTTAGACCAGTCAGACAAAGTACGAAAATGTCTGCACTCACTAATGTAAGTTGCTCTATATAAGAGTGTCTGCTAAATGGCTAAATTGTAAATTGATAGCCTAGTAACAGTAGAGTGCGGTGGCCGTCCCTGACAGACAGGAGGAGGGAGGGAGGGAGGGAGGCAGCACTGAACCCAGCCAGCCCAGCCAGGCTCATACACAATGTCTCTGGTCTCTGGTTGGTTAATCACTGGGTTGTGGGTTGAACTCCTGGGTGGGAAACCACAGCTGGTATAATGGTAGCATCCATCCAGAAGAGCAGCTTCTGGTGTGAACCAATGGCAGGCAGACAGCAGGGTTGTTAAGGTAACAGTTTAAACGCCATGGTCCTGGATAGTGGTGCTTAAAACATGACAGATGATAATGAAGTATATTTCAGTACTTCATCAGTACATCCACCACATTATAACAGCTTATAGCGGCTTATATAAAGTCATCTTGAGTTGAGAAACCTCTAGAGAATAGAGTCTAGTGGAATACATTGTATTTATTCCACTAGACTCTATTCTCTAGAGGTCTAGTGCCAAAGGGGGAGGGAGGGAGGGAGGGAGGGGGGTAGGGAGAGAAGGGGAGGGAGGGAGGGGTAGGGAGAGAAGGGGAGGGAGGGAGGGAGGGAGGGGGGTAGGGAGAGAAGGGGAGGGAGGGAGGGGTAGGGAGAGAAGGGGAGGGAGGGAGGGAGGTTTTAGGGAGAGAAGGGGAGGGTAGGGGAGGGGCACAGTGGAGCTAAACCCAGTCTTATCTCTGTCTCCTAAAATAAAATGAGAACTCTCTCTCTGCTAGCTGTGAACTGTTTAATTACCAGCTAGGCTGCGTCCCAAATGGCACCCTATTCCCTCTATAGTGCACACATAAGGCTGCACTATAAAAGTAGTGCACTATATAGGGAATAGTGTGCCATTTGGGACGCACCCCTAGACTCTTAAAAACAGCCACCACCACAACATCTTGGGGAATTCTATGTCCTCTCCGCAAGATATCTTTTATCCGTTTAACGACAGAGAGAGAGAGAGAGAGAGAGAGAGAGAAAAGAGAGAGAGAGAGAGAAAGAGAGAGAGAGAGAGAGAAAGAGAGAGAGAGAGAGAGAGAGAGAGAGAGAGAGAGAGAGAGAGAGAGAGAGAGAGAGAGAGAGAAGCTGAGGCGATGAGACTTAAATGAGGTTGACATGCCAAGAGGAGCGATCGAGAAAGAGAGAGAGTTGGAGAGAAAGATAAATGAGAGAGAGAGAGAGAGAGAGAGAGAGATTACATGAGAGAGAGAGAGAGAGAGAGAGAGAGATACATGAGAGAGAGAGAGAGAGAGAGAGAGAGAGAGAGAGAGAGAGAGAGAGAGAGAGAGAGAGAGAGAGTGGTGACAGTGGTGTTTAAACTAAATGTATGGTGGGCATCATCACAGCACAACCAGAACAGTGTAGATATTCTCTCCCACACATACATTACTTACCCTTCAGAACCAACCACTTGTTAGAAGTTCTCCTACCCTTCAGAACCAACCACTTGTTTGAAGTTCTCCTACCCTTCAGAACCAACCACTTGTTAGAAGTTCTGCTATCCTTCAGAACCAACCACTTATTTGAAGTTCTCCTACCCTTCAGAACCAACCACTTGTTAGAAGTTCTGCTATCCTTCAGAACCAACCACTTGTTAGAAGTTCTGCTATCCTTCAGAACCAACCACTTGTTAGAAGTTCTGCTACCCTTCAGAACAACCTACTTGTTAGAGGTTCTGCTATCCTTCAGAACCAACCACTTGTTTGAAGTTCTGCTACCCTTCAGAAACAACCACTTGTTAGAAGTTCTGCTATCCTTCAGAACCAACCACTTGTTAGAAGTTCTGCTACCCTTCAGAACAACCTACTTGTTAGAGGTTCTGCTATCCTTCAGAACCAACCACTTGTTTGAAGTTCTGCTACCCTTCAGAAACAACCACTTGTTAGGAGTTCTGCTATCCTTCAGAACCAACCACTTGTTAGAAGTTCTGCTACCCTTCAGAACAACCTACTTGTTAGAGGTTCTGCTATCCTTCAGAACCAACCACTTGTTTGAAGTTCTGCTACCCTTCAGAAACAACCACTTGTTAGAAGTTCAGCTATCCTTCAGAACCAACCACTTGTTAGAAGTTCTGCTTTCCTTCAGAACCAACCACTTGTTTGAAGTTCTGCTACCCTTCAGAAACAACCACTTGTTAGAAGTTCAGCTATCCTTCAGAACCAACCACTTGTTTGAAGTTCTGCTTTCCTTCAGAACCAACCACTTGTTAGAAGTTCTGCTTTCCTTCAGAACCAACCACTTGTTAGAAGTTCTGCTATCCTTCTGAACCAACCACTTGTTAGAAGTTCTGCTATCATTCAGAACCAACCACTTGTTAGAAGTTCTGCTACCCTTCAGAACAACCTACTTGTTAGAAGTTCTGCTATCCTTCAGAACCAACCACTTAGAACTAAGAGTAACCAATGGTAAGCCATGGAAACCCATTTCATGAAGCTCCCGACAAACAGTTCTTGTGCTGATGTTGCAGTCCGACAGACTACAGACATCTCTAGACCCAGACCTCTCTAGACCCAGAGTACAGACCTCTCTAGACCCAGATTACAGACCTCTCTTGACCCAGACCTCTCTAGACCCAGACTACAGACCTCTAGACCTCTCTAGACCCAGACCACAGACCTCTCTAGACCCAGACCTCAGACCTATCTAGACCCAGACCTCAGAACTCTCTAGACCTCAGACCTCTCTAGACCCAGACCTCTCTAGACCCAGACCTCAGACCTCTCTAGACCCAGACTACAGACCTCTCTAGACCCAGACTACAGACCTCTCTAGACCCAGACCTCAGACCTCTCTAGACCCAGACCTCAGACCTCTCTAGACCCAGACCTCAGACCTCTCTAGACCCAGACCTCAGACCTCTCTAGACCCAGACCTCTCTAGACCCAGACCTCAGACCTCTCTAGACCCAGACCTCAGACCTCTCTAGACCCAGACCTCAGACCTCTCTAGACCCAGACCTCAGACCTCTCTAGACCCAGACCTCAGACCTCTCTAGACCCAGACCTCAGACCTCTCTAGACCCAGACTACAGACCTCTCTACAACCACCAGCGCACCATATCACCAACTCAAATTGAGAGTATGAGTAAATGTACTTGATGAATAAAGGTGATTCTGAGGTAGTTTCTATCAAAACCTCCTCAAATAAACCCCTGAGAGAATGGACATAAATGCCTACATAACAATATAGCCTACAAAGAACTACATATAGCCTACAAAGAACTACATATAGTCTACAAAGAACTACATATAGCCTACAAAGAACTACATATAGTCTACAAAGAACTACATATAGCCTACAAAGAACTACATATAGCCTACAAAGAACTACATATAGTCTACAAAGAACTACATATAGCCTACAAAGAACTACATATAGCCTACAAAGAACTACATATAGCCTACAAAGAACTACATATAGCCTACAAAGAACTACATATAGCCTACAAAGAACTACATATAGCCTACAAAGAACTACATATAGCCTACAAAGAACTACATATAGTCTACAAAGAACTACATATAGCCTACAAAGAACTACATATAGCCTACAAAGAACTACATATAGCCTACAAAGAACTACATATAGCCTACAAAGAACTACATATAGCCTACAAAGAACTACATATAGCCTACAAAGAACTACATATAGCCTACAAAGAACTACATATAGTCTACAAAGAACTACATATAGCCTACAAAGAACTACATATAGCCTACAAAGAACTACATATAGCCTACAAAGAACTACATATAGCCTACAAAGAACTACATATAGCCTACAAAGAACTACATATAGCCTACAAAGAACTACATATAGGTAGTATAGAACTACATATAGGTAGTATAGAACTACATAAAGCTAGTATAGAACTACATATAGCTAGTATAGAACTACATATAGCTAGTATAGAACTACATATAGCTAGTATAGAACTACATATAGCTAGTATAGAACTACATATAGCTAGTATAGAACTACATATAGCTAGTATAGAACTACATATAGCTAGTATAGAACTACAGTTGAAGTCAGAAGTTTACATACACCAAATACATTTAAACTCAGTTTTTCATAATTGTGATGAGGACTGGTGATCATATACCTAATACACTGTAGTTGGACTGGGGATGTATCATATACCTAATACACTGTAGTTGGACTGGGGATGTATCATATACCTAATACACTGTAGTTGGACTGGGGATGTATCATATACCTAATACACTGTAGTTGGACTGGGGATGTATCATATACCTAATACACTGTAGTTGGACTGGGGATGTATCATATACCTAATACACTGTAGTTGGACTGGGGATGTATCATATACCTAATACACTGTAGTTGGACTGGGGATGTATCATATACCTAATACACTGTAGTGGGACTGGGGATGTATCATATACCTAATACACTGTAGTTGGACTGGGGATGTATCATATACCTAATACACTGTAGTTGGACTGGGGATGTATCATATACCTAATACACTGTAGTTGGACTGGGGATGTATCATATACCTAATACACTGTAGTTGGACTGGGGATGTATCATATACCTAATACACTGTAGTGGGACTGGGGATGTATCATATACCTAATACACTGTAGTTGGACTGGGGATGTATCATATA
Organism: Thymallus thymallus; assembly: GCA_023634145.1. Lineage (NCBI taxonomy): Eukaryota > Metazoa > Chordata > Actinopteri > Salmoniformes > Salmonidae > Thymallus > Thymallus thymallus. Next base: position 2,733,143 of record CM042416.1, on the reverse strand, counting down.
CCTAATACACTGTAGTTGGACTGGGGATGTATCATATACCTAATACACTGTAGTTGGACTGGGGATGTATCATATACCTAATACACTGTAGTTGGACTGGGGATGTATCATATACCTAATACACTGTAGTGGGACTGGGGATGTATCATATACCTAATACACTGTAGTTGGACTGGGGATGTATCATATACCTAATACACTGTAGTTGGACTGGGGATGTATCATATACCTAATACACTGTAGTTGGACTGGGGATGTATCATATACCTAATACACTGTAGTGGGACTGGGGATGTATCATATACCTAATACACTGTAGTTGGACTGGGGATGTATCATATACCTAATACACTGTAGTTGGACTGGGGATGTATCATATACCTAATACACTGTAGTTGGACTGGGGATGTATCATATACCTAATACACTGTAGTTGGACTGGGGATTTTCTGAGTCAAGATCACTTTCTGAATTAATAATAACAACACAAGCCAATCGCTACACGTTCCTCCAGGAAGAACACATTTTATTGCTTATAAAAGTGTTGAATACAAAGTGTTGACAGAGTAAGAACTTAAACATTAACTCACTCATACAAACAGCATCTCTTTGCTGTATTCGTTGACAGTCTCTCTCTGGTCGTGGTTTTAAACGTTTTGAAATCTCACAGTATCAACTTTGCTGTAGCTTTCTTTTACGCCTGATAAATACTGCAGACATGGTAATATGAGCCATCTGATTGGCCAGCGGAAGGCCTATAGTGCACCTTATTAGGGTATGACAATTGTAGGTTTTTAATTTACAACAGGCTCCGATCAAACACATCCCTTGTATATCTAATAATAACGTCAGTAAGACGCATGGAGTTTGACAAAGAGTTTTCAGAGTGGAGTACAATAGACTCTGTGAGGGGAACCTTTAAAGTGCCATACAAAGGCTTTTTGTAGATAGACAGCGACTTAGGCTGACTTAACTTTACATGGGCTCAGCTCAGCAGCATGTCCACACACTGACATGTATAATTCATATCATATGTAGGAAGCTAGTAACACAGTCTAGATGCAATAGGACAATCCATCCAAGACATTCATTTGATCTGGTTTGATCTAGTTCCTGATAGTTGAAACACAAAACATGTTGAGCAAAAATAGATTTCTGAAATCAATTTTTTGTTGGTTTTAATCCTGGTTTTAAATAGTTTCATGACTTTCCACAAGATATTCCTGTTGTGTATTCCAGCAGGAATCTAGCCACGCTAAGACAGAGGTAGAAATGATTAGAGGAATGGGAGACAAATCAAGACAGTATACGCCAGCTCTTTACAAGATACACACAGAGTCTGTGTCCCTAATGGCACCCTATTCCCTATATAGTACACTACTTTTGACCAGGACCCATAGAGGATAGGGTGCTATTTAAAACTGCATACATTGTTCACAAATAGATTTTTCTGGTTAGCATTTTTCTGCAACAGAAGTCCTCATTAAAGCCTATTTTATGCAATTACAGCTTCTGATGGCAGAGTAATCTGAAACCGCTCCTAAAAACACCCACATTCCACTGTCAACAGGAGCTGTAATCTGAAACCGCTCCTAAAAACACCCACATTTCACTGTCAACAGGAGCTGTAATCTCAAACCGCTCCTAAAAACACCCACATTTCACTGTCAACAGGAGCTGTAATCTGAAACCGCTCCTAAAAACACCCACATTTCACTGTCAACAGGAGCTGTAATCTGAAACCGCTCCTAAAAACACCCACATTTCACTGTCAACAGGAGCTGTAATCTGAAACCGCTCCTAAAAACACCCACATTCCACTGTCAACAGGAGCTGTAATCTCAAACCGCTCCTAAAAACACCCACATTTCACTGTCAACAGGAGCTGTAATCTCAAACCGCTCAACACCCACATTTCACTGTCAACAGGAGCTGTAATCTCAAACTGCTCCTAAAAACACCCACATTCTACTGTCAACAGGAGCTGTAATCTCAACTATAATTGTCCTCTTGCTCTGTGCTTAGCAAGCAGCAGATGGGCTCTGAGAAGCTATTTGAATATCCTTCCTAACACTACCCACTACCCACTACCCACTACACACTACCCACTACCCACTACCCACTTCTTCTCAGATTTTTGTCCCAAATGGCACTATTCCCTATATAGTGCACTACTGTTGACCAGAACTGTCTATATAGGGAATAGGATGACATTTGGGATGCAGTCTCTCTCCATCCGGATGGAACAGAACAGAAACATTAAGAGCTCCAATAATTCCTCCTCAAATTACACAATCCTTAACAATCCTTAACGAACTTCAAAAGGAACACGGATGTTTTTACAGTCCAGAACTCAGAGCCGTAACGGCAATTATGAAAACAAACCATATTAATGATATCATTTATCATTTCCACACTTCGGAGCAAAGCAGACTCTTGGAGTCTGAACACAAAGTTTCCACACACGCATAAACTAGCCTATTCTAAAATACTGATCTACTACATGGTTTACCACTTTCCATCCAAACACAGACTGTTGAATTCATTCATTCTTCCAAAAATAAGTAAGCCTATATCCAACATCTAAAACCCTATGGAGGGATTGTCTTTACACTACTTATGTTAAACTTGGGTAAAGTCCCTACTCTACGCTAGGAGCTGTTAACTACAGGATCTGGACCTGGTGTGAAAACAGATTAGATACACTATATACACACAAAAGTGGATTTGGCTATTTTCAGCCACACCAATTGCTGACAGGTGTATAAAATCGATCACACAGCCATGCAATCTCCATAGACAAACATTGGCAGTAGAATGGCCTTAATTAAGAGCACAGTGAATTCCAACATGGCACCGTCATAGGATGCCACCTTTTCAACAAGTCAGATGAATTGGAACGCCGACTGCAAGCCAGGTCTAATCGCCCAACATCAGTGCCCGATCTCACTAATGCTCCCCGCAGCAATGTTCCAACATCTAGTGGAAAGCCTTCCCAGAAGAGTGGAGGCTGTTATAGCAGCAAAGGGGGTGCCAACTCCATATTAATGCCCATGATTTTGGAATGAGATGTTCAATGAGCAGGTGTCCACATACTTTTGGTCACATAGATAGATAGATAGATAGATAGATAGATAGATAGATAGATAGATAGATAGATAGATAGATAGATAGATAGATAGATAGATAGATAGATAGATAGATAGATAGATAGATAGATAGATAGATAGATAGATAGATAGATAGATAGATAGATAGATAGATAGATAGATAGATAGATAGATAGATAGATAGATAGATAGATAGATAGATAGATAGATAGATAGATAGATAGATAGATAGATAGATAGATAGATAGATAGATAGATAGATAGATAGATAGATAGGTACTTTATTGATCCCCCGGGGGGGAAATTTCATTATCAAGCAGCTACAACAAAAACACAGGGCAGGTGCAAAATGCCACAACGAAAGTACACAAAAGACAGATACACGGTACATGATACATAGAGCGGCAGTATGAAAAAGTATAGAAATACAGGATATCTGGAGTGCAAAAAAAAGCTATAAAAGGACATTGCGTAGTATGAGTGGTTGGCTGAATATGTACACTATACATTGGTGGATGTTGGATGGTTAACTATACTATACAGGTTGATGGCAGAGAAATACTTCAGTAGCTAATGCGTATGATATGAGCGAGGGTAATAATAGTTTACTTAATAGACAGACTGGGTAAATGAACAGGTAAGTGAAAATTTTTCATGGTTAAATTAGCTGTACAGTTAGGTATACAGTTATATTTACAGATAAGTGAATACTTGCATGTTTACACAAACTGTACAGGTAAATGACAGGAAGAGATACTTTAATAGCTAAATGTGTGTATGATATCATTGGGGTAATAATAGTAATTCCCTTAAAATACAGTCCTTAGTGCGCAGGGTTTAATTACAGACAACTGCACTTATTGCACATTTGATATACTAAAAGCAATGAGAAAAGGTGCAACTGGCAGGATACTAATATGCCTTCCTGAGTGAATGCCTAGGTCCAATAATTACTTACAATATTGCATGTGATATAATATAACAACTGTACATGGGTATGTATATACAGACCTGTATGAATAAGTAGGTCCTGAGTGGATGAGTGCTGACGGAACAGAGTTACTCACGGATGGATGCATAATTGTTAAACTAGGTCCTAGCACCCCAACAGTTCCAGATCTATGTTGCCGACGGCACGGCACCCCGGTGAGGCATTATATAGTCTCATAGCCGCCGGCAGGAAGGACCTCCTGTGGCGCTCTCTGGCACACCGTGGTGGGATCAGTCTGTGACTGAAAGAGCTCCTCTGCGTCATAACCATAGCGTGCAGAGGGTGGGTGACGTTGTCCATGATGGCCAGCAGTTTGGCCAGGATCCGTCTCTCCGCCACCTCCTTTAGAGTGTCAAGGCTCATCCCCAGGACAGAGCTAGCCTTCCTGATCAGCTTATTTACCCGAGAAGCATCACCGGCTTTGATGTTAGCTCCCCAGCACACCACTGCAAAAAAGATGGCACTGGCCACCACAGACTGGTAGAAGGTATGCAGTAGTTTACTGCACACGTTGAAGGACCTGAGCCTCCTCAGAAAGTAGAGTCGGCTCTGGCCCTTTTTGTACAGGGCCCCGGTGTTACCAGCCCATTCCAGTCTGTTGTCCATATGGACACCCAAGAACTTGTATGACTCAACCATTTCCACATCCATCCCCTTTATAGGGACTGCAGTCAGTTGTGCCTTGGTTCTCCTGAAGTCCACCACCATCTCCTTAGTTTTGCTGATGTTGAGCTGAAGGTGGTTCTGCTCACACCACAACACAAAGTCACTGATTGTGCTCCTGTACTCCTCCTCCTGCCCACCCCTGATGCACCCTACAATAGCAGAGTCATCCGAGAACTTCTGTAGGTGGCATGTTTCAGAGTTATATCTGAAGTCTGAGGTGTAGAGGGTGAACAGGAAGGGGGACAGGACCGTACCCTGGGGGGCCCCTGTGTTGCTAACTGCCCGTTCTGACACACAGCTCTGTAGTCGCACAAATTGTGGCCTACCGGTCAGGTAGTCCGTGACCCAGGAGACTAAGGGTGCTTCCACTTTCATCCTCCTCATCTTCTCACCCATTAGCAGGGGCTGAATGGTATTGAAGGCACTGGAGAAGTCAAAAAACATGACCCTCACAGTGCAACCTGCGTTGTCCAGGTGAGAGTAGGCCCTCTGCAGAAGGTAGATGATTGCATCATCCACCCCGATGTTGCGCTGGTATGCAAACTGCAGGGGGTCCATTGATGAACACACCAGGGGTCTGAGGTGAGCGAGGACTAACCTTTCCAGGGTCTTCATGATGTGGGATGTTAGCGCTACAGGTCTGAAGTCATTCAGGACAGTGGGGTGTGCCTTCTTGGGCACTGGGACGAGGCAGGATGTTTTCCACAGCACAGGGACCCTTTCTAGGGTATATAGTGTATATAAGTTTTCTGCTGGAGGAGGTTTAGGAGGACCAGTAGGAAGCCCCTCCCCCTCCAGTCAAAGGTATATCAGCTTTCTGCTGGAGGAGGTTTAGGAGGACCAGTAGGAAGCCCCTCCCCCTCCAGTCAAAGGTATATCAGCTTTCTGCTGGAGGAGGTTTAGGAGGACCAGTAGGAAGCCCCTCCCCCTCCAGTCAAAGGTATATCAGCTTTCTGCTGGAGGAGGTTTAGGAGAACCAGTAGGAAGCCCCTCCCCCTCCAGTCAAAGGTATATCAGCTTTCTGCTGGAGGAGGTTTAGGAGGACCAGTAGGAAGCCCCTCCCCCTCCAGTCAAAGGTATATCAGCTTTCTGCTGGAGGAGGTTTAGGAGAACCAGTAGGAAGCCCCTCCCCCTCCAGTCAAAGGTATATCAGCTTTCTGCTGGAGGAGGTTTAGGAGGACCAGTAGGAAGCCCCTCCCCCTCCAGTCAAAGGTATATCAGCTTTCTGCTGGAGGAGGTTTAGGAGGACCAGTAGGAAGCCCCTCCCCCTCCAGTCAAAGGTATATCAGCTTTCTGCTGGAGGAGGTTTAGGAGAACCAGTAGGAAGCCCCTAATATCCCAGTGACAGGGTGGTGCTGCGCTACAGGAGGGTGCCAGTGCCGTCCTTTAATGAGATGTTCAATAAATACCTTTATCAGTACAATGTAATAAATTACCCTTAAATGTCACAAATCACCAGGATAAAAAAGCTGTTTCCATTATGTTGGCGTCAGAACTGAGGGGCCGGTGCAGTAAGGGTCCTACTACCACCCCCTCAAATAGGAGAGAAGTTGGGATATTGCGAGGGGTGAAAGTGAGTGATGAGGCGAAAAATGAGAGAGAGAGAGAGAGAGAGAATGAAGGTAACGAGGTTTTAATATAATGAGGAAGACAGCAATATACATAGAAAGAATAATAACCCGCAAGGGTTGAACAGAAACACATGGAGTTAAATAGTGACCATCTTCCCCCGACCGCCGGTTAGAACACCGGCGAGGATGATCGCTGGAGAGGAGGAGGGACCGGTGCTCTGCGCGGCTCCCGACGTCGCCACTCACCGGCGCCCTGGACGGCCCCGAGTGCGAGGTGCTGGTCGATCCGGACGGCGAGCATTGAACTCTGTGGTAAGAGAGATCGCAGATGTCCGCCGCCCTAACCCAGCTACAGTCCTCAGGGCCGTATCCCGCCCAGTCCACCAGGTACTGGATCCGACCCTTCCGTAGCCGAGAGTCCAGCACCTTGTCCACTCGATATGCCAGACCCCCAGCTACCTCCGTTGGTGGTGGAGGCGCCACTGCAGGTCCAGACCCCCTAGCGGACCAGGAACCACCGGTCTGAGGAGAAAGACATGGAAAGAGGGAGACAGGTTGTTATAAGGTGGTGTGAGTCTCAACCTATAGGTGACCTCATTCACTCTCCGAAGGACCGGGAATGGTCCCACATACCGGGGTTCTAGCTTATGACTGGGCAAATGAGCTGGAAGTTCCTCGTGGACAGCCAGGCTTTATCCCCTGGGTGGAACACTGGAGCCTCACTCCGCCGCCTGTCCGCCTGCGTCTTTTGCTGCTGGACCGCCTGCTGCAGGCAGACCCTAGCAGCGGACCAGACTCCCTCAGCCCTCCCAAACCACTCCTCCACTGCCTGAACCTCACCAGAACCCCTCCCCCAGGGGCACAAGCGGGACTGAAAACCCAGAACCACCTGGAAGGGGGTCAGACCAGTGGAGGCGTGGCGCAGGGAGTTCTGAGCGTATTCCGCCCAGGGAAGGAAACGGGTCCACTCACCTGGCTGTTCCATGCAATACGCCTGAAGGAACCTCCCCAGTTCTTGGTTGGTGCGCTCCGCTTGCCCATTCGCCTGAGGGTGGTACCCGGATGTGAGACTGACTGCGACCCCCAGTTTGGACATGAACGCCTTCCACACACGAGAGGTGAACTGGGGACCCCGGTCAGACACGATGTCCTCCGGAAGTCCATACTGTCGGAAGACCTGTTGAAAGAGCACCTCAGCGAACTGGAGAGCAGAGGGGAGGCCGGGTAGTGGTATGAAGCGCAACATCTTCGAGAACCTGTCCACTACCACGGCGATGGTGGTTTTCCCCTCTACTGGCGGTAGATCTGTGAGGAAATCTACCGTGATGTGAGTCCAAGGCCGCTGAGGTACTGGTAGGGGTGGCAGGTGTTGTGTGTGCCCAGGTTACCAGCCTTCCCCGCACTCTCCTCGCAACGTAAACCTTCCCCGGAGGGCAGGTTGCTGGTGTAGGATCCTGTCTCCCTGCTCGTTGGATCTCCGTGTCGATATCCCAAGAGACGGGTCCCACAATACAGGATGGAGGCAGGATCGGGACGTCCTGCCTCATCTCTGCCCCCCAGTCGTGGATGCGGGAGAGTGCGTCCGCCCTGCCGTTCTTTGTTCCCGGGCGATAGGTCAGGGTGAACTGGAAGCGCTCAAAAAACAATGTCCAGCGGGCCTGTCGGGGGTTAAGGCGCCAGGCTGCCCTGACGTACTCCAGGTTCCGATGATCCGTCAGGACAGTGAACGGCTCATGAGCACCCTCTAGCCAGTGTCTCCACTCCTCCAATGCCAACTTTACCGCCAGTAGCTCTCGGTCACCCACGTCGTAGTTCCTCTCCGCAGCGCTCAGCTTTTTGGAAAAATAAGCACAGGGGTATAGCAGGGGAGGGTTCCCCTGCTGCTGGGAGAGGACCGCCCCTACCCGACCTCCGATGCGTCTACCTCGACCGTGAAGGGCTTACGCAGTACAGACAAAGCCCCTGACGACTCCGTCGCTCTCTCTCCTCTGTGGAGAGTCTCGTGATCCCCACCTCCATCGGCTCATGTTCCGGCTCGGATCGAGGAAGGGGAGAATGCACGTGGCGTGCCAGTTGGTCACGGTCTCGGAGCTGACCGTCGATGGCAATGGCCTGGGTGATGTAGGCATCAAGGGTCATGGACTGACTCACACAAGCCAGCTCCATTTGGACCTCCACCCGTAGCCCCCTCCGGAAGGCGGTCCTAAGAGCAGGCTCGTTCCACCCACTGGACGCCGCCAGCGTCTGGAATGACAGAGGATACTCTGAGGCCATGCCCTTCCCCTGCGCAAGGCGCATAATCCGCTCGCCCGCATCTCTCCCCTCCGCTGGATGGTCAAAAACAGCTCGGAATTGAGCGACGAATTTAGGAACCGACCGTAACTCTTCGGCTCCGCTCTCCCAGAGTGACGTTGCCCACTCGAGTGCACGCCCCGTTAGGAGAGTGATCATCATGTGGACCTTCTCCGAGTCCGGCACAGGCTGATCACCTAAATACAGCTTGCACTGAAGAAGGAACCCACGACAACCCTCCGGATTGCCATCGTACTTATCGGGGGTGGCTCTCCGGAGTTCTCCTCTCGGGACTCGCCGAGACTCCACACGATCGGGTGCTGGGGGCGCAGTGGCTCCCTGTGAAGTCACCGGGTGTTCCCCGCTCGATCGTGCCGCCAAGAGAGACATCATATCCCCGAGGGCGGTAACCAAACGGCGACCTGTGCCCCCATGGCTTGGAGCCTCTCCTCCAGCTCTGGTGACCTGCCGGGTGCCCCAGCTCCCCCTCCGTGCCCGTCCATGGAGACCTAGGGATATGAGTGAGAAAAGAAAAGAGAGTTAACGGTGAAGATGACAACAGGTAGGTGAAAAAAATAAAAATAAAAGGTGCCTCTGGTTGGGCGGGTTATTCTGTGATATTGCGAGGGGTGAAAGTGAGTGATGAGGTGAAAAATGAGAGAGAGAGAGAGAGAGAGAGAGAGAGAGAGAGAGAGAGAGAATGAAGGTAACAAGGTTTTAATGAGAAAGACAGCAATATACATAGAAAGAATAATAACCCGCAAGGGTTGAACAGAAACACATGGAGTTAAATAGTGACCCTGATGACCAATGGGGAACAGGTGTGGGTCATCAGGGTGTTGCTACCATCTTCCCCCGACCGCCGGTTAGAACGCCGGCGAGGATGATCGCTGGAGAGGAGGAGGGACCGGTGCTCTGCGCGGGGCATTCATTACAGTAGTGTACCCTAGGCTCGAGGACAGCTCATTTAAATTCCTCCTGCTGCCTAGCAGGACTTCTGTTGAAAGTCTGGCTTCGCTCCAAATTGTGTCTCCTGGGTGAGAATAACATTGAATAATTTGTCCAAACGTCATTTGCAATTTTCCAAAAATCCTTTCTTGAGTGGGGAAACCTTTGGAAAACATCTGTAACAAATACTTGTTTGAGAGTTGTAGTACATGAGAGTACATTACACTGCTACCCCGTGACCCTGAGCTGTGAATGGAGCATAAAAACTAGCTAGAGTTTCCATAGGGCTGGAAATGTGATCGCTGCAGCAGTAGCCATCTGCATACTATGATATTTACCATTAGTTCTGGGCTGCTCAAGCTCATGTGTTACAAATCTTTAGCCTGCAGTCTATATAATTAGGTGTAATTGACTTCCCTTGCAATGTGTTTCTACTGACAGGGACATCTGGCCTTGAGACACTCCATGCAGGGCCGTGGCCCAAATAACACCCTATTATCTTTATAGGGCTCATAGGCTTCTGGTCAAAAGCAGTGTACTATATAGGGAATGGGGTGCCATTTGGGACGTGCCCTGCTCTCTGAGCTCCCCACTCCCAGCTGGCCTTTCTACTTGGCAACAGCATGGGTGGTAAAGAATAGGTAAGACCACAACCAGACTCTTCTGCACTAAGAAATCTCACAAAATGTATTTCATTTATAATCAAACCTAAATAAAATAATATCAATATCCTTTTCAGATTTCGGTTTAGTTTCGGTGGTGGTGCTGCTAAGACTCAAAGTAGGTTTATGTACTGAAGTACAAGAAGATAATCACTGCTTCTAATACTGATCAAGTACAAGAAGATAATCACTGCTTCTAATACTGATCAAGTACAAGAAGATAATCACTGCTTCTAATACTGATCAAGTACAAGAAGATAATCACTGCTTCTAATACTGATCAAGTACAAGAAGATAATCACTGCTTCTAATACTGATCAAGTACAAGAAGATAATCACTGCTTCTTGTCAAACATGCAGCTTGGGCTGGTAGAGAGAGAAGTGGGACTGTCTCCAATCTTGACACAACCATGATCTTTGGATGAGTCTCAAATGGCACTCTTCCCTATGTAGTGCACTACTTTTGACCAAAGCTCTGATCAGAAGTACAGCACTATGTGAGGAATAGGGTGGCATTTGGGAGGCACAGTTCCTGTAATAAGTGAGCCTAGTAAAATACTGACTACTAATACATAGCTTTTAAACTGCAGTTTTAGTCACTTGCCAAATACATATTACAGTTCAATATATTTCTGGTCACTGACGATCAGTCCTTGTTCTGAAGAGGACATTTGCTGAGCAGTGAGCAATTGTCTTGAAGTTATAAATCTGAACTGACAAAGACAGCCACTTTTAAAGTAGCCATTCAGTATTAAACTACTGATCTCTCTGCCTGATGCTAAGACCTGACTTGTTCAAATAAACCCAGCCACATTTCCAAAGAAATTAAAAGAGCATTTGCAGAATGTTTCCTTCTGGCAGAGTGAATAGCATGAGCACACTTTCATCCTTGAGTTCCCAAATGTGCTCTTCATTGAAGAGCTCCTTTAAAGCAGCGGCCAACGCCTGTTTCATTCCCCAACAGCTTTTAGAAAACCTGATGAGAATATAACAAAGCACTGTACAGAGACCATGACATCATTCAGCCCTGCTCTAAAAACAGCCTGGGAGTTAGTTGCTTTGGGTTTCTTTCTGTTGTTGTCCTATTTCCTTCAGGGCATTCCTTGGCCCAGACTCTGATGAGGAACTAAAGCAGCTGCTACTTAGCCCTGTCAAATGAACACCTTTGAACCCTTGTCTGGGTCGGAACGTTACCATATAACAACAGAATGGTACTAACATGTTGGTAGAGGTGTTGTGGTGTCCAATCCCCTGTAAGTGTCAATAAAGTACAACAGTGGTTGCGTCTGAAATGGCACCCTATTCCCTATGTAGTGCACTACTTTTGACCAGAGCCCACATAAGTAGGGCTCTATAAAAGGCAATATGCTGCTATTTCAGACACAGCCATAGTCTCTCCTCCGATCCAGTGAACCAGGCTGTGATTCCAGTCAGCTTTATTCTTCTGCTCTGAGACACTGTGGTTAATAAGCTCTACAGCCGCTCATAAGACAAACAGACCTTTAATTGGAGTTGCAGACCTTTGAATTGGAGACGAAGACCTTTGAATTGGAGACGAAGACCTTTGAATTGGAGATGCAGACCTTTGAATTGGAGACGCAGACCTTTGAATTGGAGACGCAGACGTTTGAATTAGAGACACAGACCTTTGAATTTGGGCGGCAAGACTAGAATCGACGTGTCAAATTAGTCCAAATTAGCACCCGTGCCTGATACCCTAAACCAACTCAAAGAAAGTGGTGAGCTGAGACATGGGCTGTTGGGTTGACTGCTGAGGGGACAGAGGGGGTTCTGGGTAGAGGAGTCTAGAAAGGAAGATGGAACGGATGAAACCAACCACATGTTTTAAACCAAGTCTATTCCTGTGGAACATTACATGACAGAGATTATAACTTGGTTATGGAATAATCAATTTTAAGATGCTGAGGAAGGTGTGAACTTCTTTCAGTGATACTTTAAGACAGGAGTGGGCTACAGTATAATTCTAATGCAGCAGTACTAACCTGTGCTCCATCCTTCAGTTTGAGGATACACTCCATTGTGTTGATGGTGATGACCACCGCCTCTGAGCCCAGTTTGGTCCAGGGCACGTGGATACGCAGCTCATGGATGTCACCACTCAGGAAGGTAAAGGGTAGCTTCAGCTCCTAGAGACAGGGAGGTAAAGGGTAGCTTCAGCTCCTAGAAACAGGGAGGTAAAGGGTAGCTTCAGCTCCTAGAAACAGGGAGGTAAAGGGTAGCTTCAGCTCCTAGAAACAGGGAGGTAAAGGGTAGCTTCAGCTCCTAGAGACAGGGAGGTAAAGGGTAGCTTCAGCTCCTAGAAACAGGGAGGTAAAGGGTAGCTTCAGCTCCTAGAGACAGGGAGGTAAAGGGTAGCTTCAGCTCCTAGAAACATGGAGGTAAAGGGTAGCTTCAGCTCCTTGAGACAGGGAGGTAAAGGGTAGGTTCAGCTCCTAGCAACAGGGAGGTAAAGGGTAGCTTCAGCTCCTAGAGACAGGGAGGTAAAGGGTAGCTTCAGCTCCTAGAGACAGGGAGGTAAAGGGTAGCTTCAGCTCCTAGAGACAGGAAGGTAAAGGGTAGTTTCAGCTCCTAGAAACAGGGAGGTAAAGGGTAGCTTCAGCTCCTAGAGACAGGAAGGTAAAGGGTAGCTTCAGCTCCTAGAGACAGGGAGGTAAAGGGTAGCTTCAGCTCCTAGAGACAGGAAGGTAAAGGGTAGTTTCAGCTCCTAGAAACAGGGAGGTAAAGGGTAGCTTCAGCTCCTAGAGACAGGAAGGTAAAAGGTAGCTTCAGCTCCTAGAAACAGGGAGGTAAAGGGTAGCTTCAGCTCCTAGAAACAGGGAGGTAAAGGGTAGCTTCAGCTCCTAGAAACAGGGAGGTAAAGGGTAGCTTCAGCTCCTAGAGACAGGGAGGTAAAGGGTAGCTTCAGCTCCTAGAAACAGGGAGGTAAAGGGTAGCTTCAGCTCCTAGAAACAGGGATAGAATAAGTGATTGCAATGGCTCAGTGGGTTGGAGCCTGGGGCTGCAATGCTAGGGATGTGGGTTCGATCTCCACAGTATAAAGTATGTTTAGTCTTTACATAATAAAACCTAAACATTGAATACAGCTAAATCATAGTGGAAGTTTACAAATTCTTCTTTATGCCTCTTTATAACACATATGGAATCATGTAGTAACCAAAAAAAGTGTCAAATATATTTTCTATTTGAGATTCTTCAAATAGCCACCTTCGCTTGATGACAGCTTTGTACACTCTTGGCATTCTCTCAACCATCTTCACCTCAAATGTTTTTCCATCAGTCTTGAAGGAGTTCCAACATATGCTGAGCACTTGTTGGCTGCTTTTCCTTCACTGAGGTCCAACTCATCACAAACCATCTAAATTTGGTTGAGGTTGGAACCAAAAATCTCAAATTTTGACTCCAGACCAAAAGACAAATTTTGACCGGTCTAATGTCCATTGCTCGTGTTTCTTGGACAAGCAAGTCTCTTCTTCTTATTGGTGTCCTTTAGTAGTGGTTTCTTTGCAGCAATTCGACCATGAAGGCCTGATTCACACAGTCTCCTCTGAACAGTTGATGTTGAGATGTGTCTGTTACTTGAACTCTGTGAAGCATTTATTTGGACTGCAATCTGAGTCTGGTAACTCTAATGAACTTATCCTCTGCAGCAGAGGTATTTCTGGGTCTTCCATTCCTGTGGCGATCCTCATGAAGCTGGTTGAAAGAATGCCATGAGTGTGCAAAGCTGTCATCAAGGCAAAGGGTGGCTACTTTGAAGACTCTCAAATATAAAATATATTTAGATTTGTTTAAAGCATTTTTGGTTACTACATGATTCCATATGTGTTATGTCATAGTTTTGATGTCTTCACTTTTATTCTACAATGTAAAAAATAGTGCAAATAAAGAAAAACCATTGAATGAGTAATATTTCAAACTTTTGATCCTGACTAGTCTCCCAGTCCCTGTCGCTGAAAAACATCCCCACAGCATGATGATGCCACAACCATGCTTCACCATAGGGATGGTGCTTGGTTTCCTCCAGACGTGACGCTTCAGGCCAAAGAGTTCAATCTTGGTTTCATCAGACTAAAGAATCTTGTTTCTCATGGTCTGAGAGTCTTTAGGTGCCTTTTGGAAAACTCCAAGTGGGCTGTCATGTGCCTTTTACTGAGGAGTGACTTCCGTCTGGACACTCATAAAGTCCTGATTGGTGGAGTGATGCAGAGATGGTTGACCTTCTGGAAGGTTCTCCCATCTTTGTCATTATGGGGTATTGTGTGTAGATTGATGAGGAAAATCAAAATATTTAATCAATTTTAGAATAAGGCTGTAACGTAACAAAATGTTGAAAAAGTCAAGGGGTCTGAATACTTTGTGAATGCAGTGTATGTATCAGGGAGATGTAATCACAGGCTGAACAGTGTTGTTCTGCATCTTCAACCACTCAGATCTCTGCTCTACTGCTCTATGGTGAGAATAGGTGTCATGAAACTACCAGGAGACACAGAAACACTGAGCCTTGCATGCTTCTTCCATTCCCCTCCATTCCCTTCTGAGGAGAAGCTAAGTTACATGTCTGTCTGTACAGGATCAATTCCCACAACCCCCCTGAATTCTCTGTACAATATAACACTGTTCCAGTTAACATCACTCCACTGACTTCTCTGTACACTATAACACTGTTCCAGTTAACATCACTCCACAGGCTGAGAGAAAGATTCCTAATCACTATAACACTGTTCCAGTTAACATCACTCCACAGGCTGAGAGGAAGATTCCTAATCACTATAACACTGTTCCAGTTAACATCACTCCACAGGCTGAGAGGAAGATTCCTAATCACTATAACACTGTTCCAGTTAACATCACTCCACTGGCTGAGAGGAAGATTCCTAATCACTATAACACTGTTCCAGTTAACATCACTCCACTGGCTGAGAGGAAGATTCCTAATCACTATAACACTGTTCCAGTTAACATCACTCCACTGGCTGAGAGGAAGATTCCTAATCACTATAACACTGATCCAGTTAACATCACTCCACTGGCTGAGAGGAAGATTCCTAATCACTATAACACTGTTCCAGTTAACATCACTCCACTGGCTGAGAGGAAGATTCCTAATCACTATAACACTGTTCCAGTTAACATCACTCCACTGGCTGAGAGGAAGATTCCTAATCACTATAACACTGTTCCAGTTAACATCACTCCACAGGCTGAGAGGAAGATTCCTAATCACTATAACACTGTTCCAGTTAACATCACTCCACAGGCTGAGAGGAAGATTCCTAATCACTATAACACTGTTCCAGTTAACATCACTCCACTGGCTGAGAGAAAGATTCCTAATCACTATAACACTGTTCCAGTTAACATCACTCCACTGGCTGAGAGAAAGATTCCTAATCACTATAACACTGTTCCAGTTAACATCACTCCACTGGCTGAGAGGAAGATTCCTAATCACTATAACACTGTTCCAGTTAACATCACTCCACAGGCTGAGAGGAAGATTCCTAATCACTATAACACTGTTCCAGTTAACATCACTCCACTGGCTGAGAGGAAGATTCCTAATCACTATAACACTGTTCCAGTTAACATCACTCCACAGGCTGAGAGGAAGATTCCTAATCACTATAACACTGTTCCAGTTAACAACACTCCACTGGCTGAGAGGAAGATTCCTAATCACTATAACACTGTTCCAGTTAACATCACTCCACAGGCTGAGAGGAAGATTCCTAATCACTATAACACTGTTCCAGTTAACATCACTCCACTGGCTGAGAGGAAGAGTCCTAATCACTATAACACTGTTCCAGTTAACATCACTCCACTGGCTGAGAGGAAGATTCCTAATCACTATAACACTGTTCCAGTTAACATCACTCCACAGGCTGAGAGGAAGATTCCTAATCACTATAACACTGTTCCAGTTAACATCACTCCACTGGCTGAGAGGAAGATTCCTAATCACTATAACACTGTTCCAGTTAACATCACTCCACTGGCTGAGAGGAAGAGTCCTAATCACTATAACACTGTTCCAGTTAACATCACTCCACTGGCTGAGAGGAAGATTCCTAATCACTATAACACTGTTCCAGTTAACATCACTCCACTGGCTGAGAGGAAGATTCCTAATCTCTTCTCTACAATAAAACAAGTACAAAAGAAGGGAAACATAGTGTTCCACATCCAGATGGTAATCCATCACATTCCCAGTCCCCACTGTCAGTTGGCTACAAGTTCAAGCTGCTTCCAATAATAAGTGCTTTCATCATGCTCTTTGATGGTTAGTGCTGCGTCCCAAATGGCACCCTATTCACAACATAGTGCACTGCTTTTGTCCAGGGTTCTATTCAAAGGTAGTGCACTATATAGAGTAAAGGGTGCCATTTGGGACGCCCACTAGTCTAGTGTTTTGGTGAGCTGGAGAAGGGAAACACTCAACACTAGTCTAGTGTTTTGGTGAACTGGAGAAGGGAAACACTCAACACTAGTCTAGTGTTTTGGTGCGCTGGAGAAGGGAAACACTCAACACTAGTCTAGTGTTTTGGTGAGCTGGAGAAGGGAAACACTCAACACTAGTCTAGTGTTTTGGTGAGCTGGAGAAGGGAAACACTCAACACTAGTCTAGTGTTTTGGTGCGCTGGAGAAGGGAAACACTCAACACTAGTCTAGTGTTTTGGTGCGCTGGAGAAGGGAAACACTCAACACTAGTCTAGTGTTTTGGTGAGCTGGAGAAGGGAAACACTCAACACTAGTCTAGTGTTTTGGTGAGCTGGAGAAGGGAAACACTCAACACTAGTCTAGTGTTTTGGTGCGCTGGAGAAGGGAAACACTCAACACTAGTCTAGTGTTTTGGTGAGCTGGAGAAGGGAAACACTCAACACTAGTCTAGTGTTTTGGTGCGCTGGAGAAGAGAAACACTCAACACTAGTCTAGTGTTTTGGTGAGCTGGAGAAGGGAAACACTCAACACTAGTCTAGTGTTTTGGTGCGCTGGAGAAGGGAAACACTCAACACTAGTCTAGTGTTTTGGTGCGCTGGAGAAGGGAAACACTCAACACTAGTCTAGTGTTTTGGTGCGCTGGAGAAGGGAAACACTCAACACTAGTCTAGTGTTTTGGTGAGCTGGAGAAGGGAAACACTCAACACTAGTCTAGTGTTTTGGTGCGCTGGAGAAGGGAAACACTCAACACTAGTCTAGTGTTTTGGTGCGCTGGAGAAGGGAAACACTCAACACTAGTCTAGTGTTTTGTTGCGCTGGAGAAGGGAAACACTCAACACTAGTCTAGTGTTTTGGTGAACTGGAGAAGGGAAACACTCAACACTAGTCTAGTGTTTTGGTGCGCTGGAGAAGGGAAACACTCAACACTAGTCTAGTGTTTTGGTGCGCTGGAGAAGAGAAACACTCAACACTAGTCTAGTGTTTTGGTGCGCTGGAGAAGGGAAACACTCAACACTAGTCTAGTGTTTTGGTGCGCTGGAGAAGGGAAACACTCAACACTAGTCTAGTGTTTTGGTGCGCTGGAGAAGGGAAACACTCAACACTAGTCTAGTGTTTTGGTGTGCTGGAGAAGGGAAACACTCAACGCTAGTCTTGCAGATTGATCCATGACAGATATCACCTTGTGTGGAAAAACTAGGACTCTGTCAAAATAACAGTCAAATATCCAAGTAGAAGGCTAAATCCTTATAACCTCTGAACAAGAATAAGTTAACAAGAAAACATGTGCATATGAATTGGATTGGGGACCATGTTTAGGCCTTTAGGCCCTGAGTTCATTCTGGTAAAGATATCAATATCTGAACAAGAACACATGACCATCAAAGCCACTGAATTGAGTAGAAAAGAGAATGTTTCAAATCTGCATCTAAAGTGATCACTAAAATTCACATTGAGCTACTGCTCTCTCCCCATCATCAAGTACTGGGCACAGACCTGGCTATGTTTGACATCAGCACTGGTGGGATCCCAGTCCATGTCCCTGGGTGTCACTACTGAGCAGGAACAGACAGACAGGTGGCAGTGTGACACACGTCTAGCCACGGTCTATGGAACAAGTGACCTCTTGTGGGAAAAGTTACAATTATCAATTTGGAGTCATTATGTTGTTCCTGTCCTAATCTGGTTTTCTACATTTCACATTTCTATGTGTCAGATTGAAAGTGACCTGACCTGCATTCATTTAGTTACCTCAGCAAGAGAGCAGATGCCAAGTCAATAGTGTTACTAAGTGTTATTCCTGGATATGAAAGGACTGCAGAGAACTGGTAGAACCAGTCATGAGGTGATGTGTAATAGATGCAGGACTGCAGAGAACTGGTAGAACCAGTCATGAGGTGATGTGTAATAGATGCAGGACTGCAGAGAACTGGTAGAACCAGTCATGAGGTGATGTGTTATAGTAACATGTAACAAATACAATTTGATTTGAACTGTGACAGCTCACCACTGCCTGGCAGCTGGCTAGCTAGATAAACAAATGTTCCTTGCATTTGCTCAGAATATGTTAGTGTAGCCATAGAGAATGACAGAGGCCTCTAGTGGCCAAAAGGCTGTTTAAGCATGGCCAGCAACATTTAGGGCTTCCAACATGCTTCCGCCATTTTAAAGTAGTCAACTGGGTGCGGCCCTGTACAAAAAGCACCAGAGCCGACTCTACTTTCTGAGGAGGCTCAGGTCCTTCAACTTGTGCAGTAAACTACTGCACACCTTCTACCAGTCTGTGGTGGATATTTTTTGCAGTGGTGTGCTTTTGCAGCCAACATAAAGGCTGGTGATTCTTCTCGGGTAAATAAACTGATCAGGAAGGCTAGCTCTGTCCTGGGGATGAGCCTTGACACTCTAGAGGAGGTGGTGGAGAGACGGATCCTGGCAAAACTGCTGGCCATCATGGACAACGTCACCCACCCTCTGCATGCCATGGTTATGATGCAGAGGAGCACCTTCAGTCACAGACTGATCCCACCACGGTGTGCCAGAGAGCGCTACAGGAGGTCCTTCCTGCCGGCGGCTATTAGACTATTTAATGCCTCACCGGGGTGCCGTGCCGTCGGCATCATAGACCTGGAACTGTTGGGGTGTTAGGACCTAGCTTAACAATTAGGCATCCATCCATCCGTGAGTAACTCTCTGGTCTGTAAACACTCATTCACTCAGGACTTGATCATTCAGCACTCATTCATTCAGGACTGTATGTACAGTTGAAGTCAGAAGTTTAAATTTTTACTGTTCTAATTACTTTGGTAACCTGTTTATAATAGCAATAAGTCACCTTTGTGGTGTATATATATATATATATATATATATACAGTGGGGAGAACAAGTATTTGATACACTGCCGATTTTGCAGGTTTTCCCACTTACAAAGCATGTAGAAGTCTGTAATTTTTATCATAGGTACTCTTCAACTGTGAGTGACGGAATCTAAAACAAAAATCCAGAAAATCACATTGTATGATTTTTAAGTAATTAATTTGCATTTTATTGCATGACATAAGTATTTGATACATCAGAAAAGCAGAACTTAATATTTGGTACAGAAACCTTTGTTTGCAATTACAGAGATCATACGTTTCCTGTAGTTCTTGACCAGGTTTGCACACACTGCAGCAGGGATTTTGGCCCACTCCTCCATCCAGATCCTTCAGGTTTCGGGGCTGTCGCTAGGCAATACGGACTTTCAGCTCCCTC
The DNA here is from genome assembly GCA_023634145.1 of Thymallus thymallus. NCBI lineage: Eukaryota > Metazoa > Chordata > Actinopteri > Salmoniformes > Salmonidae > Thymallus > Thymallus thymallus. The sequence continues at coordinate 2,713,192 of CM042416.1, read as the reverse complement.
CAAAGATTTTCTATTGGGTTCAGGTCTGGAGACTGCCTAGGCCACTCCAGGACCTTGAGATGCTTCTTACGGAGCCACTCCTTAGTTGCCCTGGCTGTGTGTTTTGGGTCATTGTCATGCTGGAAGACCCAGCCACGACCCATCTTCAATGCTCTTACTGGAAGGAGGTTGTTGGCCAAGATCTCGCGATACATGGCCCCATCCATCCTCCCCTCAATACGGTGCAGTCGTCCTGTCCCCTTTGCAGAAAAGCATCCCCAAAGAATGATGTTTCCACCTCCATGCTTCACGGTTGGGATGGTGTTCTTGGGGTTGTACTCATCCTTCTTCTTCCTCCAAACAAGGCGAGTGGAGTTTAGACCAAAAAGCTCTATTTTTGTCTCATCAGACCACATGACCTTCTCCCATTCCTCCTCTGGATCATCCAGATGGTCATTGGCAAACTTCAGACGGGCCTGGACATGCACTGGCTTGAGCAGGGGGACCTTGCGTGCGCTGCAGGATTTTAATCCATGACGGCGTAGTGTGTTACTAATGGTTTTCTTTGAGACTGTGGTCCCAGCTCTCTTCAGGTCATTGACCAGGTCCTGCTGTGTAGTTCTGGGCTGATCCCTCACCTTCCTCATGATCATTGATGCCCCACGAGGTGAGATCTTGCATGGTGCCCCAGACCGAGGGAGATTGACCGTCATCTTGAACTTCTTCCATTTTCTAATAATTGCGCCAACAGTTGTTGCCTTCTCACCAAGCTGCTTGCCTATTGTCCTGTAGCCCATCCCAGCCTTGTGCAGGTCTACAATTTTATCCCTGATGTCCTTACACAGCTCTCTGGTCTTGGCCATTGTGGAGAGGTTGGAGTCTGTTTGATTGAGTGTGTGGACAGGTGTCTTTTATACAGGTAACGAGTTCAAACAGGTGCAGTTAATACAGGTAATGAGTGGAGAACAGGAGGGCTTCTTAAAGAAAAACTAACAGGTCTGTGAGAGCCAGAATTCTTACTGGTTGGTAGGTGATCAAATACTTATGTCATGCAATAAAATGCAAATTAATTATTTAAAAATCATACAATGTGATTTTCTGGATTTTTGTTTTAGATTCCGTCTCTCACAGTTGAAGTGTACCTATGATATAAATTACAGACCTCTACATGCTTTGTAAGTAGGAAAACCTGCAAAATTGGCAGTGTATCAAATACTTGTTCTCCCCACTGTATATATATATATATATATATATATATATATATATATATATATATACACAGTTGAAGTCAGAAGTTTACATACACCGTTGCCAAATACATTTAAACTCAGTTTTTCACAATTCCTGACATTTAATCCTAGTAAAAATTCCCTGTTTTAGGTCAGTTAGGATCACCACTTTATTTTAAGAATGTGAAATGTCAGAATAATAGTAGAGAGAATGATTTATTTCAGCTTTTATTTCTTTCATCACATTCCCAGTGGGTCAGAAGTTTACATACACTCAATTAATATTTGGTAACATTGTCTTTTAAATGTTTAACTTAGGTCAAACGTTTGGGGTATCCTTCCACAAGCTTCCCACAATAAATTGGGTGAATTTTGGCCCATTCCTCCTGACAGAACTGGTGTAACTGAGTCAGGTTTGTAGGCCTCCTTGCTCGCACACGCTTTTTCAGTTCTGCCCACAGATTTTCTATAGGATTGAGGTCAGGGCTTTGTGATGGCCACTCCAATACCTTGACTTTGTTGTCCTTAAGCCATTTTGCAACAACTTTGGAAGTATGCTTTGGGTCATTGTCCATTTGGAAAAACCATTTGCGACCAAGCTTTAACTTCCTGACCGATGTCTTGAGATGTTGCTTCAGTCTCTCCTGCAGCAAAGCACCCCCACAACATGATGTTGCCACCCCCGTGATTCACGGTTGGGATGGTGTTCTTCGGCTTGCAAGCCTCCCCCTTTTTCCTCCAAACAAAACGATGGTCAGTTCTATTTTTGATTCATCAGACCAGAGGACATTTCTCCAAAAAGTACGATCTTTGTCCCCATGTGCAGTTGCAAACCGTAGTCTGGTTTTTTTATGGCGGTTTTGGAGCAGTGGCTTCTTCCTTGCTGAGCGGCCTTTCAGGTTATGTCGATATAGGACTCGTTTTACTGTGGATATAGATACTTTGTACCTGTTTCCTCCAGCATCTTCACAAGGTCCTTTGCTGTTGTTCTGGGATGGATTTGCACTTTTCGCACCAAAGTAATAGTGAATTATAAGTGAAATAATCTGTCTGTAAACAATTGTTGGAAGAATTACTTGTGTCATGCACAAAGTAGATGTCCTAACCAACTTGCCAAAACTATAGTTTGTTAACATGAAATCTGTGGATTGGTTGAAAGATTAGTTTTAATGACTTCAACCTAAGTGTATGTAAACTTCCGACTTCAACTGTACCTATTCATGTACAGTTGTTATATCATATCACGTGCAATATTGTAAGTAATTCTTGGACTGAACTTATGTAGTCATTCACTCAGGAACGCATATTATTATCCTGTCAGTTGTATCTTTTTTCATTGCTTTTAGAATATTGAATGTGCAATACGTGCAGTTATCTGTAATTAAACCCTGCGCACTAAGGACTGTATTTTAAGGGAATTACTTTTATTACCCTAAATTATATCATACACACATTTAGCTATTTAAGTATATCTTCCTGTCATTTACCTGTACAGTTAATGTAACCATGCAAGTATTCACTTACCTGTAAATATAACTGTATACTTACCTGTACAGTTAATTTAACCATGCAAATATTAATTCACCTGTACATTGGCCAGGTTGCTGAATCGAATCCCTGAGCTGACAAGATAAATATATGTAGTTCTGCCCCTGAACAAGGCAGTTAACCCACTGTTCCTAGGCTGTCATTGTAAATAAGAATGTGTTCTTAACTGACTTGCCTGGTAAAATAAAGGTTAAATAAAATGACCCGACTGTACATTAAGTAAACTATTACCCTCACTTATATCATACGCACGTATAGTTAACCATGCAAGTATTGTATTTATTTATATCAACGTGCAATAATTGTATAATTTCTTTACGTAAAACTGTAACAATGTATAGTGTAGTTGGCTAGCTCCAGTACTAGCCTGCTTGCTAACGTTAGCCTAGATAGATGTCTAGACAGTAGCCAAGTAAAGGGCTGTATACGAGCTGTCTGTACACTCCGTTATTCTCCTCACTTGTTGCTGCAGTCAGTGAATCTCTTCACTGTCACACTAGCTGTGTCGTGTCGTCATTTCCTGGTTAGGTATCAACCACCACGCCCCCTGATGGGACCGAACCAATACATTTACGCGGTTCCCTTTCCTAGCCTCCTTCATTCATAAAATATAGTGAACGTGTTCATAGCTAAAGTGTGTAAACTTATCAAGCGCAATGGAAACACAAACGATTGCATTTGAGGGTTTGCGGCTACTAGTAGCTAGTCAGCTTCTTACATTTAGGTCATGAATGGTTTGATTATAATTCTGGCATGCTGCAGTAATTAAAGTCGAATAAATGAATAGTAGGAAATGTACGGCTATAATAAGAATGTCTGAAATGTTGCACCAGAGTACTCGGAATATAAATAAACAATAGACGCTAAATGTGTCATTCATCATGCTGAAATCTTCAGATGCATTCGTAGACTTTAGATTCTAGTCTCCACAAGCCTTCAGCTGTCAACTGTTAGTCATTGTCGAGATTTTGATTACTTCTCCCAGCAGCTCTGAAATGTCTGATTTCAATACAATAGAATTAAAAATACACTGAAATCATACGTCAATGCATGTATTATTGTGTTACAGTTATGTTCATTTCCTCTGGAGATTTCAAATATGTGCCATAATATGATTTAAACCACTTGATTACTGCTTGAGGATGTTTCATTCTGATGTGATTCCATTTCAAATTAAAACTGTTCCGGGTGTAGTTTTACAAAATCACACACAACTTATTCCTCTCATGTCCTTTTAATGTATCGTGAAATGTATGACACATATATAGCCTAAGGACAATACGCAGTTGCTACATACATTTTTGGACTTAATGACATGAACCCATTGATTCTTCAAGAATATAACTTATAAATGTCTCATGAGCTTAGTTCAACTGTCGTATCCCATCCAAAATATACAGTGCCTTCAAAAAGTATTTACACCACTTGACTTATTCTTATTCCACATTTAGTTGTGTTACAGCCTGAATTCAAAATGGATTAAATAGACCCATCTGCACACAATACCTCATAATGACAAAGTGAAAACATGTTTTTAGAAATGTTTGCAAATGTATTGAAAATCAAATACAGAAATATCAAATTTACATAAGAATTCACTCATGTTAGAATCACCTTTGGCATCAATTACAGCTGTTCGTCTTTCTGGGTAACTCTATAAGAGCCTTGCACACCTGGATTGTACAATGTTTGCCCATTATTATTTTTAAAATTCTTCAAGCTCTGTCAAATTGGTTGTTGATCGTTGCTAGACAACCATTTTCAAGCAGATTTGTCAAAACTGTAACTCGGCAACTCAGGAAGATTCACTGTCTTCTTGTTAAGCAACTCCAGTGTAGATTTGGCCTTGTTTTGTAGGTTATTGTCCTGCTGAAAGGTGAATTCATCTCCCAGTATCTGGTGGAAAGCAGGCTGAACCAGGTTTTCCTCTAGGATTTTGCCTGTGCTTAAATCCACTTAGTTTCTTTTTTATCCTGAAAAACGTCCCAGTCATTAACGATTACAAGCATACCCATAACATGTTGCAGCCACCACCATGCTATAAAATATGGAGAGTGGTACTCAGTAATCCGTAGGTGTCACATCCTGATCTGTTTCACCTGTCTGTGTGATTGTCTCCACCTCCTCCAGGTGTCTCCACTCTGATCTGTATCACCTGTCTGTGTGATTGTCTCCACCTCCTCCAGGTGTCTCCACCTCCTCCAGGTGTCTCCATCTTCCTCATCATCTCCAGTGTATTTATACCTGTGTTCTCATTGTCTGTTGCCAGTTGGTTTTGTTCATCAAGTCTACCAGTGTTTTCCCCCTTTACTCCTGTCTCTCTAAAGTGCCTGTTTTCTTGGTTTCCTGGTTTCTACCTTTCCTTGCCTGCCCTGACCCTGAGGCTGCCTGCCGTTTTGTACCTTTGCCCCACTACTCTGGATTACCGAACTCTGCTTGCCCCTGACCTGTCCTTTGCCTGCCCCCTGTTGTTATAATAAATATTTGTTATTCTAAACATTGTCTGCACCTGTGTCTCACCTGTACACTGATAGATGTATTGGATTTGCCCCAAACATAACACTTTGTATTCAGGAAAAAAAGTGAATTGCTTTGCCACATTTTTTGCAGTATTACTTTAGTGCCTTGTTGCAAACATGATGCATGTTTTGGAATATGTGTATTCTGTACAGGCTTCCTTCTTTTCATTCTGTAAATTGGGTTAGTATTGTGGAGTAACTACAATGTTGATCCATCCTTAGGTTTCTCCTATCACAGCCATTCAGCTCTGCAAATGTATTTAAGTCACTGCAAATGTATTTAAGTCACTCAGCTGAGAGACCTTACAGATAACTGTATGTGTGGGGTACAGATATGAGGTAGTCATTAAAAAATCATGTTAAACACTATTATTGCACACAGAGTGAGTCCATGCATCTTATTATGTCACTTGTTAAGCAAATGTTTACTCCTGAACGTATTCAGGCTTGCCATAACAAATAAGTTTAATGCTTATTGACTCAAGACATTTCAGCTTTTCATTTTTTATTAATTTGTAAAATTTCACAATTTTAAGCATAATTCCTCTTTGACATTATTGGGTATTGTGACATTATGGGGTATTGTGTCATTATGGGGTATTGTGTCATTATGGGGTATTGTGACATTATGGGGTATAGGGTCATTATGGGGTATTGTGTCATTATGGGGTATAGGGTCATTATGGGGTATTGTGTCATTATGGGGTATTGGGTCATTATGGGGTATTGGGTCATTATGGGGTATTGGGTCATTATGGGGTATTGTGTCATTATGGGGTATTGTGTCATTATGGGGTATTGTGTCATTATGGAGTTTTGGGTCATTATGGGGTATTGTGTCATTATGGGGTATTGTGTCATTATGGAGTTTTGGGTCATTATGGGGTATTGTGACATTATGGGGTATTGTGGGTAGACCAGTGACACAAATATATACATTGTATCCATTTCAAATTCAGTCTGTAACACAACAACATGTGGAAAAGGTCAAGGGTTGTGAAGACTTCCTGAAGACACTGTCAGCTTGTTTTACTCCAATGTTTGTAAAGAAAGAAAATGTAAAGAAACTATATAGATTCAAAACATAGTTAAAACTTTCATGTTGATATAATGGATGGTCAGTCCTTGCATCCATAGCTCTGTATATGGATTTGAGAGTGGTTACATTTCTCCAGCCCTCAGCTTTTTACCAAACCAGGGGCGGGGAGGCGCTATGTTATTGTTTCTACTGCTGATTGCCTCTTTAATGAAAGCTCATTCCTTTTATGTAACAAAATGTATGACAAATAGAGTTCTGTCTAGTTTGTTACTTATTCCAGAATAAAGGTATCTGGTATATCTTGTTCCATTACTGTAATAAACAGGCCTGGTGTCAGCTAGTGTTGTCCAACACCAGATCCTGTTAATATCGAGTCAGGGGTAAGTGAGGCTATTGAGCACTTAGCGGTTATCCTGTCTCGGTGAGATAAGGCTAGTGAGGACACAGCCCTAACCATGGTCCTAGCCCTGGCCCTAATATAGCTATTGACTATTCAGTTAGACATGTGACCTCCCATTCTTAGCCTCAATGATGTGTGCACTGACTTGGCATGGGTTTAGTGCTAACATGTGTCCTTGGCATGGGTTTAGTGCTAACATGTGTCCTTGGCATGGGTTTAGTGCTAACATGTGTCCTTGGCATGGGTTTAGTGCTAACATGTGTCCTTGGCATGGGTTTAGTGCTAACATGTGTCCTTGGCATGGGTTTAGTGCTAACATGTGTCCTTGGCATGGGTTTAGTGCTAACATGTGTCCTTGGCATGGGTTTAGTGCTAACATGTGTCCTTGGCATGGGTTTAGTGCTAACATGTGTCCTTGCACTGAAATTATTGCGCTTGATGACTTTGCACCATTTGTTCCAGACAATAACCAATGTAACTGCTCCTTTGAGAGGATTTGTTCCAGACAATAACCAATGTAACTGCTCCTTTGAGAGGATTTGTTCCAGACAATAATCAATGTAACTGCTCCTTTGAGAGGATTTGTTCCAGACAATAACCAATGTAACTGCTCCTTTGAGAGGATTTGTTCCAGACAATAATCAATGTAACTGCTCCTTTGAGAGGATTTGTTCCAGACAATAATCAATGTAACTGCTCCTTTGAGAGGATTTGTTCCAGACAATAACCAATGTAACTGCGCCTTTGATGTCCAATCATAATATTAGACATTTCTAGAAACCCTTTGTCACTGCTAATAAATTCAGGCTATGCCCACTGGATTGAAGTACTTGACTAAAAACAATCACATTTCTTAGAAACATTAAGGGATATAATATTTATGTAACCTTTATTTAACTAGGCAAGTCAGTTAAGAACAAATTCTTATTTACAATGGCAGCCTACCTACAGGTTCAGCCCCTGGAGAAAAATAGGGTTAAGTGCCTTGCTCAAGGACACATCGGCAGGTTTTTTTTTTACATTTTGGGCTGGGGTATTCAAACCAGCGACCTTTCGGTTACTGGCCCAACACTATAACCGCTAGGCTTCCTTCCGCCCTCATACGGATAGAAATTAATAGCAAATGAACTGGTAAAGAAGTCAGAGAATCCGTGAATGATGTCCCGTTTATGAATGCTCCTGTCAACGGCAGGACACTTGACTGCTCTATGTTTGTTCCTTTCAGATCGACTTTCACGCTAAATCTTCCGGGTCCCCGTGGCGTTTGAGCGTTTGCGTTTCAGGCTCCAGTTAACCCTTTCTAAGAAGGTTATTTTCCCTTTCAAAGGGTGAAAGCTTCGTGGTGGAGTTACATAGAACGGGTTTAATGTGGAGACAAATAACTAATCAAACTCACTTATACAGCGTTTAGGGTTTTTACTCCGGTGGTTTTAGCACACGTGCTGCCAAATAGTCGGTTCTTACACATACATGGCTTTCGATTATGACGTGAGTGTGAGTGTTTTTGAATATTGTTTATTTATTTATTTATTTAACCTTTATTTAACTAGGCAAGTCAGTTAAGAACACATTCTTATTTACAATGACGGCCTACCTACTGGGGGCTGGGATTAAACATACAAATACATATAAATATAGGAATATCGAGCCTCTTGTTGAAAGAACAGGCCCGGATGGTTACATTAGGATATGTGTTACAGACGTCATGCTCAAGTTTAGCAATATCTGTTAGTTGTGTTAAATATAAAAATATGATTAATTACTGTGTTTTTTATTCAAGGGTATTCTTATAGGCCTAATTGTATTTAGCCCAAATGTGTGTATTGCTATTACATATAAGTGTTATTAAAATATATTTAAAAATACATATTTAAAAATACATGTAAGAATATTCTTATATTATAATATTATTATTGAGATTAAAGCCCTGTAGGTTATTGGCGCAATTCATCTAGAGTTCAAAATGAAGTGGACGATGACGTGTTCTTCGTTCCTATTGGTGCAGGTGTGTATTTTGGTTATTATACTGATAAACTAAACGGTTACAGATCATTTAAAAAATGAAACTAGATCAAATAGAAACAAAACATTATAATTGTTTCACATAATTGCGTTCGTATGTAATTGAAATGTCGACTATTGTTAACATTTCCTATCAGTGAAATGCCTGATTATTATACACACGATTATTACTAGGCTGTTCATGTTTCATTAGAAGTAGGCCTGTACTATATAGCCTCACCCTTGTTTTTACCGGAGCACTTGGATGTGGAAACAGAAATATGTTTTACGCATTTCGTTTCCAAGAGCAACAGCAGCTACTGTATGTTCATGTGGATTATTATTTGCGTTTCCACTTGATCAAAGATGGTCTTACTGTGGTGGAAATACATTCAACTATTGTCTTCAAAAAAATCTATATTATAATAGGCCTACATGCTATAACTAAATACGAGTAGGCAATAGGCTATTACTAAAACGTTACAGTATCCAGGCTGTATCACAACCGGCCGTGATTGGGAGTCCCATGGGGCGGCGCACAATTGGCCCAGCGTCGTCCGGGTTTGGCCGGGGTAGGCCGTCATTGTAAATAAGAATTTGTTCTTAACTGACTTGCCTAGTTAAATAAAGGTTAAAAATTCCCCCCAAAATCACTAATACTAGTATAACAGGGATAGCCTAATAATAATACTTGTAATACTTTATCTATTATGATAATAATTATAATAATAATTATAATAATAATACATGTTTTCCAAAGAAATGTATCTAATTTAGCTTGAAAAAGTGTACTGTATAATTGTGCGTGTCCTCCTGCCACTGTGGGCCCAGTCTGCAGCTTCTTGAATGTATAATAATGATCAGTGGCGATCAGAGGCCGTGGTGGAGATAAAGCTATCTGATATGACGTGTTGCCCTGCTGCTAATAGAACAGCTAATGAGCTACTGTCAGCTGTCATATAGATAGTATCATAATAGACTCATAATATAGTATATTAATAATAACACCATAACAGTAACACCAACTAAACCACTACTGTAGTAATCAGAATCAGAATCAGAATCAGAATCGGAATCATTCTCAAAGAGATCTACATGTTACATGTATTTCTGGAAGGTTATTTCTAGTAAGTTGATGTCACTATAAGCTGCAGCACCACTCCTTTATTTCCAATAAAAAAGCGTCTTAAAAGAACAAGTTGTCAGCCAGGCATGTTAACCTGTGTAGACAATGAACTGTGTTTTCTGTTATAAACGATAAGGTGGTGGTGTGGGGAGGATTTCTAGACTCTCTGTTCTATTTTCATGACATCATATCACATTTTAATTCCACTACTTCACTAAATACCTTTTACTTTTACGCATCAAAGAACAATGGAATTAAATCAAATACCATTTTACCAATGGGAATATTTAACTTGCTTTATTTCTAAAATATGTTTTTATACAACTGTTTAAGTCAAGGACAAAAAAATAAAAAAATGCATTAATTACATGGGCTCCAAAAGTCTTGATATTTACAGATAGAAGAGAGGTCTGTCTCTGTCTGGGCTCCTTGACTTTCACTTGAGACGCAGTATTGTTCATCAGTCCATTGGTATATTGCTTGTCCACCGTTCAGTTTGTTATATTCTTTCAATGGAAAAATAAAACGTTTGTCGATGTTGTTGTCTCCTCTGTTCAAGTCCGTTTTGTTTGTTTGTTTAGCTGTTCATCAGCCTTGTCAGATAGGCTAGTAGTCCTGATGCGGAGTGTGCGTCAAACTGTGCCGTCGCAGGTCACAGTTGCGCCGAAACACCTTTCCGCAGCGGTCACAGCTGTAGGGCTTGATGTCTGTATGGGTGAGAAGGTGAGTTTTCAGGTTACTTCTTTGATTAAAGGTTCTTCCGCATGTGGGGCATTTGTGAGGAGATTCCTGTTTAGATTTAAAGCAAGCAAAGGATTATTCCCTTTAGTTTATTTAGCTAAATATATGTATTGTATTAAAATATGAGTCTTCAGTCAGTTGTGCTGAAAGTAAGCTGTGCCCTAACAAAATGAACGTCTGTAGGACTAGCATATATTTCTGCTTATCACAATCATTCAGTTGTTGCCATAAATGCCAAATATAGTCGAGACAGAGATGTGAGCTCATGCCTCATATTGTTTGCTGACTCACATACATGTTGATTGGTATCACATGTGTTAATACGTATGGTTTTGTGATGGCAGATGATATAGGTTTGGATGGAAGACTCACCTGCATGTGTAATGTTTTATGAACGGCTAAAGTTCGAGACTGACAAAATCCTTTCCCACATTCTTGACATTTGAAGGGCTTTTCCTTGGAGTGGATGTACCTGGAAATTAGAAGACAGAAGAGAACACCTTTCATATAGTGTCATTTCTTCTTTGTGGCTTTTCCAAAGCCGTTGAGTCATGCTGAGAAGTGACAGCCAGTTGTGCAACTTGATCTGTATTATCGTGCATAAAAGGGCTTTAGCGCCCTCTTGGAATATGGACCAGGCCTACACTGCACAGTGCACGCAACATAGTTGAGTTATTACAGAAAGACCTACATATGAAAACAATTCTGACTTCAGTGCATTACAATATTGGAATTGTGAGCAAGGTCAAATTAATATGAATATAACGCGATCACAATATGACATGGCGCTATTCAGTACACACCACTAAACACTAAGTGTTTTTAATTTGAAAGAAATATCATGTCATCCCACACATTCAGAGCTCTGTTTCTTACCTGTGGTCTCTCAGGTGGTCCTGTCTTCGGAATGCCTTGTGGCAGATATCACAGGTATAAGGCCGCTCGTCTGTGTGGGTCCTCTCGTGGATCAGAAGATTGTACGACTTGGTGAAATGCCTGCCACAGAACTTGCAAATAAATTCCTTTTTCGTCTTTGACGGAAGCCTTCCCCGGGTGGGTTTTCTATCAGGCGACAGTTTGTTGAACTCAGAGATCGCGCACCCGAGCCCCGCTGTCAACTTTGAAAGATCCCCAGCCTTCGGCGGGTCCTCCTGCGTGGCAGCTATCGCCAGGTTGGCAAAGTCAAAGCGCGGTGGTCGGTCCTTGTGCATCCCGGGTATAAGGTGACTAATGCCCTGTTTGGGGTGGAAGAGGTGCGCGGCGAACGGTAGCCCCGTGAAGGTGAACCGGGGATCCATTAAGCCCTGAGCGGCAGCCATCTCAGTGATAGTCGACCTCAGCCCCTGCATGTGCGGATAGCCCAGTGTCCAGTGGTTCATGTGCATGGTCTGCACCGCACTAAGGCCGTACAGTCCCTGGAGCTGGTCGACGGCGGCCGGGAAGGCGTTGACCGCCTGGAGGAACGAGTAGTTGGTGAGCTGGAGAGACGGGTGGAGAGGGATCGGAGCGGGAAGGGCTTTGCTCCCCATCTCGGCGGCTGAAGGCTTCACGGTTGGGGCCTCGGCACAACTCTACCACGGTGAAGGTCCTGTTGGAGACATGAACAATATAAATTAATATGAGTTCACCATCAACCCACAATATGCCACAATATAGACCTAGAAAACACTGCAATTAGCGCTCTGGATGAGAGCGTCTGCTAATTGACTACAATGTAAATGTAAAGTCAAATCAAATAGAGTTCATGGACATGGAAGACAAATTATTGTTGTGCATTTTGCACAATGCAGCAAATAGTTTTTAATTAGAGCTTTAACAACTGTTTGACCAAAGCCTATATTTAATTAAGTTAGAACCACCTTGAAAACGGTCTTAATAAGTGCTGATATGGATTATCTCACATTCAGCGTTTGAATACTTCACTTCCATTGTGGAAATCAAGGACAGTGACTCATTTGCTTAAAGACTGACGATTTGCATTCAGTCTAAAGGCGAACTGATTCCTATTTGGTTTTAACGCATTGAGTGTTCAAGTTATATATTTTTGTGCACAAGCAAGAAGGCGTGGATTTTATAGAGCACATGGTTATTCCTTCTAATAACATACATATATATGTTATGTATCTAAAACTACAAGTTGGCGACGTTGTTTTCGATGTACTCGACGGTGTTGTTGTCACTCCCAATTAAATCTCCCATCAGGCATTAAAACAACTAATTGGTTTCATTTTGCCGTGTTTACAACAGATAGGCCTAATTAAATGTATTCTTAGGTCACCAGATTTGGAAGTTTGTAATCTTGCCAGAAGTGATCAGACGTGCCATTCCCTTTAGGCGTATTGGTGGAGAACGACATATAAAGGGGTTGCTTAAGTTTATTTTATTTTTTATTTTATCTCATAAAATAAACTTTAATTCCATTGTTGTTGTAAAATACATTTCAAGGCTATTTGAGTAATGTTTAAGGCCTTGATCGATGTTTATCTCTGAAAACAAAGGCCTACTAACTACATTCACTTTGGTTGTAAATTTCACCCCAAGACCATTATAGAATGATGTTGTAGCCTATAATCATTACTTTGACACGTCAGAGAAATACATTATTTAGGGACACATCTTTTGTAAATACTCCTGTACATAGGTTATGAGAACTGAATGATAATATTATGTGACTGTTATATGACTGAGGGTTACATGCGCAAGTGGTGCATGACACCAAGTTGTAAAGTAACGTTTTCCAAATCCACGAACCAGCTCACGGTGCAACTCTCTCCCTGCACAATACTTAGCCTACTACAACGACACGAGCAGGGTTTAAAACTTTAGACTGCGTGGCCATTATTTTAATATATGTATACATATATTTTAGAGCGTCCCATTTTCTGCTACCGTTGAGGCCGTGTGGTTTTGAGGTGTAAATAGTGCTCCTCTTGAGTTTCACTTGATAAACATTACTGTAGTATTAAACCACTGTGTATAAAACAGCGAGGACTGGCAACCCTTGCTTAGCATTCGTCTGAAACTATGACTCATTCATAATAATAGCATTTTACCCAATATAAGCAGTTTTCCACGTTATATAATACTTTAGCCAATTGAATGATTTATTTTAACACGGTTTAGTCATTTAGTAAATGCTAGGTTATTGACAGATCATTGACCTGCATAAAACAGGCTACTGTGTGTAACGGATAGCTAGCTATATGTTGACAGAGAAAGGCAAGGGCAGAGTTTGGTCCTTGTTCTTAGGCTACTTTATGTTCACAAGCATAGGACAGATCTTTATTCGCGAATGAGATGAAGGGCATAAACAGTTAGCCTTAATGTTGTGGTGAGGTGGATATTAGTCAGAAATGGGCAGGTGCAACAAAACTCCCGGTCAGCATGCTGTCGATAAGGATATTTGTAGTTTTACAATAACCTATAGCCTTTGCGTAATAGTTGAATGACAAGCAATACATGTGTGTTGTATAGGCCAGGGTTTCCCCCTGTGATTTTATTCGGCCCAGTATTTATTTATTTACTTTTTTATTGTTGGACATCAAAGACTGTAAATCAGCAAATCAGCTCCAAGTGATTTTATTTGTGGAAATCTGTTCCAAAGAATTCCCACGCATAATATAAAGATGTATGTGGCCTTGTACAACCGTATGCAAGGTTTGAAATTATTATGTTTTATTCAAATATTATATCTGTTTGGGCTCCTTGCAGTCAATTTGCAGCCTACAAATTATTTTTTATTTTGTTCCGGCCCCTGACCATCCGCTCCAGAAACAAATCGACCCGCGGTTAAATCTAGTTGATGATCCTGGGAAAGGCTATTATATATTTTCACTTTAACAGTACTCCTAAGTATTTTAACATATAACTGTACACTGTCAAATATGTATATTCTGACAGCATGTTTGAACTTCAATTAGTAGGCTACTCAGGGTCTCATTGCCAGGAACTATCACTACCTGTTTCAACACAAGTGTAATGTTATCTATTAAAGAGCAACCATCATGGAAACATAATCTTACCCCCAATAAACAGACGCCAAAGGTCACCCTGCAGTTAGTTCTGCTGTGTTTCAGTAATCCACAATGCCTTTAGAGAGACGACCAACTCCACTTTAACGTCAGCAAAAGTTTTCCAACTTAATCCATGTAAGTCTCACCGCCATATCTCGCAGACCCAGATCTGTTGGGACCCGTAGACTTTGCGCACTGTGGCAAAGAAGTCGTCGGAAAAAGTTACGATCGCTATGGAGTTGAAGGGACGCCAGGCGCAGGAGTCCGGTGCTCTGCTCTGTTTCTGCTCCGTTCGGAGTTGGGCTGTAGTGGCTTGAAGAGCACAGGTCCTTCACTTTTCAGAGCTCCTCCCGCCCTCCGCCACGCCTCCTCCCGCTGATCAACTCCAATGTTCTTCTCTGTTTATTTGTGTTTGGATAGCAACTAGGGTCGGAGCTCAGCTCACTGCAACCTGCATCTGACACTTCACATACAGCTAGCCTACAACTTTTTTTTAATGGTTACATTTTCTTGAGAGACATAGAAGAGGAAAACATTATCCATTTTCAAACCAATGGACGCTTTTATGTTAAAACGTGATTTTAAAAGACTGGATTTGGTTATGAGAAGTTTAGAAACCATGCGTATTGCGTAAATAGAGATCATATGTATGAGCCACCACAATATATAGTTATATTTAATTGTGGTAAAGGTTATTTGAGGTGTATAGCCCGAACCAAAACTTCCCAAACCCCAGCAGAGTACAGAAATGCCAAGAAAACCGTTCCTCTACAGTTTTTAATGTTTTTGTGATCGTTTTATGATTTTTCTTCCTCCACATCTATCCTACTAGCACAGAATATAATAGAATAACCCACGAAACACTTCTGAATAACATGTGAGAGTCAACACAAATAACTGTAACCCTCCAACACAAGCCTTTATAGTATTTGTGTAATACTAAACAGTAGGTTAATGTGACCATAACATTATATCAACACCGAATAGTCTATATCTATTTAAATTATGACAATTTCAAGAAATATTATATGCTGGTCTATTTAAATTAAAGTCTAAGATCCTTTCCAATGGATTTTATTTTCCACAAAAAAAACGACACTGTTAATAACATAGAATTACTAGGCTATAGATAATAATTAGGCTTTAAATAAGACCAAACATAAAATCTACTTCCAAAATAATTATCTAATCTACTTCCAAAATAATTATCTAACCTACTTCCAAAATAATTATCTAACCTACTTCCAAAATAATTATCTAACCTACTTCCAAAATAATTATCTAACCTACTTCCAAAATAATTATCTAACCTACTTCCAAAATAATTATCTAACCTACTTCCAAAATGAGACACGCCGAGTTTTATGTTTGCTCTTATTTCGTTTAGTTTTAGATATAACTACATAATGTTCTAATACACAGAAAGCTGACATTAATTAAAACTAGAATGAGTCTGAGACGCGGCTCTCTCTAGCCACAAAGAATGGTTTTCACATTTCACGATAAGACAAATGTGTTTTAATTAAGTCAGTATCGAAAATCTGTCTTTGATATAAGCCGAGTGTAGATCTTTTTATCGAACAATTTCCACATTCTGGATCCGATCAGCTTAATTATCTCTTTACACCATACACATGCCGTGGTGCAGGTGGTCTAGTTTGTCTTGAAATAAATTCTCAGTCATTTGATGATAATTCAATAATAGGTCTGAAAATGGCAAAAAGTTAGACAATAAATGGCTTTGACATATTCCAAACACAGCATGCAAAAAATAATGCTACAATCATTATGTAGATCGAATAGACATTATAAATCCAACAGGGAAATAGTGATAGGCTAAAAATGTCTCATAAATGAATATGCAAAAATGTTTTAGTTAAAGTTTGTAATAAATTGAACGAGGGGCTCATCGCAAGTGTAAGTTGTTGCTGCACCCCTCAATATAACTGTATCTTCAACAGGACAATGATGACTACTGCAGCCTCAGAGCACGCGAATGGCGATGAGCAGAATGCAGGTCTGCAGCGACGCCTATTGGTGCATCACAGACACGACTGAAGAAATGAGTGACGTTGCTCACTGGCCTGGCCAATTCAACATTTCTTTAACGAAATGGACTAGGGCTGGGCTATCTATCTTCAGTAGACTAATGAAATGGACTAGGGCTGTGCTATCTATCTTCAGTAGACTAATAAAATGGACTAGGGCTAGGCTATCTATCTTCAGTAGACTAATGAAATGGACTAGGGCTGGGCTATCTATCTTCAGTAGACTAATGAAATGGACTAGGGCTGGGCTATCTATCTTCAGTAGACTAATGAAATGGACTAGGGCTGGGCTATCTATCTTCAGTAGACTAATGAAATGGACTAGGGCTGGGCTATCTATCTTCAGTAGACTAATGAAATGGACTACGGCTGGGCTATCTATCTTCAGTAGACTAATGAAATGGACTAGGGCTGGGCTATCTATCTTCAGTAGACTAATAAAATGGACTAGGGCTGGGCTATCTATCTTCAGTAGACTAATGAAATGGACTAGGGCTGGGCTATCTATCTTCAGTAGACTAATGAAATGGACTACGGCTGGGCTATCTATCTTCAGTAGACTAATGAAATGGACTAGGGCTGGGCTATCTATCTTCAGTAGACTAATAAAATGGACTAGGGCTAGGCTATCTATCTTCAGTAGACTAATGAAATGGACTAGGGCTGGGCTATCTATCTTCAGTAGACTAATGAAATGGACTAGGGCTGGGCTATCTATCTTCAGTAGACTAATGAAATGGACTAGGGCTGGGCTATCTATCTTCAGTAGACTAATGAAATGGACTAGGGCTGGGCTATCTATCTTCAGTAGACTAATGAAATGGACTACGGCTGGGCTATCTATCTTCAGTAGACTAATGAAATGGACTAGGGCTGGGCTATCCATCTTCAGTAGACTAATAAAATGGACTAGGGCTGGGCTATCTATCTTCAGTAGACTAATGAAATGGACTACGGCTGGGCTATCTATCTTCAGTAGACTAATGAAATGGACTAGGGCTAGGCTATCTATCTTCAGTAGTCTAATGAAATGGACTAGGGCTGGGCTATCTATCTTCAGTAGACTAAGAAGAAGGCACACCCCACTGTCCTGAATGACTTCAGACCTGTAGCGCTAACATCCCACATCATGAAGACCCTGGAAAGGTTAGTCCTCGCCCACCTCAGACCCCTGGTGTGTTCATCAATGGACCCCCTGCAGTTTGCATACCAGCGCAACATCGGGGTGGATGATGCAATCATCTACCTTCTGCAGAGGGCCTACTCTCACCTGGACAACGCAGGTTGCACTGTGAGGGTTATGTTTTTTGACTTCTCCAGTGCCTTCAATACCATTCAGCCCCTGCTACTGGGTGAGAAGATGAGGAGGATGAAAGTAGAAGCACCCTTAGTCTCCTGGGTCACGGACTACCTGACCGGTAGGCCACAATTTGTGCGACTACAGAGCTGTGTGTCAGAACGGGCAGTTAGCAACACAGGGGCCCCCCAGGGAACGGTCCTGTCCCCCTTCCTGTTCACCCTCTACACCTCAGACTTCAGATATAACTCTGAAACATGCCACCTACAGAAGTTCTCGGATGACTCTGCTATTGTAGGGTGCATCAGGGGTGGGCAGGAGGAGGAGTACAGGAGCACAATCAGTGACTTTGTGTTGTGGTGTGAGCAGAACCACCTTCAGCTCAACATCAGCAAAACAAAGGAGATGGTGGTGGACTTCAGGAGAACCAAGGCACAACTGACTGCAGTCCCTATACAGGGGATGGATGTGGAAATGGTTGGGTCATACAAGTTCCTGGGAGTCCATATGGACAACAGGCTGAAATGGGCCGGTAACACCGGGGCCCTGTACAAAAAGGGCCAGAGCCGACTCTACTTTCTGAGGAGGCTCAGGTCCTTCAACGTGTGCAGTAAACTACTGCATACCTTCTACCAGTCTGTGGTGGCCAGTGCCATCTTTTTTGCACTGGTGTGCTGGGGAGCAAACATCAAAGCCGGTGATGCTTCTCGGGTAAATGAGCCGATCAGGAAGGCTAGCTCTGTCCTGGGGATGAGCCTTGACACCCTAGAGGAGGTGGCGGAGAGACGGATCCTGGCCAAACTGCTGGCCATCATGGACAACGTCACCCACCCTCTGCACGCTATGGTTATGACGCAGAGGAGCACTTTCAGTCACAGACTGATCCCACCACGGTGTGCCAGAGAGCGCTACAGGAGGTCCTTCCTGCCGGCGGCTATTAGACTATATAATGCCTCACCGGGGTGCCGTGCCGTCGGCAACATAGATCTGGAACTGTTGGGGTGCTAGGACCTAGTTTAACAATTATGCATCCATCCGTGAGTAACTCTGGTCCGTCAGCACTGATCCACTCAGGACCTATTTATTCATACAGGTCTGTATATACATACTCATGTACAGTTGTTATATCATATCACATGCAATATTGTAAGTAATTATTGGACTTAACCTACGTAGGCATTCACTCAGGAATGCATATTAGTATCCTGCCAGTTGCACATTTTCTCATTGCTTTTAGTATATCGAATGTGCAATACGTGCAGTTGTCTGTAATTAAACCCTGCGCACTAAGGACTGTATTTTAAGGGAATTACTATTATTACCCCAAATGATATCATACACACATTTAGCTATTAAAGTATCTCTTCCTGTCATTTACCTGTACAGTTTGTGTAAACATGCAAGTATTCACTTATCTGTAAATATAACTGTATACCTAACTGTACAGCTAATTTAACCATGCAAAATTTTCACTTACCCAGTCTGTCTATTAAGTAAACTATTATTACCCTCGCTCATATCATACGCATTTTTAGCTACTGAAGTATTTCTCTGCCATCAACCTGTATAGTATAGTTAACCATCCAACATCCACCAATGTATAGTGTACCTTTTCAGCCAACCACTCATACTATGCAATGTCTCTTTTATAGCTTTTATTTTTTTGCACTCCAGATATCTTGTATTTCTATACTTTTTCATACTGCCGTTCTATGTATCATGTACCGTGTATCTGTCTTTTGTGTACTTTCGTTGTGGCATTTTGCACCTGCCCTGTGTTTTGTTGTAGCTGCTTGACAATGAAATTTCCCCCCCGGGGGATCAATAAAGTATCTATCTATCTATCTATCTATCTATCTATCTATCTATCTATCTATCTATCTATCTATCTATCTATCTATCTATCTATCTATCTATCTATCTATCTATCTATCTATCTATCTATCTATCTATCTATCTATCTATCTATCTATCTATCTAATGAAATGGACTAGGGCTGGGCTATCTATCTTCAGTAGGCTAATGAAATGGACTAGGGCTAGGCTATATATCTTCAGTAGTCTAATGAAATGGACTAGGGCTAGGCTATCTATCTTCAGTAGACTAATGAAATGGACTAGGGCTGGGCTATCTATCTTCAGTAGTCTAATGAAATGGACTAGGGCTGGGCTATCTATCTTCAGTAGTCTAATGAAATGGACTAGGGCTAGGCTATCTATCTTCAGTAGACTAATGAAATGGACTAGGGCTAGGCTATCTATCTTCAGTAGACTAATGAAATGGACTAGGGCTGGGCTATCTATCTTCAGTAGTCTAATGAAATGGACTATGGCTAGGCTATCTATCTTCAGTAGTCTAATGAAATGGACTAGGGCTAGGCTATCTATCTTCAGTAGACTAATGAAATGGACTAGGGCTAGGCTATCTATCTTCAGTAGACTAATGAAATGGACTAGGGCTAGGCTATCTATCTTCAGTAGACTAATGAAATGGACTAGGGCTGGGCTATCTATCTTCAGTAGTCTAATGAAATGGACTAGGGCTGGGCTATCTATCTTCAGTAGACTAATGAAATGGACTAGGGCTAGGCTATCTATCTTCAGTAGTCTAATGAAATGGACTAGGGCTAGGCTATACATACATTTATACTTTTTAACCAATTGTGAAAATCTAGCCTACATTTTTGAAATTCCAATTTCTGTCAAATGTTGACGCTCTGACTACAATTAACACTGAATATTTGTATAAAACAACAGTCGTTTACCTGAAGTGCATTGCTCAATAAAGGAACCATAGGAAACCCATCACTCAGAGAGAGAGAACCTGGATCATAGCGTCACTGTGGTGGAACACCCGTGATCTGGCTTTAGGCAGACAGACACAACTAGACAAGCACGTTGGGCAAATATAACTAATGAACAACCAACCGCTTTGGGTTAATAATCAAATGAGAGGAGAGGTACAGGTCAACCCTGGTCTCTTTGACAGGATAGACCTCAATTAAACAGTGATGGTGATCTTTAGTCTAGTTTGGCATTTTGTAGGTCTGTTGGTTTTAGGAGGTCTGAGAGCTCAGCTGCCATGTTGTCTTTGTCGTTGATCTGCAGAACTTCATTTCTTTTACCCTGTTCCATCTATGTTGTAGTGACGTGCTTGCAAATGTGTGGTTTTCTATTCAGTTTCATATCTCTGGATGTAACGTTATCTCCACTTTGAAAAAAGGCTAGTGGAAACGATACCAGACTTTTAATAGTAAGCCTAACAAACGAACAGCTTTTGGTAAATAAAAATAAGAATTGAGCCCAGACTTCACTTGTCCTTTAGAAAGATTAGGATACATTTGTTTCTGATGTAAAACAAATACTGTATGACAATATATTATTAATAACAAACATTAGCCAGTCTGCCAATAATAGCTCTAGATGGATAATGCTGGGATAATGCCTTAAACATCTTGTATTATAATGACTTGATATGATGTGAGGTATTCACTTCTTAGGCCTACATGTATTAACCTGAGATCCTTAACACCTGCCCTGTTTATTTGATGCTAATGCTGGAAAAATTATTTAAGTGAATAAATCCTTAAAAAATTAATGTTACCTTTTTTTGCAGCTTGAAATCCCCAGATCTACAGTAATGGCTGTCAGACAGAGATGTCTATAGAGATGGGCTGTTTGTCTCTCTCTCTCTCTCTCTCTCTCTCTCTCTCTCTCTCTGTCTCTGTGTCTGTAGCAGGTAGACAGGATGGTGGTAGGTTACTGTTGTGGTTTAGAAGCCCCCACATCTCCTCCGCCTACTCTCTCTCTCATCCTGTCCCAGGCCCAGCCCAGGATAGCTGTTTTTCACAAAGAAGACCCTCATTTCTATCTCTTTCCTCTTAAACCTTTCTTGATGTAATTGTCAAGCTTAGTGTCTTCAGGACATAGGTCTAATTGTTTTTCATTTTAGTATGAATACAATCCACCCTCTCAACTATCTTATGACAAAACTAAACATTTCACTCAATCCAAACCACTGACATCAACTCAACGTATATTCCACTTTAGTTCAGCATAATTTCACTGAAATGACATGGAAACAACGTTGATTCAACCAGTGTTTGCCCAATGGGATTTGATCATCACATTGCTACAACACATAGTGGTTTCATTACTAGAGGTGGACGTGTAGTTACTAAACTCATATGGGATGATTAAACATGTAGTTAACAAAACAAGGACGCATATGTCTATTGTAGTACTCTGACAGTTCACATCACAGATCACAGAGCAAAGTGGATGTCTGGGACCGCACACCATGCGGCGAATACACCACAATGCACCAGTACGGAGACATCATCATGTATTCATCCAACCAGGGACATTAGACTGCGTTCTCCACCGGTCCTCCTGAGGTCATGGGGTTATCTACCGGGAGATCACCATGACAGCTGGAGAACCTGATTACAGTTATAGCTTTTAGAGAACTGTCGTGCGCCATAGGCATGGATCACTCAGCGATGTGGTTATGTACTGCAGCACTGGCCTACACAGCGCTCTGAACGTGCTCTTGCATAACTCAAATGTTAGTCAAATATTATTATAGATGCAGATAATCAAATTATATCGGTAACAGTAGGCCTATCTATTCATTGGTTTGGCATGCGTTTACACGGAGTATACAAAACATTAGCAACACCTTCCTAAATTATTGAGTTGCAACCCCCTTTTTCCCTCAGAACAGCCTCAATTCATCGGGGAGTGGACTCCAATGCTTCCCACAGTTGTGATAGATAGATAGATAGATAGATAGATAGATAGATAGATAGATAGATAGATAGATAGATAGATAGATAGATAGATAGATAGATAGATAGATAGATAGATAGATAGATAGATAGATAGATAGATAGATAGATAGATAGATAGATAGATAGATAGATAGATAGATAGATAGATAGATAGATAGATAGATAGATAGATAGATAGATAGATAGATAGATAGATAGATAGATAGATAGATAGATAGATAGATAGATAGATAGATAGATAGATAGATAGATAGATAGATAGATAGATAGATAGATAGATACTTTATTGATCCCCGGGGGGGAAATTTCATTGTCAAGCAGCTACAACAAAACACAGGGCAGGTGCAAAATGCCACAACGAAAGTACACAAAAGACAGATACACGGTACATGATACATAGAGCGGCAGTATGAAAAAGTATAGAAATACAAGATATCTGGAGTGCAAAAAAAAGCTATAAAAAGACATTGCATAGTATGAGTGGTTGGCTGAATATGTACACTATACATTGGTGGATGTTGGACGGTTAACTATACTATACAGGTCGATGGCAGAGAAATACTTCAGTAGCTAAAAATGCCTATGATATGAGCGAGGGTAATAATAGTTTACTTAATAGACAGACTGGGTAAGTGAAAATTTTGCATGGTTAAATTAGCTGTACAGTTAGGTATACAGTTATATTTACAGATAAGTGAATACTTGCATGTTTACACAAACTGTACAGGTAAATGACAGGAAGAGATACTTTAATAGCTAAATGTGTGTATGATATCATTTGGGGTAATAATAGTAATTCCCTTAAAATACAGTCCTTAGTGCGCAGGGTTTAATTACAGACAACTGCACGTATTGCACATTCGATATACTAAAAGCAATGAGAAAATGTGCAACTGGCAGGATACTAATATGCATTCCTGAGTGAATGCCTAC
>CM042416.1:2677027-2679527 GCA_023634145.1 Thymallus thymallus | reverse complement strand
ATTTCTTAATCAGAATGGGAATGTTTTGAAAAAGGTAGAGACATTTTGGTAGTATAGTCATTTTAATGAGGTTCATTCGCCCATCTATATCTTAGTGAAGAGGGATGATCTCAACCCCAAGGTACCGAAAGCCTTTGTTGGTGATTCTAAAAGGAAATCTGGAAGCAGGGAGTAGAGTGGCTGCCTTATTAAGAGGCAACATTTCACTTTTTTCATAATTAATTTTATAGCCTGAGAGTTTCCTGAACCGGTCTAGAATATTGAGAATAAAGGGAAACATATAGAAGGATATCATCAGCATAGAGTGACAATTTGCTCACAATACCGCTTCTTTCTAAACCCGAGAAGTCCTCAGACTGTCTAAGAGCAATGGCTAAGGGTTCAATAGCGATGGCAAAGAGTAGCGGTGATAAATTGCAGCCCTGCCGTGTTCCTCTACCAAGAGGGAACCAAGAGGGAAATAGATGGTTGTTCATTTGTAATTACTGCAGCCAGAGGATCAGTGCAGAGCAGTTTTATCCAAGAGATAAAATTATCGTCAAATCCTAATTTATTTAGGGTTGAGAATAAGTATAGCCATTCTACTCTGTCAAACGCTTTCTCAGCATCAAGCGATAACACCATTTCGGGGGGAGGGGGGGGGGGGGGGGGGAGGGAGGGGGGGGAGGGGGAGTAAACAATGTTGAAAAGCCTTCTAAGGTTTGAGCTGGAGTGTCTATTCAGAATGAAGCCTGTTTGGTCTGGTGAAATTATTTGTGGTATGATCTTCTCCAGTCTTGTTAATATTTTGTAATCCACGTTCAGTATAGAAATGGGACGGAAAGAGGTGCACTGGAGATGGTCCTTACCTACTTTTGGTAGAAGTGTTATTGCAGCTTGTCGTAAAGTTGGCGGAGGATGAACAGTTGATAGAGATTCATTAAACATGTCTTGAAGGAGTGGGCACAGCTCAGGTGCACATTGTTTATAAAATTCTGAGGTATAACCATCCGGTCCGGACGCTTTGTTGCATTTCAAGGCCCTGATGGCTTCCAGAATCTCTACATTGGTGATCTCACCTCCCAGCAGAGAGTTCTGTTCAGGTGGAACAGAGCGGAAGGATAGGGCATCAAGGAAGAGGTTAAGCTGAGTGGAATTGTCGCCAGTTTCAGACTTATATAGGTTGCTATAGTATTGCTTGAAGGCATTGTTAATTTCTGTGTGATCTAATTATTTCATCTGAGGCATTAAGAATCTTGGGGATAAATCGAGAGGATTGAGCTTGCTGAGCTTGCCGAGCTTGCCGAGCTTGCCGAGCTAGCAGTTTGCCGGACTTATCACCTGAGTCGTACACATTACAGCGCACTTTCGTGATTAAGTATGTAGCTTTATCGGTGGAAAGCAAGTTATATTCTGTCTGCAGGCTTTGTCTCTCTTTGAAGAGTGCTGGGGAGGAGGAGGAGCAGTAAAGGCTGTCAATCTTTGCTATAGATTCAGATATGTCCTTATGTTTGGAGCCTCTTGCTTTCTTTGCCCTGGAGGAGTATTCAATTATGCGTCCACGAAGATATGCTTTGAGGGTTGAGTGGGAGATTACTGGAGAGGCATTCGTGTCAGTAAAAAATGGTATTTGAGAGGGAATAGAATTGACAAATTGTTCATCAGCCAGGAGGAGGGGATTAAGTCTCCAATTACGAGAGACCCTGGTGCAGTTGGGCAAAGCTACTTGAAATGAAACAGCACCATGGTCCGATCCGATATTGTAATACTGTGATAAGAGCACAGGCTAACATTTCCCAGTAATCTATTGTCTAAGAGGAAGTAGTATATGTGGGTATATGTGTGATGGACATTGGAGAAGAAGGAAAATACTATTCTGTCATTAAACATAAATCTCCAAATATCCGAAATACCATTCTGAGCCATGTAGTTGTTGACAGCTTTAGCGGATTTAGTCAGGGGTTGAGTCCTGGTCGATGATCTGTCTAATACGGTGTTAAGTACGCAGTTAAAGTCACCCCCTATTATCAGGTTGTAGTTGCTATGACTGGGTATTGTAGAAAATAGCTTGTCAAAAAAGTTATAATCATCATAGTTCGGAGCGTAAACATGAACTAAAGTAACGGAGCTGGCGAACAGTTGAACCGAGACTATGACAAATCTGCCATTCATATCAGCAACACCTCTTCAGCATGAAAAGGAATGTCCTTGTTTAGGTAAAAAGAGGTAAAACGGGAGTGAAACACCATCTGGGGATAAGAGGGGCTTGATCAGCGTTCACCATCGTTGAGAGCACCTAACTTACACTTGAACTCTGTTATACAGATCATTTCAACAGTTTGAACTTGAGCACAGAGCTGTGCAAAGCATTAGAATCGTTGTTCAGCATTTTCAATTGTCCATCAGATTATATATATACATACACACACCCATACAAACTCACACCCGCGCGCACACACACACACATGCACGCGCACCAGCATGCACATACACACACACATGCACGCGCACATACAAACAT
>CM042416.1:2639527-2672027 GCA_023634145.1 Thymallus thymallus | reverse complement strand
GTCCAGCCCGAGGCCTCCGGTGAAGGTCAGCTGCCCGAGACCTTCGGAGAAGGTCAGCAGCCCGAGCCTCCGGAGAAGGTCAGCAGCCCGAGACCTCCGGAGAAGGTCAGCAGCCCGAGACCTCCGGAGAAGGTCAGCAGCCCGAGACCTCCGGTGAAGGTCAGCAGCCCGAGGCCTCCGGTGAAGGTCAGCAGCCCGAGACCTCCGGAGAAGGTCAGCTGCCCGAGACCTCCGGGGAAGGTCAGCAGCCCGAGACCTCCGGGGAAGGTCAGCAGCCCGAGGCCTCCTGTGAAGGTCAGCAGCCCGAGGCCTCCTGTGAAGGTCAGCAGCCCGAGGCCTCCTGTGAAGGTCAGCAGCCCGAGGCCTCCTGTGAAGGTCAGCAGCCCGAGGCCTCCTGTGAAGGTCAGCAGCCCGAGGCCTCCTGTGAAGGTCAGCAGCCCGAGGCCTCCTGTGAAGGTCAGCAGCCCGAGGCCTCCTGTGAAGGTCAGCAGCCCGAGGCCTCCGGAGAAGGTCAGCAGCCCGAGACCTCCGGAGAAAGTCAGCTGCCCGAGACCTCCGGCGAAGGTCAGCTGCCCGAGACCTCCGGGGAAGGTCAGCAGCCCGGGACCTCAGGTGAAGGTGAGCAGACCTGAACCTCTACCAGAGCCACATCCGGGTCCAGCAGTCTGCTTTATTACAGCGCCAGAGCGGTCCGCTCCACCGGTGCCCAGTCCGGGGCCGGTTGTCTGCGTCGCTCCAGTGCCGGAGCAGTCCGCTCCACCGGTGCCCAGTCCGGGGCCGGTCGTCTACGTCGTTCCAGTGGCGGAGCAGTCCGCTCCACCGGTGCCCAGTCCGGGGCCGGTCGTCTACGTCGCTCCAGTGCCGGAGCAGTCCGCTCCACCGGTGCCCAGTCCGGGGCCGGTCGTCTACGTCGCTCCAGTGGTGGAGCAGTCCGCTCCACCGGTGCCCAGTCCGGGGCCGGTCGTCTGCGTCGCTCCAGTGCCGGAGCAGTCCGCTCCACCGGTGCCCAGTCCGGGGCCGGTTGTCAGCCCCTCTACAGGGTCAAGGGCTCCCACACCAGGGTCCAGACAGGACTTGGTGGATGGCGGGAGTACTGAGGGCGGAACCATCGCGCCGGGGTCCGGACCGGACCGGGCGTGCAACAGAGAGGTAGGAGGGAAGCTACTCTCACAGCCAGTGCCACGCCCGGAACCGGAACCGGAGCCTCCACCAGCAACCACCTCAGTACCCCGCCATGTCCCCCCTAGTTTTTGGACATTTTTTTTTCAGGAGAGGGGGGTGTATTTGTGTGCGATCGGGAGTCCGCACCTTAGGGGGGGGGGGTACTGTGAGGGCTTGGTTGTGGTAAGGCCTCTTACTCCCACCTAGGGGAGGAGAGAGGCACACAACCAAGTCCTCACACACTTATTAGGGAGATTATCATCCCCAATCAGAGACAGCTGTCTAGCGTTGTCTCTGATTGGGGAGTGTATTTAAGCTCCTCACATTTCCACCTGTGTGTGGATCATTGTTCCTGATTGTCTGCACTGCCAGCAGCTCAGCCAGTAAATCACTGTGTTTTTGTTTTGTTTTGTAGTTAGTTTGTTTCACTCTCCTTTGTTATTTTGAATGCTTCGTGAATACAGCTCATTTAAAATAAAAAGGATGACACTTCACCAGCGCTCCGTTTACTGTCCCATTAATCCAAACCGTGACAGATAGATAGATAGATAGATAGATAGATAGATAGATAGATAGATAGATAGATAGATAGATAGATAGATAGATAGATAGATAGATAGATAGATAGATAGATAGATAGATAGATAGATAGATACTTTATTGATCCACGGGGGGGGAATTTCATTGTCAAGCAGCTACAACAAAACACAGGGCAGGTGCAAAATGCCACAACGAAAGTACACAAAAGACAGATACACGGTACATGATACATAGAGCGGCAGTGTGAAAAAGTATAGAAATACAAGATATCTGGAGTGCAAAAAAAAAATGGGTGGCCCAATGTATAGTTTGATGGGGTTGAATCTCTACAGACCTAGTCAGAGGGGTAACAGATAATTCTAAGCTCCTGCTGCAGGCAGCCTGCCGATGTGAAATAAAGATATTGAAAGGATGAGATCTTCTACAACATCCTCACGTCCTCTGAGATCTTCTACAACTTCCTCACGTCCTCTGAGATCTTCTACAACATCCTCACGTCCTCTGAGATCT
The DNA here is from genome assembly GCA_023634145.1 of Thymallus thymallus. Classification (NCBI taxonomy): domain Eukaryota; kingdom Metazoa; phylum Chordata; class Actinopteri; order Salmoniformes; family Salmonidae; genus Thymallus; species Thymallus thymallus. Next base: position 2,669,816 of record CM042416.1, on the reverse strand, counting down.
TCTACAACATCCTCACGTCCTCTGAGATATTCTACAACATCCTCACGTCCTCTGAGACGTAGGGTTATTCCTACTGTTAAGTACATTAAGACATATAGGGTTATTCCTACTGTTAAGTACATTAAGACATATAGGGTTATGTTAAGTACATTTCAACACCAGAGAACATAACAACGTAAGTGAGAACCCCCATCTTGTTCCTGGTCCTCCCTGGGTCAACTGTGAGGGAAGGATGGACAGACAGGGAGGTTAACTGTTACATCCATGATTTCATTGAGTTGTGAAACCAACATGAGCAATGCTGCTGACCCTGATCAGGAGCCAGATGAACGGATATGCTGAGTCGCGGATGGATGGATGGAAGGGAGGGAGGGAGGGAGGGAGGGAGGATGGAGGGAGGGAGGAGAGAGGGATGGAGGGAGGGAGAGAGGGATATAGGGATGGAGGGAGAGAGGGAGAGAGGGAGAGAGGGAGAGAAGGAGGGATGGAGGGAGAGAGGGAGAGAGGGATGGATGGGCAGACAGGGAGTCATAAACGCAGAAGACCAGGAGCCATGTCCATGTTAACTCCAGTCTGTTATGAGTGATGTCACCAGGTTGTTATGAGGGATGTTACCAGGTTGTTATGAGGGATGTCACCAGGTTGTTATGAGGGATGTCACCAGGTTGTTATGAGGGATGTCACCAGGTTGTTATGAGTGATGTCACCAGGTTGTTATGAGTGATGTCACCAGTTGTTATGAGGGATGTCACCAATCTGTTATGAGTGATGTCACCATTGTACCAAGCTAAATTAGCAGCTAATGTATCTTATTTTAAGCCCCACCAGTGTGGTGGTGTTGTTGGTCCATGTCAACTCCTTGTTCAGAGGGTTAAATGGTTGTAAAAAGATACAGTTCCCTTCCCTTTGTTTCTATCTGAGAAAATAAACAAGTGTCCCGTTTTATTAGTGGTATGTACGGGATATGCTTACTACGGAGTTAGGCAGCCCCCGCACCTCTCTGGTTCAGAGGGTTAAATGAATGCCTTCAGTTGGTATCATCTTCCCCTTTCCTTCTGGACAACAACAAGAAGAAGAAATAATACATGAAGAATAGGAGCATAAAGGAAATGGCTCAGTAGAATAGGAAACATTTTAGCATCAGTATAAAACAGGCTTCCTGATGCATCGTTTCTAGTAAATGTCCTGGATGGGGTGGGACACGGGTGGGAGTACGGTCAACATTTTAGCATCAGTATAAAACAGGCTTCCTGAGGCACTGTTTCAAGTAAATGTCCTGGATGGGGTGGGACACGGGTGGGAGTACAGTCCCAGTGATGTCTTCACCACCTGCTGGAGGGCCTTGCGGTCGTGGACGGAGCAATTCCCGTACCAGGCCACGATGCAACTGGTTAGGATGGTGCAGCGGTACTATTTGGAGTGGATGCCAAATTTCTTCAGAAGTAGAGATGCTGTTGTGCCCTCTTGACAAGTGTGGTGGTGTTGTTGGTCCATGTAAACTCCTTGGTGATGTGGACACCGAAGAACTTAAAACTGCAGTCCTGTAGATGTGGATAGGGGCATGTTCCCTCTGTTTCCTGAAGTCAACAATCAACTCCTTTGTTTTGCTGCCGTTGAGGGAGAGGTTGTTGTCATGACACCACAATGCTAGTTCACTTACCTCCTCCCTATTGGCTGACTCGTTGTTGTTGGTTATCGGGCCTACAACCGTGGTGTCGTCAGCAAACTTGATGATGGAGTTGGTGTTGTGCAAAGCCACACAGTCGTGGGTGAACAGAGTACAGCACACCCCTGAGGACACACCCCTGAGGACACACCCCTGAGGACACACCCCTGGGGGCCCCTGTGTTAAGAGTCAGTGTAGAGGAGGTGTTGTTGCCAATCCTCATAGCCTGTGTTCTGCCCGTCAGGATGTCCAGGATCCTGTTGCAGAGGGTGGTGTCCAGACCCAGGGCTCTGAGCTTGGTGTCGGGCTTGGAGGGAACAATAGTGTTGAATGCAGAACTGTAGTCAATGAACAGCATTCTCACATAGCTGTTCCTCTTGTCCAGGTGTGTTACGGCCATTTGAATAGCAATATAAATGGAGCTGTAGGCAAATTGGAGTGGGTCCAGTCTTCTGTAAGCACTTCATGATGACCGGGGTCAAGAAGGATTGGCTCCGCCCTGCTGGTCGCCTGTTAAGCAGCTCCCATTGTTCGTACGTAAATTGTTACTATGTTTTTCGTGAGTTTTCGTGAGTTTTTCTTGCAAAAGTTGAACCATAATAGTTCAGGATTATGGAGTGCTACTGTTTTACGAAGGTTTTAGCGGTCCTTTTTATCACTGAGGCACTTTTTATTTTTCTCAGCGCAGAATGTACACACGAGTCCTCAATTATTTACAACCGAGCCCAGCTCCTGGATTTAGCACACGCAGCACTGCTGCTCCCCAGGGAAAGGTTTGGTATTCCAGACGAGTTGAAAAGGCGACGGCGTGGACGCAGGGCGGGATTGAATTGTAAAGCAAAGCTGAGGAAGTACAAGCCGGTTATACTGTCTATCATTATGGGCAACATGAGATCGCTGCATAACAAGATAGACGAGCTTCAGGGTCTGGTTCATGGACTACTGGGAAGAGAGCGTATTGTGTTTTACTGAAACATGGCTGAATGAAAACATCCCCATAGAGAACGTAACTATCGGCGGTTTACGGACCATCAGAGGGGACAAGGATAGCGTTTCTTCCGGTAAGAGTAAGGGAGGGGGGCTGGCTTTATTAGTTAACAACAGATGGTTACTCTTAAGGAAGAGTTTTGTAGCCTGGACATTGAGCTGTTAGCCCTAAGCCTGAGACCCTACTATTTGCTGAGGGAATTCACGGCGGCCATTGCTGTTATTGTTTACATCCCGCCCTCTGCGGACGCAAACACAGCATGTGACGTCATCCACTCTGTAATCACGAGGTTACAGACAGCGCATACCAGTGCTGTCTGTAACCATTTTAATCATGCATCTCTCTCTTCAACGCTGCCCACATTCAAACAGTTTGTGAAGTGCCCAACCAGGAATAATACAACTCTGGACTTGTTATATGCTAATGTGAAGGATGCATACAACTCCACTGCACTCCCTCCCCTCGGTAGATCGGATCACAACCTTGTCCACCTCATCCCACTCTACAGGCCTTTGGTCCAACAGCAGCCTGCGACCAATAGGACCATTAGGAGATGGTCTCCGGAGGCGAATGAGGCCCGACAGGACTGATTTGAAACAACAGACTGGGATGTGCTCTGTGAGGCTCATGGGGAGGACATCGATGGTTTTACTGACTGCATAACGGACTATATCAATTTTTGTGTAGACAACACTGTACCCACCAGGAAGGTACGCTGTTATCCAAATAATAAACCCTGGGTCACCAGCGACCTGAAGGCCCTGCTGAATGAGAAGAAGAGGGCCTTCAAGGAGAGGGACAGGGACAAATTGAAATGCGTCCAGAGGGAGCTGAAGTTGCGGATTGCTGAGGGGAAGAGAGGGTATAAGGAGAAGATGGAGGACAAGCTGAGGCAGAGCCAGGTGAGAGAGGTGTGGAAGGGTATGAGACATATCACTGGCTTCAAAAAGTCAAGCAGTGGGCAGACGGAGGGGACCCAGGACAGAGCCAATGAGCTGAACCAATTTTTTTACGGGTTCGATACTGGCTCTGTCCACCTCCCATCCAGCTCCCCAGACCACACACCCTCACCGCTGTCCCACCCCCACTTTGCTCACAACACCTCTGTTGAGACAACCAGCGACCCCACCTCCACCGCTGCTCCCTCTGGACTGATCCTCAACACCCCCCTTCCCCCCACCTCCCCACCTGGGCTGGCTTTCACCACCAACCAAGTGAAGAGAGAGCTGGAGAGACTACATCAGTAGAAAGCGGCGAGCCCTGATGGCATCAGCCCAAGGGTGCTTAGGGTCTGTGCTGACCGACTGTGTGAAATACTCCAGCGTCTCTTCAACCTTAGCCTGAGCCTAGAAAGGATCCCTGTGCTGTGGAAAACATCCTGCCTCATCCCAGTGCCCAAGAAGGCACACCCCACTGTTCGCATATCAGCGCAACATCAGGGTGGATGATGCAATCATCTACCTTCTGCAGAGGGCCTACTCTCACCTGGACAACGCAGGTTGCACTGTGAGGTTTATGTGTTTTATCTTCGCCAGTGCCTTCAACACCATTCAGCCCCTGCTACTGGGTGAGAAGATGAGGAGGATGAAAGTGGAAGCACCCTTAGTCTCCTGGGTCATGGACTACCTGACCGATAGGCCACAATTTGTGCGACTACAGAGCTGTGTGTCAGAACGGGCAGTGAGCAACACAGGCGCCGCCCAGGGAACGGTCCTGTCGCCCTTCCTGTTCACCCTCTACACCTCAGACTTCAGAAATAACTCTGAAACATGCCACTTACAGATTGTTGGGTGCATCAGGGGTGGGCAGGAGGAGGAGTACAGGACTTTGGGTTGTGGTGTGAGCAGAACCACAGTAAACTACTGCGTACCTTCTACCAGTCTGTGGTGGCCAGTGCCATCTTTTTTGCAGTGGTGTGCTGGGGCGCCAACATAAAAGCTGGTGATGTTTCTCAGGTAAATAAGCTGATCAGGAAGGCTAGCTCTGTCCTGGGGATGAGCCTTGACACTCTAGAGGAGGTGGCGGAGAGACGGATCCTGGCCAAACTGCTGGCCATCATGGACAACGTCACCCACCCTCTGCATGCCATGGTTATGATGCAGAGAAGCACCTTCAGTCACAGACTGATTCCACCACAGTGTGCCAGAGAGCGCTACAGGAGGTCCTTCCTGCCGGCGGCTATTAGACTATATAATGCCTCACCGGGGTGCCGTGCCGTCGTCAACATAGACCTGGAACTGTTGGGGTGTTAGGACCTAGTTTAACAATTATGCATCCATCCGTGAGTAACTCTGGTCCGTCAGCACTCATCCACTCAGGACTTATTTATTCATGCAGGTCTGTATATACATACTCATGTACAGTTGTTATATCATATCACGTGCAATATTGTAAGTAATTATTGGACTTAACTTACGTAGGCATTCACTCAGGAATGCATATTAGTATCCTGTCAGTTGTATCTTTTCTCATTGCTTTTAGTATATCGAATGTGCAATATGTGCATTTATCTGTAATTAAACCCTGCGCACTAAGGACTGTATTTTAAGGGAATTACTATTATTACCCTAAATTATATCATACACACATTTAGCTATTAAAGTATCTCTTCCTGTCATTTACCTGTACAGTTAATTTAACCATGCAAATATTCACTTACCTGTTCATTTACCCAGTCTGTCTATTAAGTAAACTATTATTACCCTCACTTATATCATATGCACTGTTAGCTATTTAAGTAGCTTTTTTGCACTCCAGACTTCTTGTATTTTTATACTTTGGCAGAATGCAAAAACCTAAGAAAGTAATTGAGAAACCTGTCCGACCCAAAACATAGAAACCCAGAAAACCTGAGTCTACGCCTTCACTATGGTGAATCACTAAAACAATACAGAAATACACCTTCACTATGGTGAATCACTAAAATAATACAGAAATACACCTTCACTATGGTGAATCACTAAAACAATACAGAAATACACCTTCACTATGGTGAATCACTATAACAATACAGATATACACCTTCACTATGGTGAATCACTAAAACAATACAGAAATACACCTTCACTATGGTGAATCACTAAAACAATACAGAAATACACCTTCACTATGGTGAATCACTAAAACAATACAGAAATACACCTTCACTATGGTGAATCACTAAAACAATACAGAAATACACCTTCACTATGGTGAATCACTAAAACAATACAGAAATACACCTTCACTATGGAGAATCACTAAAACAATACAGAAATACACCTTCACTATGGTGAATCACTAAAACAGTACAGAAATACACCTTCACTATGGTGAATCACTAAAACAATACAGAAATACACCTTCACTATGGTGAATCACTAAAACAATACAGAAATACACCTTCACTATGGTGAATCACTAAAACAGTACAGAAATACACCTTCACTATGGTGAATCACTAAAACAATACAGAAATACACCTTCACTATGGTGAATCACTAAAACAATACAGAAATACACCTTCACTATGGAGAATCACTAAAACAATACAGAAATACACCTTCACTATGGTGAATCACTAAAACAATACAGAAATACACCTTCACTATGGTGAATCACTAAAACAATACAGAAATACAACTTCACTTTGGTGAATCACTAAAACAATACAGAAATACACCTTCACTATGGTGAATCACTAAAACAATACAGAAATACACCTTCACTATGGTGAATCACTAAAACAATACAGAAATACACCTTCACTATGGTGAATCACTAAAACAATACAGAAATACACTACGGAAAAAGAAGGAACAGCATGTCAGAAACCAGCTCAATGTTATTGAAGAATCCATAGAATCAAACCACTTCTGGAAAACACTAAACCAACAACAACATGAAGAGTTATCTCTCCAAAACGGAGATGTACGGATAAACCATTTCTCCAATCTGTTTGTCTCTATAACAAAGAACAAACAGCAAAAACATATACATGAACAAATACAAATAATCAACTATTAAAGACCAGAACCCACTGGATTCTCCAATTACATTGAATGAACTACAGGACAAAATACAAACCCTCCAAAAGGGCCTGTGGTATTGATGGTATCCTCAATGAAATGATAAAATATATAGACAACAAATTTCAATTGGCTTAAACTCTTTAACATCATCCTCAGCTCTGGCATCTTCCCCAATATTTGGAACCAAGGACTGATCACTCAAATCCACAAAAGTGGAGACAAATTTGACCCCAATAACTACCGTGGGATATGAGTCAACAGCAACCTTGGGAAAATCCTCTGCATTATCATTAACAGCAGACTAGTTCATTTCCTCAGTGAAAACAATGTACTGAGCAAATGTCAAATTGGCTTTTTACCAAATTACCGTACGACAGACCACGTATTCACCCTGCACACCCTAATGGATAAACAAACAAACCAAAACAATGGCAAAGTCTTCTCATGCTTTCTTGATTTCAAAAAAGCCTTTGACTCAATTTGTCATGAGGGTCTGCTACACAAATTGATGGAAAGTGGTGTTGGGGGAAAACATACAACATTATAAAATCCATGTACACAAACAACAAGTCTGCGGTTAAATCAGTTATGCAGCTTAAGCCCCACCCTCTTCAACATATATATAAACGTATTGGCGAGGGCACTAGAACAGCCTGCAGCACCCGGCCTCACACTACTAGAATCTGAAGTCAAATGTCTACTGTTTGCTGACGATCTGGTGCTTCTATTACCAACCAAGGAGGGCCTACAGCAGCACCTAGATCTTCTGCACAGATTCTGTCAGACCTGGGCCCTGACAGTAAATCTCAGAAAAACATATGACATTATAAAACCCATGTACACAAACAACAAGTGTGCGGTTAGAATTGGCAAAAAACACACACATTTCTATCCACAGGACCGTGGGGTGAGATGGGGATGCAGCTTAATCCCCAATTAGGATCTGGCAAAAAATACATGAATCAGTTATAGAACCCATTGCGGTAGTGAGGTCTGGGGTCCGCTCACCAACCAAGAATTCACAAAATGGGACAAACAACCAAATTGAAAATATCCTCTGTGTACAAAGTAAAACACCAAATAATGCATGCAGAGCAGAATTAGGCCGATGCCCGCTTATTATCAAAATCCAGAAAAGAGCCATTCAATTCTAAAGGAAGCGATTCCCAAACCTTCCATAACAAAGCCATCACCTACAGAGAGATGCATCTGGAGAAGAGTCCCCTAAGCAAGCTGGTCCTGGACCTTTGTTCACAAACACAAACAGACCCTACAGAGCCCCAGGACACCAACACAATTAGACCCAACCAAATCATGAGAATACAAAAAGAGAATTACTTGACACATTGGAAAGAATTAACAAAAAAACAGAGCCAACTAGAATGCTATTCGGCCCTAAACAGAGAGTACACAGTGGCAGAATACCTGACCACTGTGACTGACCCAAACTTAAGGAAATCTTTGACTATGTACAGACTCAGTGAGCATAGCCTTGCTATTGAGAAAGGCAGCCGTAGTCAGACCTGGCTCTCAAGAGAAGACAAGCTACGTTCACACTGCCCACAAAATGAGGTGGAAACTGAGCTGCACTTCCTAACCTCCTGCCAAATGTATGACCATATTAGAGACACATACTTCCCTCAGATTACACAGATCCACAAAGAATTAGAAAACAAACCCAATATTGATAAAGTCCCATATCTACTGGGTGAAATACCACAGTGTTCCATCACAGCAGCAAGATGTGTGACCTGTTGCCACAAGAAAAGGGCAACCAGTGAAGAACAAACACCATGTAAATACAACCCATATTTATGTTTATTTATTTTCCCTTTTGCAGCCAGCTCTAGAAGGGCTGTGGGGATCAGTAACTGGCCAGGTGCTGCTCTGCTCAGCCCCAACCTTCCTCAGCCCCACTAGCCCCCCATCAACCCCAGCCGATACAGCCCCCAGGCCCCCCGGGCTTGCACCCGGCCCAGGCCTTCCTCCGCCAGCTAATCAGGCTCTCTGGTGTGGAAGAGCCGGGTTGGGCTGTAAATATCCAGCCTTTGTGTGTAGAGCCCTGGATGAAACAAAAACACCAAACATGAATGATCCATGGGGGTCACCACAACATGAGTGTCTTCTTTGGCCCTGGGAAATGGAGAGAGGTAGAGAGAGAGAGAGAGAGAGAGAGAGAGAGAGAGAGAAAGGGAGAGAGAGAAAGATAGAGAGAGAGAAATAGAAAGTGAGAGAGAGAGAGAGAGAGAGAGAGAGAGAGAGAGAGAGAGAGAGACAGAGAGAGAGACAGAGAGAGAGAGAGAGAGAGAGAGAGAGAGAGAGAGAGAGAGAGAGAGAGAGAGAGAGAGAGAGAGAGAGAGAGAGAGAGAGAGAGAGAGAGAGACAGAGAGAGAGAGAGAGAGACAGAGAGAGAGAGAGAGTTTGAACCACCTTGTCTTCCTCCGCTCCGTCTCTCAGGAATCAACCCAGAAACACACTCATTGTTCCCCCTTTGGAATTCCATAAATACCCAGCCTGCATCGCCTCTCGTTCTTACATCTCATGTCTCAGTAACGGTCTTTTCTAGTATTGCAGCCATATTCTTTACATAGGTTAAAGTGTGTTGTAATGTGTCAGGGCATTGAAACAGGGAAGCTGTATTTTATGTAGGTTCTCATGGTGCTGGGTGGCTGGGCCTGGCTCCAGAAGGTCCAGGGGTCCAGGGCTTATGGTGTGAGGCTGTTCCAGAGGTCCTAAACTGGCGTATGGACCTGGACCGTATTCCAGACAGCCTCAGAGAGCTCTCTCTCTCTCTCCCTCCCCCTCTCCCCCTCCCTCTCTCTCTCTCTCTCTCTCTCACTCTCTCTCTCTCTCGCTCTATAAATTTGACCAGTGCTGGGCCCTCTGGTCTTTTCCATAGAAGTAACATTCTTCTGGAAGCCTCCTTCCCTGCTCTGCTCCCCCTCCTGGTCTCAGCCCTTCCCTGGCCGGACCTTTTATTGGCTTCTTCGGGCCTCACAGAACTTGGCCGGTGCCGAGCCATTCCGGCACTTTCCCACTAATGAAGTGCACATTCTGCTGAAGCGGATTGAGGGGAGCGCCTGGCCTACCCCAGCCTGACCCAGTGCAGAGAGCAGCGGTGCCTTGGATAGCCCTTAATGGGGATTTCCCTTCTTCCCTTTCCTGTTCCCTTCCCTGGACCCTGACAGACACTGCTCTGTTCCCTTTCCTGTTCCCTTCCCTGGACCCTGACAGACACTGCTCTGTTCCCTTTCCTGTTCCCTTCCCTGGATCCTGACAGACACTGCTCTGTTCCCTTCCCTGTTCCCTTCCCTGGACCCTGACAGACACTGCTCTGTTCCCTTCCCTGTTCCCTTCCCTGGACCCTGACAGACACTGCTCTGTTCCCTTCCCTGTTCCCTTCCCTGTTCCCTTCCCTGATTCATGGTCCCGACTTGGTTTGCCACTATTGGACTGACTGGCTGACTGGCTGACTGGCTGACTGGCTGACTGGCTGGCTGGCTGCCTGACTGGCTGCCCGAATGATTGGCTGACTGACTGGCTTACTGACTGAACTACTGTCTGGCTGATTGACTGACTGGCTGACTGGCTACCTAACTGACTGGTTGACTTGCTGACTGACTGGCTGACTGGTTTACTGACTGACTGACTGGCTGACTGGTTTACTGGCTGACTGACTGACTTGTCAAGCCAAGCTGAGTGACCCAGAACAGTGATTTAGTGCCAGGTGCTAGGTCACTCCTGTACTGTAAATGTGTGATGTCATAGTAAACATAAACCCATCCATAAAGTCACTTGGAGAGGTCATTTAAACCCATCCATAAAGACACTTGGAGAGGTCATTTAAACCCATCCATAAATACACTTGGAGAGGTCATTTAAACCCATCCATAAAGTCACTTGGAGAGGTCATTTAAACCCATCCATAAAGACACTTGGAGAGGTCATTTAAACCCATCCATAAAGACACTTGGAGAGGTCATTTAAACCCATCCATAAAGACACTTGGAGAGGTCATTTAAACCCATCCATAAAGACACTTGGAGAGGTCATTTAAACCCATCCATAAATACACTTGGAGAGGTCATTTAAACCCATCCATAAAGACACTTGGAGAGGTCATTTAAACCCATCCATAAAGACACTTGGAGAGGTCATTTAAACCCATCCATAAATACACTTGGAGAGGTCATTTAAACCCATCCATAAAGACACTTGGAGAGGTCATTTAAACCCATCCATAAAGACACTTGGAGAGGTCATTTAAACCCATCCATAAAGACACTTGGAGAGGTCATTTAAACCCATCCATAAAGTCCAAACATTGCCTTAGACTACTGAATGTGTTTGAAAAAGGGTAAGATTGATGGGGTTTTCTTTGCCAGTGGTTTCTGCTACCTTTTCAGCACGTGTAAAGCCTCAGACGCACCAAGGATACTGACTGCTGAGCGGTACTTAGCACCCCTGCCTAGAATGTGGGCAATCAATACGTTTGTGGTTTACATACCACAGATCTGCCGCAGTGAGACGCATTAAAATACTCCAGACCAGAAGGTGGCAGTAGGTTTGGCTTGTGCCTGCTAAATTATCTAGTATTAGCTATCTAGCAAGCTACGCTAATGTTGGTGCTAGCTAGCTAGAATATGTAGTGCGCACTTGTTGCTACTAGCCAGATGTCCACAACTAGATAACTATCTTAGCTAGAAACATTATAATTAAATCACAATGGATTTGATTTTGAATGAAGCTGTCGTGCTCTTTTAGGCACTCTAGAAATTATTAGCAACGGAGACTGACTTCTTACTACTACTGGCCCTTTATTCAAAATCAACCCCGCTCGTCCAACCAACCCATGCATGTAGGCTTGCTCTGTAACCCACAAGCTCATTAGCATATCCCAGATAGTGATTGGCTGTTGCCACTGTGTAGTCTAGGACTATCCTATTAAAGCAGTATAGTTCCATATACTACAGAAGCAGCTGCCTGATAGCTGCCTATAGTCAGTTTAGGAGCTAGCTAGCTATATTGTGTTAACTGGAATATGACGATAGCACTTCAAGCCTCCTCCATGTCCCCTCCTCATGTCATGTCATGACGATAGCACTTCAAGCCTCCTCCATGTCCCCTCCTCATGTCATGTCATGACGATAGCACTTCAAGCCTCCTCCATGTCCACCCCTCATGTCATGACGATAGCACTTCAAGCCTCCTCCATGTCCACTCCTCATGTCATGTCATGACGATAGCACTTCAAGCCTCCTCCATGTCCCCTCCTCATGTCATGTCATGACGATAGCACTTCAAGCCTCCTCCATGTCCCCTCCTCATGTCATGTCATGACGATAGCACTTCAAGCCTCCTCCATGTCCCCTCCTCATGTCATGTCATGACGATAGCACTTCAAGCCTCCTCCATGTCCACTCCTCATGTCATGACGATAGCACTTCAAGCCTCCTCCATGTCCACCCCTCATGTCATGACGATAGCACTTCAAGCCTCCTCCATGTCCACTCCTCATGTCGTGTCATGACGCTCAGCACTTCAAGCCTCCTCCATGTCCACTCCTCATGTCATGACGATAGCACTTCAAGCCTCCTCCATGTCCACCCCTCATGTCATGTCATGACGATAGCACTTCAAGCCTCCTCCACGTCCACCCCTCATGTCATAACGATAGCACTTCAAGCCTCCTCCATGTCCACCCCTCATGTCATGTCATGACGATAGCACTTCAAGCCTCCTCCACGTCCACCCCTCATGTCATGACGATAGCACTTCAAGCCTCCTCCATGTCCACCCCTCATGTCATGTCATGACGATAGCACTTCAAGCCTCCTCCATGTCCACCCCTCATGTCATGTCATGACGATAGCACTTCAAGCCTCCTCCATGTCCACCCCTCATGTCATGTCATGACGATAGCACTTCAAGCCTCCTCCACGTCCACCCCTCATGTCATGACGATAGCACTTCAAGCCTCCTCCACGTCCACCCCTCATGTCATGAAGATAGCACTTCAAGCCTCCTCCATGTCCACCCCTCATGTCATGACGATAGCACTTCAAGCCTCCTCCACGTCCACCCCTCATGTCATGACGATAGCACTTCAAGCCTCCTCCACGTCCACCCCTCATGTCATGACGATAGCACTTCAAGCCTCCTCCACGTCCACCCCTCATGTCATGACGATAGCACTTCAAGCCTCCTCCATGTCCACCCCTCATGTCATGTCATGACGATAGCACTTCAAGCCTCCTCCACGTCCACTCCTCATGTCATAACGATAGCACTTCAAGCTCTCCTCCTGTACTTATCTGTTTATCAAACATGTTAACAACTACCCGCTCCATAGAAAGTTGCTCTATCCACACTAATTAATGAGATAAAATGTAAAAAATTGTTGATTTCACAGGTTAAAGATGTACGAAAAATAACTATATGAACCATTGTTTTTTTTTCAGAACTTTATTATGCTGGTTGGAACACTGGAACGGAACGATTGGAAAATAATTTTGGGGACCCCCCTTGGTGCATTGTGTAGCTGTTACCCCGCCTTGGTGCATTGTCTAGCTCTGACCTCCCCTTGGTGCATTGTGTAGCTCTTACCCCCCTTGGTGCATTGTGTAGCTCTTACCCCCCTTGGTGCATTGTGTAGCTCTTACCCCCCTTGGTGCATTGTGTAGCTCTTACCACCCCTTTCGCTTCACATGAAGTGTGTGTGACTGTCTGGCTTAGTTACCAAGGTAACGGTAGCTAGCTAGCTAACTAATGATCAAGTGCACAGGATGAAACCTACAAAAAATGTTTCTTCACAAAACTCCTTAGCTAGATGTAAAAAAATGACTCTCTTTTATGTTGTTAGGAGGTTTTCAGCAACTGATACTCTGGAAGATCTTAATCACAATGGAAAAAAAAAACCCTTTATGTTTTTGTTGCAGAGCCCAGCGACGATGAGATTGCCTCAGTCCTCAAATCAACCTTAAAGAGTCTGTCTGACTGGACGGCCTGGACTATCTGCAGTTTATAGGAGGATCCACCGGGACGCCTGGACTATCTGCAGTTTATAGGAGGATCCACCGGGACGCCTGGACTATCTGCAGTTTATAGGAGGATCCACCGGGACGCCTGGACTATCTGCAGTTTATAGGAGGATCCACCGGGACGCCTGGACTATCTGCAGTTTATAGGAGGATCCACCGGGACGCCTGGACTATCTGCAGTTTATAGGAGGATCCACCGGGACGCCTGGACTATCTGCAGTTTATAGGAGGATCCACCGGGACGCCTGGACTATCTGCAGTTTATAGGAGGATCCACCGGGACGCCTGGACTATCTGCAGTTTATAGGAGGATCCACCGGGACGCCTGGACTATCTGCAGTTTATAGGAGGATCCACCGGGACGCCTGGACTATCTGCAGTTTATAGGAGGATCCACCGGGACGCCTGGACTATCTGCAGTTTATAGGAGGATCCACCGGGACGTAAAAGCTGGGAACATTCTCATCAACATGGAAGGTCATGCGAAACTGGCTCACACAAACACACACACACACACACACACACACACACACACACACACACACACACACACACACACATACACATACACACATACACACTGTCTGATATCTGCCTGGCTGGACAGTAACTGACGGTGAGTCTCACACTGGCTGATATCTGCCTGGCTGGACAGTAACTGACGGTGAGTCTCACACTGGCTGATAGCTGCCTGGCTGGACAGTAACTGACGGTGAGTCTCACACTGGCTGATATCTGCCTGGCTGGACAGTAACTGACGGTGAGTCTCACACTGGCTGATATCTGCCTGGCTGGACAGTAACTGACGGTGAGTCTCACACTGGCTGATATCTGCCTGGCTGGACAGTAACTGACGGTGAGTCTCACACTGGCTGAAAACTGCCTGGCTGGACAGTAACTGACGGTGAGTCTCACACTGGCTGATATCTGCCTGGCTGGACAGTAACTGACGGTGAGTCTCACACTGGCTGATATCTGCCTGGCTGGACAGTAACTGACGGTGAGTCTCACACTGGCTGATATCTGCCTGGCTGGACAGTAACTGACGGTGAGTCTAAATTCATAAGGCCCTCAAGTCTCTCTTAAAACCAAACATTACTAAATCACTTTTTGAATCAGAATGTTTCAGGTCTCCTGAGAATGTGGATTACAGGCAATATCCATACTGAGTAAAACCATGGATTACAGGCAATATCAGTGCTGAGATAAAACCATGGATTACAGGCAGTATCAGTGCTGAGTTAGAGCGTTGGGCCAGTAACCGAAAGGTCGCTGGTTCGAATACCTGAGCCGACAAGGTGAAAAACCTGCCGATGTGTCCTTGAGCAAGGCACTTAACCCAAATTTGCACCAGGGGCTGACCCAGTAGGTAGGCTGTCATTGTAAATAAGAATGTGTTCTTAACTGACTTGCCTAGTTAAATAAAGGTTGTATAAAAACATTAAAAAACCACATCAGGGGACTGTTGAGTGTAGTTGTCCTTTAATTCAGTGAGCATGCCCTGCACTGTTGATTGGTTAGCGGGTTTGTGATGTGTGATGTGATTTGGCCGCCAATGGAATGGGAGGAGTAAAAGGCCAGCAACACTCAGTATTATTCAGAGCCCCATGAACTGACACCATATATACATTCTACAGACCCTACTGAGTTCTCCCTACCATACGTTTACTGCGGCACCCACAATAGTTATTGCTCTAAGCCAATATGTATTCCATTGTTTTGGCACTGTCCATACAGTGCATTCAGACCTCTTGACTCTTTCCACATTTTGTTGTGTTACAGCCTTATTTTAAAATTGATTAAATTGTTTTCCCCCCTCATCAATCTACACACAATACCCCACAATGCCAAAGAGTTCAATTTTGGTTTCATCAGACCAGACAACCTTGTTTCTCATGGCCTGAGGTAGCTGTTGGCAAACTCCAAGCAGGTTGTTGTGTGCCTTTTACTGAAGATTGGCTTCCGTCTGGTCACCCTACCATAAAGAACTGATTGGTGGAGTGCTGCAGAGATGGTTATCCTTCTGGAAGGTTCTCCCATCTCCACAGAGGAACTCTGGAGCTCTGTCAGAGTGACCATCGGGTTCTTGGTCACCTCCCTGACCAAGGCCATTCTCCCCTGATTGCTCAGTTCTAGGAAGGGTCTTGGTGATTCCAAACTTCTTCCATTTAAGAATGATGGAGGCCACTGTGTTCTTGTGGACCTTCAATGCTGCAACCATTTTTGGTACCCTTCCCCAGATCTGTGCCTCGACACAATCCTGTCTCTGAGCTCTATGGACAATTCCTCCGACTTCATGGCTTGGTTTTTGCTCTGACATGCACTGTCTACTGTGTGACCTTATATAGACAGGTGTGTGCCTTTCCAAATCATGTCCAATCAATTGAATTTACCACAGGTGGACTCCAATCAAGTTGTAGAAACATCTCAAGGATGATCAATGGAAACAGGATGCACCGGAGCTCAATGTAGAGTCTCACAGCAAAGGGTCTGAATATTTATCTAAATAAGGTATTTCTGTGGGTTTTCTTTTATAAATGTGCAAACATTTCCAAAAACCTGTAAAATGGATTAAATAAAATGCTTTTTGTTTTGCCGATACAATTAAAGATATGGCTGGCTTTAGTTACTTTGGTCCCACCTGCAAGCTCTTTACTTCCTGTTTACAATCTGTTCCTACTGTGGCTGCAATGCAGTTCCACCTGGAGCTGTTGTATGGGCTGACTGTGAAGCGGTAAGTAAGAAAATAGCTAATATTATTCTGATGAGCTACTGAAGTTAGTCAATGGTAGTCAATGTCACATTGAATGTGTGAAATAAGCAGCCTGGCAGGGCACGTTAGCCAAACGACTTATCAGGGACTAATGTTAGCTTCATGGATTCATTATCTGGATAATACAGTATGTGTGCAATGCTTGATAATGTTTGTGATGATCACATAGAGGTCTATTTTTCGGGTGATCACTGGTTTTCATCAAGCTGTCAGCTCTAGAAGAAGCTGCTCACTGTAACCAGTGCCTGTAATCTGGTTCAGGTGATTAATCAACCTACCAGGGTGTTTACAAACACTACAGGAACAAGATCATCCATGTGTATTGATCTAATTTTGACCAATGCTGCAGAACTCTTCTCTAAAGCTGTATCCATATCCATTGGATATACTGACTAATAATATAGTGGTCATATCTAGAAAAGCCAAAGTTCCAAAGGCTTAAGATACTGTATGAGATCATACAGAAAGTTGTGATTAATAAGGAGCATCCAGACGCTGCACTTGATGGATTTATGAAATAGCTTCTTCTAATAAGTCTGTCTGCCATCTGACTGGCTGACTTCCTGCACACTGAGAAATTATGTGACTAAACTCAACAAGAAGAAGAAGAAACTGTATTAAGAAGAAGAAGAAGAAGAAACCAAGATCAATGACAAAGTATGATGGAAAAAAGCTTTGGAATACTTTTTTAATGAAATGATGGGCAGAAAGACTAATTCAACTCCATCTTTGGCTTTATTCATCACAACACCTTTTGATGTGGCCAATTACTTTAATGACTATTTCATTGGCAAACTCAGGCATGAAATTCCAACAACAAATTATGTAAAGTTAGTGTTGGTGAGGTGGAAAAGGTATGGTTGTCCATCAATAATAAGGTACCACTTGGTATTGACATCTTAGATGGAAAGCTACTGAGGATGTTAGCTGACTACACTGAGTGCACAACACATTATGAACACCTGCTCTTTCCATGACATAAACTGACCAGGTGAAAGCTATTAAATCCACTTCAATCAGTGTAGATTTAGGAGCGGAGACAGGTTATGTGAAATATGTAAATAGAGGGCAGATATTCAGAAGGATGCAGCAGGTTCTGGTGCAAAGGTGTCCATATTTATTCATAGTGTTCAATAGTGATAGCCGACGCTAAATACTTCCAAGACAAACAGGAAGACAATAGACTGACTGGCTCTTACAGGTTGGGGCTGTACCTGGCTCTTACCCTGTAGCTTCCAGCTCTTACAGGTTGGGGCTGTACCTGGCTCTTACCCTGTAGCTTCCAGCTCTTACAGGTTGGGGCTGTACCTGGCTCTTACCTGTAGCTTCCAGCTCTTACAGGTTGGGGCTGTACCTGGCTCTTACCCTGTAGCTTCCAGCTCTTACAGGTTGGGGCTGTACCTGGCTCTTACCTGTAGCTTCCAGCTCTTACAGGTTGGGGCTGTACCTGGCTCTTACCCTGTAGCTTCCAGCTCTTACAGGTTGGGGCTGTACCTGATTCATACCCTCCCCAATAAACCAGAACTGACTTGTTCTCCAAAACGAGCCCATATATACCTAAGGTACACTTCCTGGAACATACCAATAGAACTCCATTGTTCTCCTTGTTTTTTGTTTTTTTTTCCCCTTTTTCTCTCCAATTGGTAGTTCCAGTCAGAGGCGAAGGTCGAGAGCCATGCGTCCTCTGAAACACCACCCTGCCAAGCCACACTGCTTCTTGACACACTGCTTGCTTAACCCGGAAGCCAGCCGCACCAATGAGTAAACACCCTAAAACTGGCGACCGTGTCAGCGTGCATGCGCCAATTTCAGACACAATGGCAAAGCGTGAGGGTGGATCCCATTCAAAATGACATCATTCACAACAATACCCTTTGTATTGTTCATCGATCGTGAAAGCCCAAGTATGAACTCTGGACCTTAGCTCAGAAACACTACATTTTAGGGAAGGAATCCCCCAAGTTAAATTGGTGTTGTAATGCTCAAAGTTTGCAGAATGAAAATGTCAGGGCCTGACTGAGGCCAGGTCTCTGACTCCCTCTAGTGGGAGTAGTATGGCCACAGTCAGGACATGACAATAATACAGGGAGTCTTGGTTGGTTTTGGTCAATCCCCAATTAGAGGCAGCTGTCTTGAGTAGTCTCTAATTGGGGATTCTATTGATGTTCACATTGCGTCCACCTGCGTGTGGATCCCTGTCTGTGTCAGTGTACTCGTGCTTCACCAGCTCTCTGTGCTGGTTTCTGTTTAGTGCCTTTTGTTTTTGCACGGTCCTCTCGCTCTGTGCCTTGTTCCCTTACCTCGCACCGTGACATTAAATTAGCAATCACACCACCATTAGGTTAGGGAAAAACTGTGTCACCAAGATTTCCCCAATGACTTAAAGTGATAAACAAATGACGGTGATGGAGTTGAAATTTGGTACGTCTTTATGTGGTTGAGATGATGGTTCTATGGTGCTTACTGTTTTCTCATGGAATCCCTGGAACAAACACACACACACACACACACACACACACACACACACACACACACACACACACACACACACACACACACACACACACACACACACACACACACACACACACACACACACACACACACACACACACACACACACACACACACACACACACACACATATACACACACACACACACACACACACACACAGTTTTATTAGATGACATAAAGTAACCGGTCCCGGTGGGTGTTTTGGATAAATGTAATTTACTGCCATGCTGTTTTCCAGTCTGTATCTAGTACTCAGGCTGTTGTACGGTCATTAGAAGTCTAATGAGAAACACTGCCCTGGCAACAAGTACACATACCAGTGGTTGTCTAAAGAATGAAAGACCTTTAATGTGGTGATTGCATGGTTTTAGTTTCCACTAAAAGAACACTGCTTTTCCGCTGGTGTTTTACATTTATCTGTATTTCCTTCCATTTGTTGGTTATCAGAGTTGTTGTTTTAGATATTCACTTAAAACCTTCCCTTATGTTATGAACTCCTCCTCACCTTTCTACCTTAAACACACACACGTCTGTAACTCACGGCTGCTGCAGGGAGGTTTCATGGCTGTTCAGCCAGACAAAGTGAAAGCACTGTAGATATATCAAACCAATGGTCCTGAATGGAGCGGAGTGAGGTCTTAGGTAAAAGCAGCAGACTCAGATAATCAAAAGGCTATGGCACCTGGGGGAACCTGGGGAAACCTGGGGGAACCTGGGGGAGGTGGACTAGCTAATAGTGTCTCTACAGGAACCAAG
Organism: Thymallus thymallus; assembly: GCA_023634145.1. Taxonomy (NCBI): domain Eukaryota; kingdom Metazoa; phylum Chordata; class Actinopteri; order Salmoniformes; family Salmonidae; genus Thymallus; species Thymallus thymallus. The sequence continues at coordinate 2,650,066 of CM042416.1, read as the reverse complement.
TCTGACACTGCTGCTGCTGGGTAGGGCTGGTTATCTCCTCTGAGGCCCTGCTGCTGGGTAGGCCTAGCCTAGCTACCTCCTCTGAACCTCCTCTGAGGCCCTGCTGCTGGGTAGGCCTAGCCTAGCTAGGGAGGGAGGGAGAGAGAGAGAGAGAGAGAGAGAGAGAGAGAGAGAGAGAGAGAGAGAGAGAGAGAGAGAGAGAGAGCTAGCTGTGCCTCTGGCTATATATAACTGGTATATAATACAGGGAGGCAGGGAAACTCTGGCTGTATATAACTGGTATATAATACAGGGGGACAGGGAAGCTCTGGCTGTATATAACTGGTATATAATACAGGGGGACAGGGAAGCACTGGCTGTATATAACTGGTATATAATACAGGGGGACAGGGAAGCTCTGACTGTATATAACTGGTATATAATACAGGGGTACAGGGAAGCTCTGGCTGTATATAACTGGTATATAATACAGGGGGGCAGGGAAGCTCTGGCTGTATATAACTGGTATATAATACAGGGTGACGGGGAAGCTCTGGCTGTATATAACTGGTATATAATACAGGGTGACAGGGAAGCTCTGACTGTATATAACTGGTATATAATACAGGGGGCAGGGAAGCTCTGGCTGTATATAACTGGTATATAATACAGGGGTACAGGGAAGCTCTGGCTGTATATAACTGGTATATAATACAGGGTGACAGGGAAGCTCTGACTGTATATAACTGGTATATAATACAGGGGGGCAGGGAAGCTCTGGCTGTATATAACTGGTATATAATACAGGGGGGCAGGGAAGCTCTGGCTGTATATAACTGGTATATAATACAGGGGAACAGGGAAGCTCTGGCTGTATATAACTGGTATATAATACAGGGGGACAGGGAAGCTCTGACTGATGCAATCATCTACCTTCTGCAGAGGGCCTACTCTCACCTGGACAACGCAGGTTGCACTGTGAGGGTTATGTTTTTTGACTTCTCCAGCGCCTTCAACACCATTCAGCCCCTGCTACTGGGTGAGAAGATGAGGAGGATGAAAGTGGAAGCACCCTTAGTCTCCTGGGTCACGGACTTTGTGCGACTACAGAGCTGTGTGCCTAGACTCTCACTCTCCCTGTTTCTCTGTTCTAAAAGCCTGTTTCTCTGTTATAAAAGCCTGTTTCTCTGTTCTAAAACCCTGTTTCTCTGTTATAAAAGCCTGTTTCTCTGTTCTAAAGCCCTGTTTCTCTGTTTTAAAAGCCTGTTTCTCTGTTATAAAACCCTGTTTCTCTGTTATAAAACCCTGTTTCTCTGTTATAAACCCTGTTTCTCTGTTATAAAAGCCTGTTTCTCTGTTATAAAAGCCTGTTTCTCTGTTATAAAAGCCTGTTTCTCTGTTATAAAACCCTGTTTCTCTGTTATAAAACCCTGTTTCTCTGTTATAAAAGCCTGTTTCTCTGTTATAAAACCCTGTTTCTCTATCTATCTATATATCTATCTGTCTGTCTGTCCTACCTACCTACCTACCTGTTCCAGGTGGTGGGGTCTGTTTCTGGGGGCGGGTCCTGATCAAGGGGGTGGGGCTTTTCCTTTTCCACTGTAAATGCCTTTCCAACCTTGCACCCAATCTATCTATCTATCTAAATATGGCCCCCAATTAGAGACTATGCCTAACAGCTGCCTCTAATTGGGGACCAACACAAAACCACCATAGATATACATAGAAACCTGCTGTCAGGCCCTGACCATGACAACCATAGACAAAGCCAGAGGCTTCCCCATGGTCAGAGCCTGACATCAACACTGTGTTCTCTTGATTGAGTTTAACTGGCCGGTCCCATTTAGCAAAACCATCAAGTCCCTTAGCCATCATAACATGATGTCACCAGTCACTAGTGATAGAACAAATACTCAACATTGTGTTTGTACAATGTCAGAAAATCATATTAGATATGCCATCACCTTTTCTACAGTAGTGCACACTTGTGTGTATATATACACACACACACACACACACACACACACACACAGACTGCTAGGTTTGATCATATTCACCACACTTCTCCAATTGATAGGGACATAGAGAGTAACTCTCGTGTTTTCTCTGGATGGTTCTAGTTACTCAGAAACACATTGTGGAACACACTGCGTATGGATCACTACTGGCTGCAGGCCCTGCTGGCCCGTCCTCAGAGTCTGCTGGCTGCAGGCCCTGCTGGCCCGTCCTCAGAGTCTGCTGGCTGCAGGCCCTGCTGGCCCGTCCTCAGAGTCTGCTGGCTGCAGGCCCTGCTGGCCCGTCCTCAGAGTCTGCTGGCTGCAGGCCCTGCTGGCCCGTCCTCAGATATCTGCAGTTCCAGGTCTATGTTGCCTACGGCACGGCACCCCGGTGAGGCATTATATAGTCTAATAGTCTAATAGCAGCCGGCAGGAAGGGCCTCCTGTAGCGCTCTCTGGCACACCGTGGTGGGATCAGTCTGTGACTGAAGGTGCTCCTCTGCGTCATAACCATGGCATGCAGAGGGTCTATAAATAACAGAGAGAGAGAACAGAGAGAGAGAACAGGGAGAGAACATAGAGAGAGAACAGGGAGATAACAGAGAGAGAGAACAGGGAGAGAACAGAGAGAGAGAACAGGGAGAGAACAGAGAGAGAGAACAGAGAGAGAGAACAGGGAGAGAACAGAGAGAGAGAACGGGGAGAGAACAGAGAGAGAGAAAAGAGAGAGAGAACAGAAGAGAACGGAATTCATGGTGTGCTTCTGTGTCACCTCTCTCAGAACCCAAGTGCTAACATACTGTAGATTTGTACCTCCTTTCGGGCCACATGTTTTGTGTGGGAGGGTAGAGAACAGTTGTCTCTATGGAAGGTATGATAGGTAGACACACACCGATGATGGGATAATACAGGGGGATAGCCAGTAACTTTCCATGTTCTAAATCTCTCCACAGCTATCTTGTCTTGTCCTTTCATAAAAATGACTTTGTGTTGATAAAATTCTTTCTCTGTTCTAAAACCCTGTTTCTCTGTTCTAAAACCCTGTTTTCTGTTATAAAACCCTGTTTATCTGTTATAAAACCCTGTTTATCTGTTGTAAAACCCTGTTTCTCTGTTATAAAAGCCTGTTTGTCGGTTCTAAAAGCCTGTTTCTCTGTTCTAAAAGCCTGTTTCTCTGTTATAAAACCCTGTTTCTCTGTTCTAAAACCCTGTTTTCTGTTATAAAACCCTGTTTATCTGTTATAAAAACCTGTTTATCTGTTGTAAAACCCTGTTTCTCTGTTATAAAAGCCTGTTTCTTTGTTATTAAACCCTGTTTTCTGTTATAAAACCCTGTTTCTCTGTTATAAAAACCCTGTTTCTTTGTTATTAAATCCTTTCTTTGTTATAAAAACCCTGTTTCTCTGTTATAAAACCCTGTTTCTCTGTTTAAAACTCTGTTTCTCTGTTATAAAAGCCTGTTTCTTTGTTCTAAAACCCTGTTTCTCTGTTCTAAAACCCTGCTTATCTGTTATAAAACCCTGTTTTCTGTTCTAAAACCCTGTTTCTCTGTTCTAAAACCCTGTTTCTCTGTTATAAAACCCTGTTTCTCTGTTATAAAACCCTGTTTCTCTGTCTCCTGGTTTCTCATGGGCAGTATAATGAACTTTGCATCCAGTGGCTTGTGTTTGTTTTTTAATTGAATAACATTTGTATTAGATGTTTTACAGACTGCTTATAAAAGACCATGTAATGCTGAGCGGTGGTACAGATCTGCTGTAACTGAGTCTAGAGTTGCTGTAAACCAAGCGGAGGAAACACACCTTTTATGACCGACATAAACAGTAGTTTACAACCCGGCTTTTACTGTCGTATTGCACAACGACATGGCCTCTCTAGGAGAGGGATCAGGGGTTAGGGGTTACGGACTAGGGCGTTGGACGAAGAAGTTAGGACTTGGGGTTTAGGGCGTAGGAGGAAGGGGTTAGGAGTTAGGGTTAGAGCTTGACAGTTCTGTCCAAGCGTGAGTCCAAATGACACCCTATTCCCTATACTGTAATCCACCACGTTTGAACCGGGCCCATAGGCCATCCTACCTTGGGCTCTGGCAGAAAGTAGTGCACTAAAGGGAGTAGGATGCCATTTGGGACTCAGCCAAAGAGGAGACAATGGTCTGTCTAAAAGCCTGATGATGGGTTGTTCCCAGTGGTTTATATATACACTAGATGACTGACAGGGGGCGCTGTGTTGAAGCCTCCATCTTGCCCCCACCATTGGAAAACATATTTTCGAAGCTATAAAAATGCATTTGTCTACATTGGTTTTGCCACATTTATTCTATTACAGACACCTTAATTCATACTTTTCAATTATATTATGTGAGCTAAACATGCAAATGAAAAATACTAAAATATATAAACACATTTTCCTTAAAGTATTTTTTTTGAAAAGGTCTAATATTAATTTTGAAAGTTGATAAAGTTCTAATGTTAAAACAAAAAACTTGTTAAATACATGTAATTTTGTCCTTTAAACATGTGTAGAATACATACTGTAGAATTCCATTCATTCATATGGAGGACTACTCCTTCTGGGGAGAGCCAATATGGCCGACCGGTGGCTTCAAAACATCTCATTGGCCAATACATAGTGTCAGCAATCCAGGGTTTATATACTGTACATCATTGGTTGTTCTCTTATCTACCCCCCCCCTTTACCCCTCCCCCTCTCAGAGGCCGACCTTTACACCTCCCCTTCTCAGAGGCCGACCTTTACACCTCCCCCTCTCAGAGCCCGACCTTTACCCCTCCCCCTCTCAGAGCCCGACCTTCACCCCTCCCCCTTTCAGAGCCCGACCTTCACTCTCCCCCTCCCAGAGCCCGACCTTTACCCCTCCCCCTCTCAGAGCTCGATCTTCACCGCTCCCCCTCTCAGAGCCCGACCTTTACCCCTCTCCCTCTCAGAGCCCTGTTATCTCCCCCTCTCAGAGCCCTGTTATCTCCCCCTCTCATAGCACTGTTATCTCCCCCTCTCAGAGCCCTGTTATCTCCCTCTCTCAGAGCCCTGTTATCTCCCCCTCTCAGAGCCCTGTTATCTCCCCCTCTCAGAGGCCTGTTATCTCCCTCTCTCAGAGCCCTGTTATCTCCCCCTCTCAGAGGCCTGTTATCTCCCTCTCTCAGAGCCCTGTTATCTCCCCCTCTCAGAGCTCTGTTATCTCCCTCTCTCAGAGCCCTGTTATCTCCCCCTCTCAGAGCCTTGTTATCTCCCTCTCTCAGAGCCCTGTTATCTCCCTCTCTCAGAGCCCTGTTATCTCCCTCTCTCAGAGCCCTGTTATCTCCCCCTCTCAGAGCCCTGTTATCTCCCCCTCTCAGAGCCCTGTTATCTCCCCCTCTCAGAGCCCTGTTATCTCCCCCTCTCAGAGCCCTGTTATCTCCCCCTCTCAGAGCCCTGTTATCTCCCCCTCTCAGAGCCCTGTTATCTCCCTCTCTCAGAGCCCTGTTATCTCCCCCTCTCAGAGTCCTGTTATCTCCCCCTCTCAGAGTCCTGTTATCTCCCCCTCTCAGAGCCCTGTTATCTCCCTCTCTCAGAGCCCTGTTATCTCCCTCTCTCAGAGCCCTGTTATCTCCCCCTCTCAGAGCCCTGTTATCTCCCCCTCTCAGAGCCCTGTTATCTCCCTCTCTCAGAGCCCTGTTATCTCCCCCTCTCAGAGCCCTGTTATCTCCCCCTCTCAGAGTCCTGTTATCTCCCCCTCTCAGAGCCCTGTTATCTCCCCCTCTCAGAGTCCTGTTATCTCCCCCTCTCAGAGCCCTGTTATCTCCCCCTCTCAGAGTCCTGTTATCTCCCCCTCTCAGAGTCCTGTTATCTCCCCCTCTCAGAGTCCTGTTATCTCCCCCTCTCAGAGTCCTGTTATCTCCCCCTCTCAGAGCCCTGTTATCTCCCCCTCTCAGAGCCCTGTTATCTCCAGTAGTTCATTGGTGATTAAATTACTAGATTCCCTTGTAAAATTTTGCTACCAGTGTTATAACGTAAAAAAATATATAATTTTAAGACGAAAGCAGTGTTTGTTGGTAATAGAGCACTTGTATTTTACTAGTTGGTTTGGACATTGTGTCTAAAACCTCCATATTAGTTTTATATTTATTAGTTAACAACAGATGGTGTAATCCAAGACATATTACTCTTAAGGAAGAGTTTTGTAGCCCGGACATCGAGCTGTTAGCCGTTAGCCTGAGACCATACTATTTGCCGAGGGAATTCACGGCGGCCATTGCTGTTATTGTTTACATCCCGCCCTCCGCTGACGCAAACACAGCATGTGACGTCATCCACTCTGTTATCGCGAGGTTACAGACAGCGCATCCCAGTGCTTTCTTTGCCATTTCAGGGGATTTTAACCATTTATCTCTCTCTTCAACGCTGCCCAAGTTCAAACAGTTCGTGAAGTGCCCAACCAGGAATAATAGAACTCTGGACTTGTTATATGCTAATGCGAAGGATGCATACAACTCCACTGCACTCCCTCCCCTCGGTAGATCGGATCACAACCTTGTCCACCTCACCCCACTCTACAGACCTATGGTCAAACAGCATCACTGGACCCCCTGCAGTTTGCATACCAGCGCAACATCGGGGTGGATGATGCAATCATCTACCTTCTGCAGAGGGCCTACTCTCACCTGGACAACGCAGGTTGCACTGTGAGGGTTATGTTTTTTGACTTCTCCAGTGCCTTCAACACCATTCAGCCCCTGCTACTGGGTGAGAAGATAGGGAGGATGAAAGTGGAAGCAACGTTAGTCACCTGGGTCAAAGACTACCTGACCGGTAGGCCACAATTTGTGCGACTACAGAGCTGTGTGTCAGAACGGGCAGTGAGCAACACAGGGGCCCCCCAGGGAACGGTCCTGTCCCCCTTCCTGTTCACCCTCCACACCTCAGACTTCAGATATAACTCTGATGCTTCTCGGGTAAATAAGCTGATCAGGAAGGCTAGCTCTGTCCTGGGGATGAGCCTTGACACTCTAGAGGAGGTGGCGGAGAGACGGATCCTGGCCAAACTGCTGGCCATCATGGACAATGTCACCCACCCTCTGCATGCCATGGTAATGACTCAGAGGAGCACCTTCAGTCACAGACTGATCCCACCACGGTGTGCCAGAGAGCGTTACAGGAGGCCCCTTCCTGCCGGCGGCTATTAGACTATATAATGCCTCACCGGGGTGCCGTGCCGTCGGCAACATCGACCTGGAACTGTTGGGGTGTTAGGACCTAGTTTAACAATTGTGCATCCATCCGTGAGTAACTCTGGTCTGTAATCACTCATTCACTCAGGACTTATTTATTCATGCAGGTCTGTATATACATATTCATGTACAGTTGTTATATCATTTCACATGCAATAAGTAATTCTTGGACCTAACTTACGTAGGCATTCACTCAGGAATGTATATTAGTATCCTGCCAGTTGCACCTTTTCTCATTGCTTTTAGTATATTGAATGTGCAATACGTGCAGTTATCGGTAATTAAACCCTGTATTTCCCTTAAAAAAGTACTGTATTTTAAGGGAATTACTATTATTACCCCAAATTATATCATACACACATTTAGCTATTAAAGTATCTCTTCCTGTCATTTACCTGTACAGTTTGTGTAACCATGCAAATATTCACCTACCTGTAAATATAACTGTATATTTACATGTACAGTTAATTTAACCATGCAAAATATTCACTTACCTGTTCATTTAACCAGTCTGTATATTAAGTAAACTTTTATTACCCTCACTTATATCATATGCACTGTTAGCTATTTAAGTAGCTTTTTTGCACTCCAGACTTCTTGTATTTTAAAAAATGTTCAAACTGCCGCTCTATGTATCATATATCGTGTGTCTGTATTTCGTGTATTTCGTTCTGGCATTTTGCTCTATCTGTCCGTCCGTCCGTCCGTCCGCCCGCCTGCCTACAAACCTACCTACAACAAACCTACCTACTACAAACCTACCTACTACAAACCTACCTACAACAAACCTACCTACTACAAACCTACCTACTACAAACCTACCTACTACAAACCTACCTACTACAAACCTACCTACTACAAACCTACCTACTACAAACCTACCTACAACAAACCTACCTACTACAAACCTACCTACCTACTACAAACCTACCTACTACAAACCTACCTACTACAAACCTACCTACTACAAACCTACCTACTACAAACCTACCTACTACAAATCTACCTACTACAAACCTACCTACTACAAACCTACCTACTACAAACCTACCTACTACAAACCTACCTACTACAAACCTACCTACTACAAACCTACCTACTACAAACCTACCTACTACAAACCTACCTACAACAAACCTACCTACTACAAACCTACCTACTACAAACCTACCTACTACAAACCTACCTACTACAAACCTACCTACCTACCTACAAACCTACCTTCCTACCTACAAACCTACCTACCTACCTACAAACCTACCTACTACAAACCTACCTACTACAAACCTACCTACCTACCTACAAACCTACCTACTACAAACCTACCTACTACAAACCTACCTACTTACCTACAAACCTACCTACTACAAACCTACCTACTACAAACCTACCTACTACAAACCTACCTACTACAAACCTACCTACCTACCTACAAACCTACCTTCCTACCTACAAACCTACCTACCTACCTACAAACCTACCTACCTATCTACCTGTTCCAGGGGGTGGGGTCTGTTTCTGGGGGCGGGTCCTGATCAAGGGGGTGGCGCTTTTCCTTTTCCACTGTAAATGCCTTTCCAACCTTGCACCCAGTCACTTTGGCTTAGGGACTATTGAGTTGAGACCGCCAATTCTTCATTCTCTGTATCTACACACAATGATATCATAACCCTTCTGTCAGTGGCAGGAACTTATTTGTCAACTATCAGGCTGATCTTATGGCGTATAACATTTATATTTTCTGATATGCTGATTCGACTCACCACCATCAGGTCTCTCTCCTGCTTTCGTAATGAAGTCACAGCCAGGTTTTCCAATTGGTCTGTCTGTGGTCTGGAGCACAGACAGAGATTTATGTCTGCCACAGCAAGGGTCAGACTGCCGCAGTCCTAAACCCATGTGATTACATTTTAATGCTGCGATGGCTGGTTCAAATACCTTCAGTAATTACTTTGGTTTTTCCACTCTTCATATAATCTTCTCCGCTTGTACAACGGATTTGGACAGTGGTGTAAACCCTAGATATGGTCTAAATTAGACAGTGGTGTAAACCCTAGATATGGTCTAAATTAGACAGTGGTGTAAACCCCGGATAGGATCTAAATTAGACAGTGGTGTAAACCCCAGATAGGATCTGAATTAGACAGTGGTGTAAACACCAGATATGGTCTAAATTAGACAGTGGTGTAAACCCCAGATAGGGTCTGAATTAGACAGTGGTGTAAACCCAAGATATGGTCTGAATTAGACAGTGGTGTAAACCCCAGATAGGGTCTGAATTAGACAGTGGTGTAAACCCCAGATATGGTCTGAATTAGACAGTGGTGTAAACCCCAGATAGGGTCTGAATTAGACAGTGGTGTAAACCCCAGATATGGTCTGAATTAGACAGTGGTGTAAACCCCAGATATGGTCTGAATTAGACAGAGGTGTAAAACCCAGATATGGTCTAAATTAGACAGTGGTGTAAACCCCAGATATGGTCTAAATTAGACAGTGGTGTAAACCCCAGATATGGTCTAAATTAGGCAGTGGTGTAAACCCCAGATATGGTCTAAATTAGACAGTGGTGTAAACCCCAGATATGGTATAAATTAGACAGTGGTGTAAACCCCAGATATGGTCTAAATTAGACAGTGGTGTAAACCCCAGATAGGGTCTAAATTAGACAGTGGTGTAAACCCCAGATAGGGTCTGAATTAGACAGTGGTGTAAACACCAGATAGGGTCTAAATTAGACAGTGGTGTAAACTCCAGATAGGTTCACCACCTCCCTCTCCTCTCTCCATTCATCCCTCCCCCTCTTTCTCCTCTCTCCCTCCCCCTCTTTTCTCCTCTCCCCCACCCTCTCTCTCCCTCCCCCCTCCCTCCTCCCCTCCCTCCCTCTCTCTCCCTCCCCTTCCCTCTCCCCGCCCCTCCCCCTCCACCCTCTCTCCCGCTCATCTCCCCCTCCCTCTCTCTCCCTCCCTCTCCTCTCCCCTCCCCCTCCCTCCCGCCCACCCGCTCATCTCCCCCTCTCCCTCTCTCTCCCTCCCTCTCTTCTCCCCCTCCCTCTCCTCTCCCCTCCCCCTCCCTCTACTCTCCCCCACCCTCCCTCCCTCTCTCTCCCCTCCCCCTCCCCTCCCTCTCTCTCCCCTCTCTCTCCCCTCCCCTCCCTCTCTCTCCCTCCCTCTCTTCTCCCCCTCCCTCTCCCTCCCTCCCTCCCTCTCCCCTCCCCTCCCTCTCCCCTCCCCCTCCCTCTCCTCCCTCTCCCTCCCTCCCTCCCTCCCTCTTTCTCCCCTCCCTCCCTCTCTCTCCCCTCCCCTCCCTCTCTCTCCCCTCCCCCTCCCCCTCCCTCTCCC
>CM042416.1:2494527-2634527 GCA_023634145.1 Thymallus thymallus | reverse complement strand
TTACAGAGAGCTGGTAGTCCCATCCACCAAACTATGGACCCACTGGTTGTCCTCTAGGTTATAGAGAGCTGGTAGTCCCATTCACCAAACTATGGACCCACTGGTTGTCCTCTAGGTTACAGAGAGCTGGTAGTCCCATCCACCAAACTATGGACCCACTGGTTGTCCTCTAGGTTCCAGAGAGCTGGTAGTCCCATCCACCAAACTATGGACCCACTGGTTGTCCTCTAGGTTACAGAGAGCTGGTAGTCCCATCCACCAAACTATGGACCCACTGGTTGCACTCTAGGTTACAGAGAGCTGGTAGTCCCATCCACCAAACTACCAGGTGTGAAACAGGGAAGAGGTTCAGAGGGTATGCTAATTTGGTATAGAGCAGAACTAACCCACTCTATTAAATTAATCACAACAGGAACATTTTACATCTGGCTAGAAATTAATAAGGAATTGATCTTAATAGAGATAAATGTCCTCCTGTGTGCTGCCTATATCCCCCACTAGAATCCCCATACTTTAACGATGACAGCTTCTCCATCATTGAGGGGGAGATCAACCATTTCCAGGACCAGGGACAGGTACTAGTCTGTGGCGACCTAAATGCCAGAACCGGAAAATAACCTGACACTCAGAAAACCTTAGCTTACGCTGTTAGGTTACATTGTTACATCACCGTACGTAGCAAATAATATAACATCTGAAATGTCTATATTCTTTTTAAACTTGTAATGTTTACTAATGTTTCCCGGGTTTATTTTCTATTCCACTTGCAGAGAGACCTTGCCCTAAACATCAGGTATCTGGTAACTTCCACAAGGCTGTGAACGATCTGAGAGACAAGGCAAGAAGGGCCTTCTATGCCATCAAAAGGAACATCAAATTCCACATACCAATTAGGATCTGGCTAAAAATACATGAATCAGTAATAGAACCCATTGCCCTTCATGGGTTGTAAGGTCTGGGGTCCGCTCACTAATCAAGAATTAAACTAAACTCATTCTGCAAAAATATCCTCAGTGGACAACGTAAAACACCAAATAATGCATGCAGAGCAGAATTAGGCCGATACCCGCTAATTATCAAAATCCAGAAAATAACCATTAAATTCTACAACCACCTATTTAAAAAAAAAAAAGTATAATAATTTCACCTTTATTTAACTAGGCAAGTCAGTTAAGAACAAATTCTTATTTATAATGACGGCCTACACCGGCCAAACCCGGACGACGCTGGGCCAATTGTGCGCCGCCCTATGGGACTCCCAATCACAGCCGGTTGTGATACAGCCTAAAAGGAAGAGATTCCCAAACCTTCCATAACAAAGAAGACAGAGAGAGAGATTCCTCCATTTATATGTAAAATATATTTTTTAACTACCATATTATTAATATATTATAAATACATAGTATTCAAGTCTTCACATGTTGTGCTTGATGAAGTCCAGACTGTTCAGGCTGTGTATTTGTGTGTCCTTGGTGACCAGTTAGAAGCTACATCAGCTACTCAAGAGGCCCAGCAGAACTCTTCAGTAACAGAGTGGGCCGGTTCAGTTGTCCCAGTCCACTACCTTTGTTGTTGTTCAGGCTAGACATGGTCTATAATGACCTCTGATTAGTTAACTCAGTTAAACACTCTACTGTTTCTGTCCCAGCGCTCATTCAGACCAGCCTGACACACACCATGTCCCCCAGCCCTGAGCACACACCATGTCCCCCAGCCCTGAGCACACACCATGTCCCCCAGCCCTGAGCACACACCATGTCCCCCAGCCCTGAGCACACACCATGTCCCCCAGCCCTGAGCACACACCATGTCCCCCAGCCCTGAGCACACACCATGTCCCCCAGCCCTGAGCACACACCATGTCCCCCAGCCCTGAGCACACACCATGTCCCCAAGCCCTGAGCACACACCATGTCCCCCAGCCCTGAGCACACACCATGTCCCCCAGCCCTGAGCACACACCATGTCCCCCAGCCCTGAGCACACACACCTTCCCCTCAGCCCTGAGCACACACACCTTCCCCCCAGCCCCCCACCTTCTTCCCAACCTTCCTAAGGAGAGGAGAGATAATATGGTGCAGGCCCAAGGCAGAGCTCAGGAATCAGGGCAGCTCGTCTGGTACAGAGAGGGTGATGACTTGATGATAATGGGGAATGATTGAATGATTCTTCCTTCCTTCCTCAGAATGTAAATCTTATTTTAAGACAGAACCACTGACCTGGGTCTTAGGGCTTCTAGACCTGAGTCTTACGGTTGTCTAAAGTGTATGTCTGGCCCAGGTTTAGAGCTCAGGGCTGGTTGTCTGGCTGGGACGATGTGAGGGTGTGATGCTGTCTAAAGGCCCAGTCAGGGAGGGAGGTGACCAAGAACCCGATGGTCCCTCTGGCAGAGCTCCAGAGTTCCTCTGTGGAGATGAGAGAACCTTCCAGGACAACCATCTCTGCATCACTCCACCAATCAGGACTTTATGAGTGGCCAGACGGAAGTCACTCCTCAGTAAAAGGCACATGACAGCCCACTTGGAGTTTGTCAGAAGGCACCTAAAGACTCTCAGACCATGAGAAACAAGATTCTCTGGTCTGATGAAACTAAGATTGAACTCTTTGCTTGAATGCCAAGCTTCACGTCTTTAGACAACCTGGCACCATCCCTACGGTGAAGCATGGGGTTGGCAGCATCATGCTGTGGGGATGTTTTTCAGCGACAGGGACTGTGGGACTAGTCAGGATCGAGGGAAAGATCAACGGAGCAAAGTACAGAGAGATCCTTGATGCCCCAGAGCGCTCAGGACATCAGACTGGGGTGAAGGTTCACCTTCTAACAGGACAATGACCCTAAGCACACAGCCAAGACAATGCAGGAGTGGCTTCGGGACAAGTCTCTGAATGTCCTTGAGTGTCCCAGCCAGATCCCGGACTTGAACTCAATTAATCATCCCTGAAGAGACCTGAAAATAGCTGTGCAGCAATGCTCCCCATCCAACCTGACAGAGCTTGAGAGGATCTGCAGAGAAGAATGGGAGAAACTCCCCAAATACAGGTGTGCCAAGCTTGTAGCGTCGTACCCAAGAAGACTCAAGGCTGTAATCGCTGCCAAAGGTGCTTCAACAAAGTACTGAGTAAAGGGTCTGAATACTTGTGTAAATATGATATTTACGTTATTTGTTTTTGTTACAATTTTTTCAAAAAAACTGTGTGTTGATTGATGAGGGAAAAAACATGTAATCAATTTCAGAATAAGGCTGGAAGGTAACAAAATGTGGAAAACGTCAAGGGGTCTGAATACTTTCCCAATCCAGTTTACAGTCGTGGTCAAAGGTTTTGAGAATGACACAAGTATTGGTCTCCACAAAGTTTGCTGCTTCAGTGTTCTTAGATCTTTATGTCAGTAGTTACTATGGTAACACTGAAGTATAATTACAAGTATTCCATAAGTGTCAAAGGCTTTCATTGACAATGACATTCAGTTTATGCAAAGAGTCAATATTTGCAGTGTTGACCCTTCTTTTTCAAGACCTCTGCAATCCACCCTGGCATGCTGTCAATTAACTTCTGGGCCACATCCTGACTGATGGCAGGCCATTCTTGCATAATCAATGCTTGGAGTTTGTCAGAAGTTGTGGGTTTTTGTTTGTCCATCTTGAGGATCGACCACAAGTTCTCAATGGGATTAAGGTCTGGGGAGTTTCCTGGCCATGGACCCAAAATGTCGATGTTTTGTTCCCAGAGCCACTTAGTTATCACTTTTGCCTTATGGCAAGGTGCTCCATCATGCTGGAAAAGGCATTGGTCATCACCAAACTGTTCTTGGATGGTTGTGAGAAGTTGCTCTCGGAGGATGTGTTGGTACCATTCTTTATTCATGGCTGTGTTCTTAGGCAACATTGTGAGTGAACCCACTCCCTTGGCTGAGAAGCAACCCCACACATGAATGGTCTCAGGATGCTTTACTGTTGGCATGACACAGCACTGATGGTAGCGCTCACCTAGTCTTCTCCGGACAAGGTGTTTTCCGGATGGCCCAAACAATCGGAAAGGGGATTCATCAGAGAAAATGACTCTACCCCAGTCCTCAGCAGTCCAATCCTTGTACCTTTTGCAGAATATCAGTCTGTCCCTGATGTTTTTCCTGGAGAGAAGTGGCTTCTTTGCTGTCCTTCTTGACACCAGGCCATCCTCCAAAAGTCTTCGCCTCACTGTGCGTGCAGATGCACTCACACCTGCCTGCTGCCATTCCTGAGCAAGCTCTGCACTGGTGGTGCCCCGATCCCGCAGCTGAATCAACTTTAGGAGACGGTCCTGGCGCTTGCTGGACTTTCTTGGGCTCCCTGACGCCTTCTTCACAACAATTGAACCTCTCTCCTTGAAGTTCTTGATGATCCAATAAATGCTTGATTTAGGTGCAATCTTACCAGCAGCAATATCCTTGCCTGTGAAGCCCTTTTTGTGCAAAGCAATGATGACGGCACGTGTTTCCTTGCAGGTAACCATGGTTGACAGAGGAAGAACAATGATTTCAAGCACCACCCTCCTTTTAAAGCTTCCAGTCTGTTATTCTGACTCAATCAGCATGCCAGAGTGACCTCCAGCCTTATCCTCGTCAACACTCTTACCTGTGTTAACGAGACAATCACTGACATGATGGCAGCAGGTCCTTTTGTGGCAGGGTTGAAATGCAGTGGAAATGTTTTTTGGGGATTAAGTTAATTTTCATGGCAAAGAGGGACTTTGCAATTAATTGCAATTCATCTGATCACTCTTCATGACATTCTGGAGTATATGCAAACTTTGTGGAGACCAATACTTGTGTCATTCTCAAAACTTTTGGCCACAACTGTATAGCTCTGTGTGTGTGTGTGTGTGTGTGTGTGTGTGTGTGTGTGTGTGTCTGTATGTGAGGGAGTGGTCTCTGAGATAAAATGCCCTGTAGAGACTACCCTCCATGGTGTTAGATATAGTGCCCTGTGGAGACTACCCTCCATGGTGTTAGATATAGTGCCCTGTGGAGACTACGCTCCATGGTGTTAGATATAGTGCCCTGTGGAGACTACCCTCCATGGTGTTAGATATAGTGCCCTGTGGAGACTACCCTCCATAGTGTTAGATATAGTGCCCTGTGGAGACTACGCTCCATGGTGTTAGATAGGGTGCCCTGTGGAGACTACCCTCCATGGTGTTAGATATAGTGCCCTGTGGAGACTACCCTCCATGGTGTTAGATATAGTGCCCTGTGGAGACTACCCTCCATAGTGTTAGATATAGTGCCCTGTGGAGACTACCCTCCATGGTGTTAGATATAGTGCCCTGTAGAGACTATCCTCCATAGTGTTAGATATAGTGCCCTGTGGAGACTACCCTCCATGGTGTTAGATTAAGTGCCCTGTGGAGACTACGCTCCATGGTGTTAGATAGGGTGCCCTGTGGAGACTACCCTCCATAGTGTTAGATATAGTGCCCTGTGGAGACTACGCTCCATGGTGTTAGATATAGTGCCCTGTGGAGACTACCCTCCATGGTGTTAGATATAGTGCCCTGTGACTACACACTCACATACTGACACTCCAACACACACATTTATACTGACTACACACTCACACACTGACACTCCAACACACACATTTATACTGACTACACACTCACACACTGACACTCCAACACACACAATTATACTGACTACACACTCACACACACTGACACTCCAACACACACATTTTTACTGACTACACACTCACACACTGACACTCCAACACACACATTTATACTGACTACACACTCACACACTGACACTCCAACACACACATTTATACTGACTACACACTCACACATTGACACTCCAACACACACATTTATACTGACTACACACTCACACACACTGACACTCCAACACACACATTTATACTGACTACACACTCACACACACTGACACTCCAACACACACATTTATACTGACTACACACTCACACACTGACACTCCAACACACACATTTATACTGACTACACACTCACACACACTGACACTCCAACACACACATTTATACTGACTACACACTCACACACACTGACACTCCAACACACACATTTATACTGACTACATACTCACACACTGACACTCCAACACACACATTTATACTGACTACACACTCACACACACTGACACTCCAACACACACACACACACACTCACATACAATCCTTATATATGCTGCTGCTACTGTGCTTATCATATATCCTGATGTGTAGTCACCTGACCCCTATACATATCTACCTCTATCCCTCCAGTATCCCTGCACATTGTTAACCTGTACAGGATCGTGTCCCGTCCTCAGGAAGCTTGAGCTAACGTACGCTAATGTGTAATCATGCCGGCCCAGTTTTTGTTCAACCTTGTTATTTTCTGTGCTGCGTTGATATTGATTACTACCTGTCAGTCCCATAGGGCGTCGTCCAGGTTTGGCCAGTGTAGGCCGTCATTGTAAA
Source organism: Thymallus thymallus (assembly GCA_023634145.1). NCBI lineage: Eukaryota > Metazoa > Chordata > Actinopteri > Salmoniformes > Salmonidae > Thymallus > Thymallus thymallus. The sequence goes on along the minus strand of CM042416.1, from coordinate 2,628,051 downwards.
TAAGAATTTGTTCTTAACTAACTTTATTTTTTTTTTTAAATACAAATTGTTGGGTTTGGAGCTGACAAGAAAGGCATGTGTACATGACATTAAAACATGAAAACCCCTCCGCCTCCACGCCTCACCCTGTCCCCTGTCCCCTGTCCCCTGTCCCCTGTCCCCTGTCCCCTGTCCCCTGTCCCCTGTCCCCTGGCCCCTGGCCCCTGGCCCCTGGCCCCTGGCCCCTGGCCTCCAGCCACTGCTCCCATTCAAGCTTCCAGACGGTGGGATTTAGAGGGGTGAAGGACATATCCACCCTCTCTCTCTGTCCCCGTCCGTCCCTGCCCATCTGAACACTCGCCCCGCTCTTTTTCCAACACACCCCCTCCATCTCTCTCTGTCCTGCCCTGGCCCCCTCACCACTACCACAGCCCCTCCATCTCTCTCTGTCCCTGCCCTGGCCCCCTCACCACTACCACACCCCCTCCATCTCTCTCTGTCCTGCCCTGGCCCCCTCACCACTACCACAGCCCCTCCATCTCTCTCTGTCCCTGCCCTGGCCCCCTCACCACTACCACACCCCCTCCATCTCTCTCTGTCCTGCCCTGGCCCCCTCACCACTACCACAGCCCCTCCATCTCTCTCTGTCCTGCCCTGGCCCCCTCACCACTACCACACCCCCTCCATCTCTCTCTGTCCCTGCCCTGGCCCCCTCACTACTACCACACCCCCTCCATCTCTCTCTGTCCTGCCCTGGCCCCCTCACCACTACCACAGCCCCTCCATCTCTCTCTGTCCCTGCCTTGGCCCCCTCACCACTACCACAGCCCCTCCATCTCTCTCTGTCCCTGCCTTGGCCCCCTCACCACTACCACAGCCCCTCCATCTCTCTCTGTCCCTGCCTTGGCCCCCTCACCACTACCACAGCCCCTCCATCTCTCTCTGTCCCTGCCTTGGCCCCCTCACCACTACCACAGCCCCTCCATCTCTCTCTGTCCCTGCCTTGGCCCCCTCACCACTACCACAGCCCCTCCATCTCTCTCTGTCCCTGCCTTGGCCCCCTCACCACTACCACAGCCCCTCCATCTCTCTCTGTCCCTGCCTTGGCCCCCTCACCACTACCACAGCCACCAGCCACCACACCCCGTCCCAGCCAGTGAGAACCCCCCCCCAGTCTGTTATGATAGCTGCTGATGTCATTCCTCACATGGCTTGTCATTAGGGCTGTAATTGGCTGCTTTCTCACCCAGAGGGAGACTAATCCAGGTATTAGAGATGGACTGTTGGTTTGGGCATTATGGGACCTCTGACTAAGCTCCTCTGACCCTGTATATACAGTACATATATATCCCCTGTCCACCTCCTTCAACCCTTCGTCTAGAACCCCATCCACACACACACACATACAGCCCATCCAGCCCCTATCAGCCCATCCAGCCCCTATCAGCCCATCCAGCCCCTATCAGCCCATCCAGCCCCTATCAGCCCATCCAGCCCCTATCAGCCCATCCAGCCCCTATCAGCCCATCCAGCCCATATCAGCCCATCCAGCCCCTATCAGCCCATCCAGCCCCTATCAGCCCATCCAGCCCCTATCAGCCCATCCAGCCCCTATCAGCCCATCCAGCCCCTATCAGCCCATCCAGCCCCTATCAGCCCATCCAGCCCCTATCAGCCCATCCAGCCCCTATCAGCCCATCCAGCCCCTATCAGCCCATCCAGCCCATATCAGCCCATCCAGCCCCTATCAGCCCATCCAGCCCCTATCAGCCCATCCAGCCCCTATCAGCCCATCCAGCCCATATCAGCCCATCCAGCCCCTATCAGCCCATCCAGCCCCTATCAGCCCATCCAGCCCATATCGGCCCATCCAGTCCCCGGTCTGTTCTCGGTCGGCCCAGAGCTGTTTGAAGTGATGGTGAGTTGAGTCTGAGGTTGAGTCAGCAGCTACAACGTGGGGCTGTTAACGAATGATGAGGAGGGAGGGGGGGGGAGGGGGAGGGGAGATCTTCCCTGTTGATAGTCTGCTGCCTATTTGTGTAAATGGTGTTCCGTCGCTCTGTGTGGGCTGGACTGCAGCACGAACATAATATTACATCTACCATGACTGAACCCTATAGAGTAGAGGGGAAACCACCTCTCTCACTCCCCTCAGCCACCTCTCTCACTCACCCCTTCACCCACCTCTCTCACTCACCCCTTCACCCACCTCTCTCACTCCCCTCAGCCACCTCCATCACTCACCCCTCACCCACCTCTTTCCCTCACCCCTTCACCCACCTCTCTCACTCACCCCTCACCCACCTCTCTCACTCACCCCTTCACCCACCTCTCTCACTCACCCCTCACTCACCTCTCTCACTCACCCCTCACCCACCTCTCTCACTCACCCCTCACCCACCTCTCTCACTCACCCCTTCACCCACCTCTCTCACTCACCCCTCACCCACCTCTCTCACTCACCCCTTCACCCCCCTCTCTCACTCACCCCTCACCCACCTCTCTCACTCACCCCTCACCCACCTCTCTCACTCACCCCTTCACCCACCTCTCTCACTCACCCCTCACCCACCTCTCTCACTCACCCCTTCACCCACCTCTCTCACTCACCCCTCACCCACCTCTCTCACTCACCCCTCACCCACCTCTCTCACTCACCCCTCACCCACCTCTCTCACTCACCCCTTCACCCACCTCTCTCACTCACCCCTCACCCACCTCTCTCACTCACCCCTTCACCCACCTCTCTCACTCACCCCTCACCCACCTCTCTCACTCACCCCTCACCCACCTCTCTCACTCACCCCTCACCCACCTCTCTCACTCACCCCTCACCCACCTCTCTCACTCACCCCTCACCCACCTCTCTCACTCTCCCCTTCACCCACCTCTCTCACTCACCCCTCACCCACCTCTCTCACTCACCCCTCACACACCTCTCTCACTCACCCCTCACCCACCTCTCTCACTCACCCCTTCACCCACCTCTCTCACTCACCCCTCACCCACCTCTCTCACTCACCCCTCACCCACCTCTCTCACTCACCCCTTCACCCACCTCTCTCACTCACCCCTCACCCACCTCTCTCACTCACCCCTTCACCCACCTCTCTCACTCACCCCTTCACCCACCTCTCTCACTCACCCCTCACCCACCTCTCTCACTCACCCCTCACCCACCTCTCTCACTCACCCCTTCACCCACCTCTCTCACCCCTCACCCACCTCTCTCACTCACCCCTCACCCACCTCTCTCACTCACCCCTCACCCACCTCTCTCACTCACCCCTCACCCACCTCTCTCACTCACCCCTTCACCCACCTCTCTCACTCACCCCTTCACCCACCTCTCTCACTCACCCCTCACCCACCTCTCTCACTCACCCCTCACCCACCTCTCTCACTCACCCCTCACCCACCTCTCTCACTCACCCCTCACCCACCTCTCTCACTCACCCCTCACCCTCACCCCTCACCCTCCTCTCTCACTCACCCCTCACCCACCTCTCTCACTCACCCCTTCACCCACCTCTCTCACTCACCCCTCACCCACCTCTCTCACTCACCCCTCACCCACCTCTCTCACTCACCCCTTCACCCACCTCTCTCACTCACCCCTTCACCCACCTCTCTCACTCACCCCTTCACCCACCTCTCTCACTCACCCCTCACCCACCTCTCTCACTCACCCCTTCACCCACCTCTCTCACTCACCCCTTCATCCACCTCTCTCACTCACCCCTTCACCCACCTCTCTCACTCACCCCTTCACCCACCTCTCTCACTCACCCCTCACCCACCTCTCTCACTCACCCCTCACCCACCTCTCTCACTCACCCCTCACCCACCTCTCTCACTCACCCCTCACCCACCTCTCTCACTCACCCCTCACCCACCTCTCTCACTCACCCCTCACCCACCTCCCTCACTCACCCCTCACCCACCTCTCTCACTCACCCCTTCACCCACCTCTCTCACTCACCCCTCACCCACCTCTCTCACTCACCCCTTCACCCACCTCTCTCACTCACCCCTTCACCCACCTCTCTCACTCACCCCTTCACCCACCTCTCTCACTCACCCCTCACCCACCTCTCTCACTCACCCCTTCACCCACCTCTCTCACTCACCCCTTCACCCACCTCTCTCACTCACCCCTTCACCCACCTCTCTCACTCACCCCTCACCCACCTCTATCACTCACCCCTTCACCCACCTCTCTCACTCACCCCTCACCCACCTCTCTCACTCACCCCTCACCCACCTCTCTCACTCACCCCTTCACCCACCTCTCTCACTCACCCCTCACCCACCTCTCTCACTCACCCCTCACCCACCTCTCTCACTCACCCCTCACCCACCTCTCTCACTCACCCCTTCACCCACCTCTCTCACTCACCCCTTCACCCACCTCTCTCACTCACCCCTCCACCCACCTCTATCACTCACCCCTTCACCCACCTCTCTCACTCACCCCTCACCCACCTCTCTCACTCACCCCTCACCCACCTCTCTCACTCACCCCTTCACCCACCTCTCTCACTCACCCCTCACCCACCTCTCTCACTCACCCCTCACCCACCTCTCTCACTCACCCCTTCACCCACCTCTCTCACTCACCCCTCACCCACCTCTCTCACTCACCCCTTCACCCACCTCTCTCACTCACCCCTCACCCACCTCTCTCACTCACCCCTTCACCCACCTCTCTCACTCACCCCCCTCCACCTACCTCTCTCACTCACCCCTCACCCACCTCTCTCACTCACCCCTTCACCCACCTCTCTCACTCACCCCTTCACCCACCTCTCTCACACACCCCTTCACCCACCTCTCTCACACACCCCTCCACCCACCTCTCTCACTCACCCCTTCACCCACCCCACAGACCCCTCACTCACCCCTTCACCCACCTCTCTCACTCACATCTCATCTAGTCGATGAAGGCAGAATGTTATCTTGTCTAGATTCTGGAATGTTATTTATCTAGTAATTATAACAGTTGACTGTCTGGATTCTGGAATGTTATTTATCTAGTATTTATAACAGCTGACTGTCTAGATTCTGGCCTGTTATTTATCTAGTATTTATAACAGCTGACTGTCTAGATTCTGGAATGTTATTTATCTAGTATTTATAACAGCTGACTGTCTGGATTCTGGAATGTTATTTATCTAGTATTTATAACAGCTGACTGTCTAGATTCTGGCCTGTTATTTATCTAGCATTAATAACAGCTGACTGTCTGGATTCTGGCCTGTTGTTTAACTAGTATTTATAACAGCTGACTGTCTAGATTCTGGCCTGTTATTTATCTAGTATTAATGACAGCTGACTGTCTGCATTCTGGCCTGTTATTTATCTAGTATTTATAACAGCTGACTGTCTGGATTCTGGCCTGTTATTTATCTAGTATTTATGACAGCTGACTGTCTGGATTCTGGCCTGTTATTTATCTAGTATTTATAACAGCTTACTGTCTAGATTCTGGCCTGTTGTTTAACTAGTATTTATAACAGCTGACTGTCTGGATTCTGGCCTGTTATTTATCTAGTATTTATAACAGCTGACTGTCTGGATTCTGGCCTGTTATTTATCTAGTATTTATAACAGCTGACTGTCTGGATTCTGGCCTGTTATTTATCTAGTATTTATAACAGTTGACCGTCTGGATTCTGGCCTCTTATTTATCTAGTATTTATGACAGCTGACTGTCTGGATTCTGGCCTGTTATTTATCTAGTATTTATAACAGCTGACTGTCTGGATTCTGGCCTGTTATTTATCTAGTATTAATAACAGCTGACTGTCTGGATTCTGGCCTGTTATTTATCTAGTATTTATAACAGTTGACCGTCTGGATTCTGGCCTGTTATTTGTCTAGTATTTATTGCATCTGACTGTCTGGATTCTGGCCTGTTATTTAACTAGTATTTATGACAGATGACTGTCTGGATTCTGGCCTGTTATTTATATAGTGTTTATTACAGCTGACTGTCTGGATTCTGGCCTGTTATTTATCTAGTATTTATAACAGCTGACTGTCTGGATTCTGTCCTGTCTAGTATTTATGACAGCTGACTGTCTGGATTCTGTCCTGTCTAGTATTTATGACAGCCCCCATCCTTTCTGATATTGACTTTGTCATTTCCACAACCCTCCTTGACCGTTCTCATGAGCCCTGTGCCAGATGGGCCTTAGTTGAGGCTCTGCAGTTGAAATGGTTTCAGACAGACAGACGTTTAGCTAGCTAGCTAGGACCTTAACACCAGAGGAGAGCTGTGTGGATGTTGGTCCAGTCAGCCTTATTACCAGGGTGATCCTTTAACGTCTGTGTTGACCACCGTCTCCTCCAATTAGACCAAACATTTCCTCAATGTGGCAGAACAGGAACAGCACAGCTAATAATAACACACTCTGTAATAATCCTCTCCTCCTCCTCCTCCTCCTCCTCCTCCTCCTCCTCCTCATTTGGCCCGGGCTGTTTTCCCATAGTTCCTGGGGGTATGGCTATGGTGTGTGTGTGTGTGTGTGTGTGTGTGTGTCTGTCTGTAGCCAGTTACCCTGTTGTGTCAGGTGTCAGTGTTCAGCATGGTGGTTATAGACTCAGTTCTGTCAGTCTAGACAGGATGATGGAGTCATTTGTTTTCTCACATTCATTTAATTCTGTCACCACACAGAGCAGGACGGGCTGGGGTCGGACAGTTGGTCTGATGGAGAGAGAGAGACGAGGGCCAGGCCTGAACACCTGCTGCTGTTATTACAGTACAGCAACCAGACACACAGACACCCCCAGACAGACACACAGACAGTTAGACACACCCATGCACCCCCAGACAGACACCCCCAGACAAGTGATTAAGGATAGGGCTATGGTTTGTGGAAGGCTTAAAATAAAATTACATCAAGTATCCTCAAGTATTCTCCCGGCCTGCTAGAGCACTGTGAACTACGGTGGCTCAGTGGTCTAAGTAGTGCGCTCCGGCCCTGAGCAGCAGGAGTTGCGTCCAGTTCTGGGTTTTGTTTGTGAGCACTGAGGAAGGCATATATCCACGTTCTCAGGAGCGAAGTCAAAGTGTTTGTGGTGATCAGGCTGCTCTGCCAGCCAGTACAGCCACTGAAACACTGAAACCAGGGAGGTCTGGCCTTCTGCTCTTCTCACTGTTCATTGTGTGTTTCCTCTGCTAGCTAGTTCACGCAGACACACATGGATTCTGTCTACATTTAGACATATATCACACATTAACGTCTATCAGCTAGAAATATAATACCTGCATCTGATTGGAATCTGGCAGTGCTTAGGTAGCCTGGTCCCAAGTCGCCCGGTAGAGGTGTTACCTGTGTGTGTCTGTCTGTGGGTGCGTAAGCATGAGTCAGTCAGTCAGTCAGTCAGTCAGTCAGTCAGTCAGTCAGTCAGTCAGCCAGTCAGTCAGTCAGTCTGTCTGTCTGTCTGTCTGTCTGTCTGTGATCATGTCAGAGGTGTGAAACTGAAAATGTCAGAGGTGTGAAACTGAAAGCTGCGTTTTCAATAAGGCATCCAGAGGTGTAAAGTGTTGAGTGCTGGAATTAACTTAGATATTTACAGTATGTTATTCATGGTCTGTCCAGAGACGGTACGTATGGACACACTTTCCTGATCTAGGACATTTTCCTGCTACTATTGAATGTCTGAACTGAACCCGATATCTACAGGGAATCTATCAACAGTTTTGACACACAGACACTTCCAGACACCCCCAGACACACTGACACCCCCAGACACACAGACACCCCCAGACACACAGACACCCCGAGTCACAGCTTGATTAGGGGGTTTTAGGGGTGACTGTGGACTCAGAACTTTTATGACTTTTTATTTATTTATTTTATTTAACCTTTATTTAACTAGGCAAGTCAGTTAAGAACAAATTCTTATTTACAATGACGGCCTACCTACTGGGACAGCCCCTGGAGCGAATTAGGGTTAAGTGCCTTGCTCAAGGACACATCGATAGGTTTTTCACCTTGTCAGCTCAGGGATTCGAACCAGCGACCTTTCAGTTACCACCATCACTTCACCAGATTGTCTCTTTCTCCTGGTGTAACATAGTCCAGTATAGATATGGTACCGTACATGATAGCCTATAGTCCAGTATAGATATGGTACCGTACATGATAGCCTATAGTCCAGTATAGATATGGTACCGTACATGATAGCCTATAGTCCAGTGTAGATATGGTATCGTACATGATAGTCCAGTGTGTGGGCTGTGGGCCCTCCAGCATCCCTAGCTTCCTGATAATCAGTAGCACCAGTAATGTGTGGTTTCACAGTCAAGGATCCAGCAATGGATCAGTATTCATCCTGCCTGCCTGCCATGCCTTGACTTTAAACCTTTTACCTTTCCCCTGACTGCTGAGACGAGATGTATGCAGGATGAAGCCGCTGTGTTTCACTAGACTATATACCATAACCCTGCAATCAGCCAGGCCGCTGGGACGGCCCAATCAACCAGTGCCCTAAGACCTGCTTGTTTTATAAACCCTGTCCTGGAAGTGGCTTTTCCAAACCACGGCTTGACCTCTGGAAATGACCAATTAGCAGTAATATGGAGCTGGTTTCCTGCGTGCCACGTCCAATCGGTGCACTGACACTTTAATGCCATATGATCTTAGAGATACATGGAGTAGCATGGAGTAGCATGGAGTAGCATGGAGTAGCATGGAGTAGCATGAAATATTTCTCTCTAACTCTCCTGGAAAAGAAACAAACTAAACGGAGGAGGAGGAGGAGGAGGAGGAGGTCATTTCTCCAATGCCATGTGAGTCTAATTGATTCGTGTTCTCCCTGAGGATGAAGCAGGCGGTTGGCAGCAGAGTAGTGGGTATGTGTGTCTGAGGCGGCAGTGAGAAACCCCTGTTGACCACACAGCCAGCCGGGCTGAGCTTTGATCTACCAGCATCTAATTGGAGAACATTTATCTTTCCTTTCCTGAAACCTGTTCTGTACTTTCTGTTCAACTACAGAGCGGTGACCCACACGCATCGAAACAATACTTCCAAAATGGTTCTTTGGCTGTCCCCATAGGTAGAACCATTTTTGGTTCCAGGTAGAAGTCTTTTGGGTTCCACGTAGAACTCTCTGTGGAAAGGGTTTTACATGGAACCCTAAAAGGGTTCTACCTGGAACCAAAAGGGTTCTACCATGAACCAAAAATTGTTATTCTAGGGGTTCTCCTATAGGGACAGCCAAAGAACTGTTTTAGGTTCTAGATAGCACCTTTTTTCTAAGAGTGCAGCCTTCAGACTATAGGGCTGGAGGACAGTTCAACTACAGAGCTGTGACCCAACCTTCAGACTATAGGGCTGGAGGACAGTTCAACTACAGAGCTGTGACCCAACCTTCAGACTATAGGGCTGGAGGACAGTTCAACTACAGAGCTGTGACCCAACCTTCAGACTATAGGGCTGGAGGACAGTTCAACTACAGAGCTGTGACCCAACCTTCAGACTATAGGGCTGGAGGACAGTTCAACTACAGAGCGGTGACCCAACCTTCAGACTATAGGGCTGGAGGACAGTTCAACTACTGGCTGGCTATCACACTCACTCTCACTCAGTCACTCAGGCCCTGAGAGAGAGAGAGTGTGGTTTCCCTGGTCTGGTCTCTGAGGCCCAAGCCTGCCTGCCTGACACCTCCATAACGACCACACACATACGTCCTGACCCAAACCCTGGCCCCCAGCACTGCTCTCTGGGACTTAGCCTGGTGGCAAAGCCAATGAGACACATCTCCCTTTTCCCTCCCTCCCTACCTACCTCTCTCTCTCTCTCTCTCTCTCTCTCTCTCTCTCCTCCCTCCCTACCTCCCTCTCTCTCTCTCTCTCTCTCTCTCCTCCCTCCCTCCTTCATAGGACTGTGGAGTAATGCCCTATTTTTTACGGCGAGGTGTGGAATTTAAACACCCCCTGATGATTCATATAGAATGTAGAATTTTGATGGATGGCTGACCCGGTGCTTCCTGTAACCGGATAATGTTAGAATCACGGCCCTATCATGGCTGAGTGACACCACCACCACACCCCACATGTTGCCATGACATCACCATCAGAGAGTGCCTGTGAGAGTGCCTGTGAGATTGCCTGTGAGAGTGCCTGTGAGAGTGCCTGTGAGAGTGCCTGTGAGATTGCCTGTGAGAGTGCCTGTGAGAGTGCCTGTGAGAGTGCCTGTGAGATTGCCTGTGAGAGTGCCTGTGAGAGTGCCTGTGAGAGTGCCTGATAGAGTGCCTGATAGAGTGCCTGATAGAGTGCCTGATAGAGTGCCTGATAGAGTGCCTGATAGAGGGCCTGATAGAGTGTCTGATAGAGTGTCTGATAGAGTGCCTGATAGAGTGCCTGATAGAGTGTCTGATAGAGTGTCTGATAGAGTGCCTGATAGAGGGCCTGATAGAGTGCCTGATAGAGTGTCTGATAGAGTGCCTGATAGAGTGTCTGATAGAGTGTCTGATAGAGTGCCTGATAGAGGGCCTGATAGAGTGCCTGATAGAGTGTCTGATAGAGGGCCTGATAGAGGGCCTGATAGAGTGCCTGATAGAGTGTCTGATAGAGTGTCTGATAGAGTGCCTGATAGAGTGCCTGATAGAGTGCCTGATAGAGTGCCTGATAGAGTGTCTGATAGAGTGCCTGATAGAGGGCCTGATAGAGGGCCTGATAGAGTGCCTGATAGAGTGTCTGATAGAGTGCCTGATAGAGTGCCTGATAGAGTGCCTGATAGAGGGCCTGATAGAGTGTCTGATAGAGGGCCTGTGTCCCAAATGGTGTCCTTTTCCCTATTTAGTGCACTACATTTGACCAGAGCCCCACTATATAGGGAATAGCTTGTTCCATGGTGTTACCATGGTGACACTCCAACAGACAGCTAACATTCACAGCTGACAGACACAGCTGACAGACACAGCTGACAGACACAGATAGACCTCACAGCTGACAGACACAGCTGACAGACACAGATAGACCTCACAGCTGACAGACACAGCTGACAGACACAGATAGACCTCACAGCTGACAGACACAGATAGACCTCACAGCTGACAGACACAGCTAACAGACAGCTAACAGACACAGCCAACAGACACAGATAGACCTCACAGCTGACAGACACAGCTAACAGACAGCTAACAGACACAGCCAACAGACACAGATAGACCTCACAGCTGACAGACACAGCTAACAGACAGCTAACAGACACAGCTAACAGACACAGATAGACCTCACAGCTGACAGACACAGCTAACAGACAGCTAACAGACACAGCCAACAGACACAGATAGACCTCACAGCTGACAGACACAGCTAACAGACAGCTAACAGACACAGCCAACAGACACAGATAGACCTCACAGCTGACAGACACAGCTAACAGACAGCTAACAGACACAGCCAACAGACACAGATAGACCTCACAGCTGACAGACACAGCTAACAGACAGCTAACAGACACAGCCAACAGACACAGATAGACCTCACAGCTGACAGACACAGCTAACAGACAGCTAACAGACACAGCCAACAGAAACAGATAGACCTCACAGCTGACAGACACAGCTAACAGACAGCTAACAGACACAGCCAACAGAAACAGATAGACCTAACAGCTGACAGACACAGCTAACAGACAGCTAACAGACACAGCCAACAGACACAGATAGACCTCACAGCTGACAGACACAGCTAACAGACAGCTAACAGACACAGCCAACAGACACAGATAGACCTCACAGCTGACAGACACAGCTAACAGACAGCTAACAGACACAGCCAACAGACACAGATAGGCCTCACAGCTGACAGACACAGCTGACAGACACAGATAGACCTCACAGCTGATAGACACAGCTGACAGACACAGATAGACCTCACAGCTGACAGACACAGCTAACAGACACAGATAGACCTCACAGCTGACAGACACAGCTAACAGACAGCTAACAGACACAGCCAACAGACACAGATAGACCTCACAGCTGACAGACACAGCTAACAGACAGCTAACAGACACAGCCAACAGACACAGATAGACCTCACAGCTGACAGACACATATAGACCTCACAGCTGACAGACACAGCTAACAGACACAGATAGACATCACAGCTGACAGAAACAGCTGACAGACACAGCTGACAGACACAGATAGACCTCACAGCTGACAGACACAGCTGACAGACACAGATAGACCTCACAGCTGACAGACACAGCTGACAGACACAGATAGACCTCACAGCTGACAGACACAGCTGACAGACACAGATAGACCTCACAGCTGACAGACACAGCTGACAGACACAGCTGACAGACACAGATAGACCTCACAGCTGACAGACACAGCTCACAGACACAGATAGACCTCACAGCTGACAGACACAGCTGACAGACAGCTAACAGACACAGCCAACAGACACAGATAGACCTCACAGCTGACAGACACAGCTAACAGACAGCTAACAGACACAGCCAACAGACACAGATAGACCTCACAGCTGACAGACACAGCTAACAGACAGCTAACAGACACAGCCAACAGAAACAGATAGACCTCACAGCTGACAGACACAGCTAACAGACAGCTAACAGACACAGCCAACAGAAACAGATAGACCTCACAGCTGACAGACACAGCTAACAGACAGCTAACAGACACAGCCAACAGACACAGATAGACCTCACAGCTGACAGACACAGCTAACAGACAGCTAACAGACACAGCCAACAGACACAGATAGACCTCACAGCTGACAGACACAGCTAACAGACAGCTAACAGACACAGCCAACAGACACAGATAGGCCTCACAGCTGACAGACACAGCTGACAGACACAGATAGACCTCACAGCTGACAGACACAGCTGACAGACACAGATAGACCTCACAGCTGACAGACACAGCTAACAGACACAGATAGACATCACAGCTGACAGAAACAGCTGACAGACACAGCTGACAGACACAGATAGACCTCACAGCTGACAGACACAGCTGACAGACACAGATAGACCTCACAGCTGACAGACACAGCTGACAGACACAGATAGACCTCACAGCTGACAGACACAGCTGACAGGCACAGATAGACCTCACAGCTGACAGACACAGCTGACAGACACAGATAGACCTCACAGCTGACAGACACAGCTGACAGACACAGATAGACCTCACAGTTGACAGACACAGCTGACAGACACAGATAGACCTCACAGCTGACAGACACAGCTGACAGACACAGATAGACCTCACAGCTGACAGACACAGCTGACAGACACAGATAGACCTCACAGCCAACAGACACAGCTGACAGACACAGATAGACCTCACAGCTGACAGACACAGCTGACAAACACAGCTGACAGACACAGATAGACCTCACAGCTGACAGACACAGCTGACAGACACAGATAGACCTCACAGCTGACAGACACAGCTGACAGACAGCTGACAGACACAGATAGACCTCACAGCTGACAGACACAGCCGACAGACACAGATAGACCTCACAGCTGACAGACACAGCTGACATACACAGATAGACCTCACAGCTGACAGACACAGCCGACAGACACAGATAGACCTCACAGCTGACAGACACAGCTGACATACACAGATAGACCTCACAGCTGACAGACACAGCTGACAGACACAGATAGACCTCACAGCTGACAGACACAGGTGACAGACACAGATAGACCTCACAGCTGACAGACACAGCTGACAGACACAGCTAGACCTCACAGCTGACAGACACAGCTGACAGACACAGCTGACAAACACAGCTGACAGACACAGCTAACAGACACAGGTAGACCTCACAGCTGACAGACACAGCTGACAGACACAGGTACACCTGGTTTCAAAATACTTTAGCTGTGTTTGATTGAGCTCGCCAGGTGCAATTCATCCAATAGAATAATCCCAAAAGTGTAGACCCCTACCCATGTGGTATTCCAGGCCAAGCTAAAACACATGCTCAAAGTATTTCAAAGAAGCCACATCCCAGAACTGGCCATTTTGGACGTAGCCAGAGACTAATATTTTCCCTGAGAGGACGTTTTGATTAGGCTGCGGCTGCTGAGAGGCTGAGAGGCTGAGAGGCTGAGAGGCTGCGGCTGCTGAGAGGCTGAGAGGCTGCGAGGCTGAGAGGCTGAGAGGCTGAGAGGCTGAGAGGCTGCGGCTGCTGAGAGGCTGAGAGGCTGCGAGGCTGAGAGGCTGCGGCTGCTGAGAGGCTGAGAGGCTGCGAGGCTGAGAGGCTGAGAGGCTGCTGAGAGGCTGAGAGGCTGAGAGGCTGCGGCTGCTGAGAGGCTGAGAGGCTGAGAGGGGTGGTGAAGTGGCAGGATGTTTGTTAACGTAGGCTTTAGCCTCTGGGTTAGTTAGCCAGGCTGAAAAGAGGGAGGGAGAATTAGCTGGGCCCGCCATATTAAAGACTTGTTGTAAGACTTGTCTCTCCTCTCGCAGCTCTCTCCCCCCTCTTTGAGTGAGAGAGAGAGTGAGAGTGAGAGAGAGAGAGCGAGAGAGAGAGAATCTGGCTCAACAAATGACATGATGACGACCCCTTCCTCTGTCCCCCATACGTACAACATCTGGAAGGTCCCTCAGCCAAGGAGTGAATTTCAAGCACAGATTGAACTACAAGGACCAGGGAGCTTTACGAACGTCTCATAAAGACCAGGGAGCTTTACGAACGTCTCATAAAGAAGGGCAGTGATGGGTAACAATAACAAACCAGACATGTAATATCTCTTTAAGCACGGTCAAGTTAAGCATTATACTGTAGATGAAACCACCCAGACACATTAAACATGCAGCCATTCATCTGATCTGAGCTGCAGGACAGGAAGGAAACTGCTCAGTGATGTCACCATGAGGCCATTGGTGATTTTAAAACAGCTACAGAGTTCAATGGCTGATGGGAGAAAACTGAGGCTGGATCAACAACCTTGTAGAGTCCAAAACAATGACCTAAATGACAGAGTGAAAATAAGACCAAAATACAGAATCAAAATGTTCCTAAACATCCATATTGTATGAAACAAGGTAAGAAAGTAATACTGAAAAAAACACAGCAAAGGAATTCACTTTTTGGCCTTAAATGTCAAGCCTTATGTTTGGGACAAATCCATCACAACACATCACTGACTGCCTCCTTATTGTAAATCATGGTGGTGGCAGCATCATGGTATGGGTATGCTGGACATCTTATTGTAAATCATGGTGGTGGCAGCATCATGGTATGGGTATGCTGGACATCTTATTGTAAATCATGGTGGTGGCAGCATCATGGTATGGGTATGCTGGACATCTTATTGTAAATCATGGAGGTGGCAGCATCATGGTATGGGTATGCTGGACATCTTATTGTAAATCATGGTGGTGGCAGCATCATGGTATGGGTATGCTGGACATCTTATTGTAAATCATGGTGGTGGCAGCATCATGGTATGGGTATGCTGGACATCTTATTGTAAATCATGGTGGTGGCAGCATCATGGTATGGGTATGCTGGACATCTTATTGTAAATCATGGTGGTGGCAGCATCATGGTATGGGTATGCTGGACATCTTATTGTAAATCATGGTGGTGGCAGCATCATGGTATGGGTATGCTTGACATGAGCAAATACTGGGGAGTTTTTCAGGATGAAAAGAAACAGGATGGAGGAAAAATCCTAGAGGATACCCTGCTTCAGTCTGTTTCCACCAGACGCTGGGAGATGCTAGAGGAAACCCTGCTTAAAAATATCTGTCTAGCCATGATCCCCAACACCTTGAAATAGACTTAAAAATATCTGTCTAGCCATGATCCCCAACACCTTGAAATAGACTTAAAAATAGCTGTCTAGCCATGATCCCCAACACCTTGAAATAGACTTAAAAATATCTGTCTAGCCATGATCCCCAAAACCTTGAAAAAGACTTAAAAATATCTGTCTAGCCATGATCCCCAACACCTTGAAATAGACTTAAAAATATCTGTCTAGCCATGATCCCCAACACCTTGAAATAGACTTAAAAATATCTGTCTAGCCATGATCCCCAAAACCTTGAAATAGACTTAAAAATATCTGTCTAGCCATGATCCCCAACAACTTGAAATGGACTTAAAAATATCACATTTTGAAGGTTCCGTGGGCCTCTTCTATGAATCTTGATCTTCAGTTCTTTCCATAGATTTTCAATGGGATTTAAGTCAGGTGATTGGCTGGGCCATTCTAGCAGCTTTATTTTCTTTCTTTGAAACCAATTGAGAGTTTCCTTGGCTGTGTGTTTGGGATCATTGTCTTGCTGAAATGTCCACCCTCGTTTCATCTTCATCATCCTGGTAGATGGCAGCAGATTTTTGTCAAGAATGTCTCGGTAAATTTGCCCATTCATCCTTCCTTCAATTATGTGAAGTTTGCCAGTACCATTTGCTGAAAAGCAGCCCCACACCATGATGTTCCCACCTCCAAACTTCACTGTTGGTATGGTGTTTTTAGGGTGATGTGCAGTGCCATTTCTCCTCCAAACATGGTGTGTATTATGACATCCAAACAGTTCAATTTTGCTCTCATCTGACCACACTATATTCTCCCAATATTTCACTGGCTTTTCCAAATGTTGTGCAGCAAACTTTAAACGAGCTTCAACATGCTTTTTTTTCAGCAATGGAGTCTTGCGTGGTGAGCGTGCATACAGGCCATGGCGGTGGAGTGCATTACTTAATGTTTTCTTTGAGACAACAGTACCTGCTAATTGCAGGTCTTTTTGAAGCTCTCCACAAGTGGTCCTTGGCTCTTGGACAACTCTTCTGATTATTCTTTTCACTCCTCTGTCAGAAATCTTGCGAGGAGCACCTGGTCGAGGCAAATTTATGGTGAAATTATTGTCTTTCCACTTCCGTATTATGGTCCCAACAGTGCTCACTGGAACATTCAGAAGCTTAGAAATGCGCCTATAACCAATGCCATCATTATGTTTTGCAACAATTAGGTTGCAAAGGTCTTGAGACAGCTCTTTGCTTTTACCAATCATGAGATGTGTCTTGTGTGACACCTTGGCAATGAGACCTTTTTGTAGGCCATCAGTTGGGACTGAACCAGCGGATATTAATTTGCACTGACAGGGGGCTGGATTGCTTTTTAATTACTGATAGTTTTCAGCTGTTGTCTTGGCTTTCCATGCCTTTTTGCACCTCCCTTTCTTCATGTGTTCAATACTTTTTCCCTGTGTCATTTCACATTATTACACATAACTTAATTTCTGAATTTATTTGTTTTGGTTTCTTTGTATGTATGGATTACTTGGGTTGTTACCAACATCTGGTGAAAATTTCATGTCAATAGCATCTTTGGAAATATATTTACTGAGAAAAATGGTGACGTGTTCAATACTTATTTCACCCGCTGTATTTTGTTACAGAATAATGGACAAATAGTTCAAGGGTGCAGAGCCAAACCCAATAAGTTTTATTTTTCATTAATCTTCAAAAAAGTATAATTTTTCTTCCACTTTGAAATTGCAGAGTATTTTGTGTAGACCAATTAAATCCATTTTAATCCCATTTTGTAACACAATAAAATGTGAAGAAATCCAAAGGGGTGTAGACTTTCTTTAGACGCTGTAGCTCTACTTTCAAAATAATGTGATTGACCCACCAGTTGAGAATCGCTGGAATACAGTACATACAGTGGGGAGAACAAGTATTTGATACACTGCCGATTTTGCAGGTTTTCCTACTTACAAAGCATGTAGAGGTCTGTAATTTTTATCATAGGTACTCTTCAACTGTGAGAGACGGAATCTAAAACAAAAATCCAGAAAATCACATTGTATGATTTTTAAATAATTAATTTGTATTTTATTGCATGACATAAGTATTTGATCACCTACCAACCAGTAAGAATTCTGGCTCTCACAGACCTGTTCGTTTTTCTTTAAGAAGCTCTCCTGTTCTCCACTCATTACCTGTATTAACTGCACCTGTTTAAACTCGTTACCTGTATAAAAGACACCTGTCCACACACTCAATCAAACAGACGCCAACCTCTCCACAATGGCCAAGACCAGAGAGCTGTGTAAAGACATCAGGGATAAAATTGTAGACCTGCACAAGGCTGGGATGGGCTACAGGACAATAGGCAAGCAGCTTGGTGAGAAGGCAACAACTGTTGGCGCAATTATTAGAAAATGGAAGAAGTTCAAGATGACGGTCAATCTCCCTCGGTCTGGGGCACCATGCAAGATCTCACCTCGTGGGGCATCAATGATCATGAGGAAGGTGAGGGATCAGCCCAGAACTACACGGCAGGACCTGGTCAATGACCTGAAGAGAGCTGGGACCACAGTCTCAAAGAAAACCATTAGTAACACACTACGCCGTCATGGATTAAAATCCTGCAAAACACGCAAGGTCCCCCTGCTCACGCCAGCGCATGTCCAGGCCCGTCTGAAGTTTGCCAATGACCATCTGGATGATCCAGAGGAGGAATGGGAGAAGGTCATGTGGTCTGATGAGACAAAAATAGAGCTTTTTGGTCTAAACTCCACTCGCAGTGTTTGGAGGAAGAAGAAGGATGAGTACAACCCCAAGAACACCGCCCCAACCGTGAAGCATGGAGGTGGAAACATCATTCTTTGGGGATGCTTTTCTGCAAAGGGGACAGGACGACTGCACCGTATTGAGGGGAGGATGGATGGGGCCATGTATCGCGAGATCTTGGCCAACAACCTCCTTCCCTCAGTAAGAGCATTGAAGATGGGTCATGGCTGGGTCTTCCAGCATGACAATGACCCGAAACACACAGCCAGGGCAACTAAGGAGTGGCTCCGTAAGAAGCATCTCAAGGTCCTGGAGTGGCCTAGCCAGTCTCCAGACCTGAACCCAATAGAAAATCTTTGGAGGGAGCTGAAAGTCCGTATTGCCCAGCGACAGCCCCGAAACCTGAAGGATCTGGAGAAGGTCTGTATGGAGGAGTGGGCCAAAATCCCTGCTGCAGTGTGTGCAAACCTGGTTAAGAACTACAGGAAATGTATGAGCTCTGTAATTGCAAACAAAGGTTTCTGTACCAAATATTAAGTTCTGCTTTTCTGATGTATCAAATACTTATGTCATGCAATAAAATGCAGATTAATTACTTAAAAATCACACAATGTGATTTTCTGGATTTTTGTTTTAGATTCCGTCACTCACAGTTGAAGAGTACCTATGATAAAAATTACAGACTTCTACATGCTTTGTAAGTAGGAAAACCTGCAAAATCGACAGTGTATCAAATACTTGTTCTCCCCACTGTAGATACTGGAAGCTGCATGTCATGAGGTTGTTGTTGAGTATCCTATAGTGGAGAGCCAAGGTCAGTCACACCCAACACACACTGTCTCATAGTGGAGAGCCAAGGTCAGTCACTCCCAACACACACTGTCCCATTGTGGAGAGCCTGGGTCAGTCACTCCCAACACACACTGTCTCATAGTGGAGAGCCAGGGTTAGTCACTCCCAACACACACTGTCTCATAGTGGAGAGCCAGGGTCAGTCACTCCCAACACACACTGTCTCATAGTGGAGAGCCAAGGTCAGTCACTCCCAACACACACTGTCTCATAGTGGAGAGCCAAGGTCAGTCACTCCAAACACACACTGTCTCATAGTGGAGAGCCAGGGTCAGTCACTCCAAACACACACTGTCTCATAGTGGAGAGCCAGGGTCAGTGAGAAACACACCAAGTCATGTAAATGTCAGCAGCCATGTTTACACAGACCATTAGGCCTGAGGTGAAGATGAAGGGATTCCTAAAGCATGGTTATGTCTGGAGATGGAGTTATATGTTCTGGACATTTAAAAAGGAACAAAGCCATACCCCATCCCTTTTTGTTGAGGGCTTAATTAAGCAGTAAGGCCCAAGTGGGTGTGGTATATGGCCATATATACACAGCCCTTATCCGTGGTATATTGGCCATATATAACAAACCCCTGAGGTTCCTTATTGCTATTAGAAACTGCTTATCAACACAAATAGAGCAGTAAAAATAAATGTTTTGTCAATCCTGGGGTATACAGTCTGATATACCACGGCTGTCAGCCAATCAGCATTCAAGGCTCAACCCACCCAGTTGATAATAATGATTATAAACCAGCTAGTTTGGGTCCTGGTTGCTGATTGGCTGAAAGCCGTGGTATATCAGACGATATAAACTGAGTGGTTCGAGCCCTGAATTCTGATTGGCTGACAGCCGTATCAGAACGTATACACAATAATTTGTATTGCTCTAATTACGTTGGTTACCAGTTTATAGTAAAAATAAGGCAATTTTGGCCTTTGTGGTATTCGACTGCTAAGGGCTGTATCCAGGCACTCTGCGTTGCGTTGTGCATAAGAACAGCCCTTAGCCGTGGTATACTGGCCATATACCACACCACCTCTGGCCTTATTGCTTAAATATACCACACCCCCTCTGGCCTTATTGCTTAAATATACCACACCCCCTCTGGCCTTATTGCTTAAATATACCACACCCCCTCTGTACAGCATGTGTGTCAGTCTTCAGCGCACTAACTTGTCAATAATGAGTTCTGTTTTAACTGTCAAGCTGTAGACATATTGCAATGCACACATTCACCACTAGATGGGGGGAGTTGTACCAACTTTAACTGTTGTCTTCAATTACTCTATCCTCCTGGAAGAGCCCTTTTTTAATGGGCTGTTATTAGGATAACTGCAGTGTTCTGTCATGGCGGCCGGCCTGTTACTCTCTACAGACAGAGTTAGAGGGTGTTGAAGCAGGAGGAAAGTCATTAAAACATCTACAGCTGACAGAGGACAAGGAAGGAGAACTTAACTCTGTTCCTGAGGAGCCATAGAACAGACAGATAGACAGGCTGACAGATGAACAGACAAAAAAGTGTTTTTTTTTTGTCCATTAAAATCACATCAAATTGATCAGAAATACAGTGTAGACATTGTTAATGTTGTAAATGACTATTGTAGCTGGAAACGGCTACATAGTATCTACATAGGCATAGAGGCCCATTATCAGCAACCATCACTCCTGTATTGCAATGGCACGTTGTGTTAGCTAATCCAAGTTTATAATTTTAAAAGGCTAATTGATCATAAGCTTTTCTATCGAACGCTGCCAGCACCCGCCCACCGGACTATCATCACTACTCTCGACGGGTCTGACTTAGAATATGTGGACACCTACAAACACCTAGGCGTCTGGTTAGACTGTAAACTCAACTTCCAGACTCACATTAACCTTCTCCAATCCAAAATTAAATCTACAATCGGCTTCCTATTTCGCAGCAAAGCCTCCTTCACTCATGCTGCCAAACATGCCCTTGTAAAACTGACTATCCTACCGATCCTTGACTTCGGCGATGTCATTTACAAACTAGCCTCCAACACTCTACTCAGCAAATTGGATGTAGTCTATCACAGTGCCATCCGTTTTGTCACCAAAGCCCCATATACTACCCACCAATGCGACCTGTATTCTCTCGTCGGCTGGCCCTCATTAAATATTTGTCGACAAACCCACTGGCTCCAGGTCATCTATAAGTCTTTATTAGGTAAATCCCTGCCCTATCTCAGCTCACTGGTCACCATAGCAACACCTACCCGTAGCATGCGCTCCAGCAGGTATATCTCACTGGTCACCCCCAAAGCCAACACCTCCGCCATTCCTTCCAGTTTGCTGCTGCCAATGACTGGAACGAATTGCAAAAATCATTGAAGCTAGAGGTTCCTATCTCCCTCACTAACTTTAAGTATCAGCTGTCAGAGCTGCTTATCGATCACTGCACCTGTATATAGCCCTTCTGTAAATAGCCCACACTACTACCTCATCCCCATATTTATTTTATTATTTTCGCTCATTTTGCACTCCAGTATCTCTATTTGCACATCATCATTTGCACATCCTTCATTCCAGTGTTAATGCTAATCTGTAATTTATTTCACCACTATGGTCTATTTATCGTCTTCCTAACCTTACTGCATTTTGCACTACATTTGCACTCTGTATATAGATCCTCTATTGTGTTATTGACTGTACGTTTGTTTATTCTCATGTGTAACTCTGTGTTGTTTTTGTCGCACTGCTTTGCTTGGCCAGGTCACAGTTGTAAATGAGAACTAGTTCTCAACTGGCCTACCTGGTTAAATAAAAGTGATATAAAACCAACCTGGTTAAATAAAGGTGAAAAAAAAAAAAAAAAAAAAAGAAACATTTGAAAACCCTTTTGCAATTATGTTAGCACAGCTGAAAACTGTTGTGCTGATTAAAGAAGCAATAAAACTGTCCTTCTTTAGACTAGTTGAGTATCTGGAGCATCAGCATTTGTGGGTTCGATTACAGGCTCAAAATGGCCAGAAACAAAGAACTTTCTTCTGAAAGTCGTCAGTCTATTCTTGTTCTGAGAAATGAAGGCTATTCCATGCGAGAAATTGCCAAGAAACTGAAGATCTCGTACAACGCTGTGTACTACTCCCACAGGACAGTGCAAACTGTCTCT
The DNA here is from genome assembly GCA_023634145.1 of Thymallus thymallus. Classification (NCBI taxonomy): domain Eukaryota; kingdom Metazoa; phylum Chordata; class Actinopteri; order Salmoniformes; family Salmonidae; genus Thymallus; species Thymallus thymallus. Next base: position 2,605,551 of record CM042416.1, on the reverse strand, counting down.
AACCAGAATAGAAAGAGGAGTGGGAGGCCCCGGTGCACAACTGAGCATGAGGACAAGTACATTAGAGTGTCTAGTTTGAGAAACAGACGCCTCACAAGTCTTCAACTGGCAGCTTCATTAAATAGTTCCCGCAAAACACCAGTCTCAACGTCAACAGTGAAGAGGCGACTCTGGGATGCTGGCCTTTTAGGCAGAGTTGCAAAGAAAATAAATAACAGTCATCACCTTAAAGCAAGTCATGTGATAGTTTATTAGCCCATTGAGTAATGATTGATTGAAATAACTTTTCATTATATAACAAGTTGTATGATTTGATGTAGGTTATTGATTTTGTGTCACGAATTTCATGTTTTGAGAGACTTAATGCATTTTGATGATGAAATGTGTCATTTTGGCCCATTTTGTTTCAGTTTGGGGCTTCGTGTTAATTAACAAGCTATCGAGAACTTTAGTCTGTTTGTTTGTTTAATGAAACTACTAGTGTGATGCAGACTGCTGTTGGCTATTCCAGCTGGATGGTCTAGCGTGATGCAGACTGCTGTTGGCTATTCCAGCTGGATGGTCTAGCGTGATGCAGACTGCTGTTGGCTATTCCAGCTGGATGGTCTAGCGTGATGCAGACTGCTGTTGGCTATTCCAGCTGGATGGTCTAGCGTGATGCAGACTGCTGTTGGCTATTCCAGCTGGATGGTCTAGCGTGATGCAGACTGCTGTTGGTTATTCCAGCTGGATGGTCTAGCGTGATGCAGACTGCTGTTGGTTATTCCAGCTGGATGGTCTAGCGTGATGCAGACTGCTGTTGGCTATTCCAGCTGGATGGTCTAGCGTGATGCAGACTGCTGTTGGCTATTCCAGCTGGATGGTCTAGCGTGATGCAGACTGCTGTTGGTTATTCCAGCTGGATGGTCTAGCGTGATGCAGACTGCTGTTGGCTATTCCAGCTGGATGGTCTAGCGTGATGCAGACTGCTGTTGGTTATTCCAGCTGGATGGTCTAGCGTGATGCAGACTGCTGTTGGCTATTCCAGCTGGATGGTCTAGCGTGATGCAGACTGCTGTTGGCTATTCCAGCTGGATGGTCTAGCGTGATGCAGACTGCTGTTGGCTATTCCAGCTGGATGGTCTAGCGTGATGCAGACTGCTGTTGGCTATTCCAGCTGGATGGTCTAGCGTGATGCAGACTGCTGTTGGCTATTCCAGCTGGATGGTCTAGCGTGATGCAGACTGCTGTTGGCTATTCCAGCTGGATGGTCTAGCGTGATGCAGACTGCTGTTGGCTATTCCAGCTGGATGGTCTAGCGTGATGCAGACTGCTGTTGGTTATTCCAGCTGGATGGTCTAGCGTGATGCAGACCGCTGTTGGCTATTCCAGCTGGATGGTCTAGCGTGATGCAGACTGCTGTTGGCTATTCCAGCTGGATGGTCTAGCGTGATGCAGACTGCTGTTGGCTATTCCAGCTGGATGGTCTAGCGTGATGCAGACTGCTGTTGGCTATTCCAGCTGGATGGTATAGCGTGATGCAGACTTCTGTTAGAGTGATGCAGACTGCTGTTGGCTAGTCCAGATGGATAGTCTAGCGTGATGCAGACTGTTGGCTATTCCAGCTGGATGGTCTAGCGTGATGCAGACTACTGTTGGTTATTCCAGCTGGATGGTCTAGCGTGATGCAGACTACTGTTGGTTATTCCAGCTGGATGGTCTAGCGTGATGCAGACTACTGTTGGTTATTCCAGCTGGATGGACTAGTGTGATGCAGACTACTGTTGGTTATTCCAGCTGGATGGTCTAGCGTGATGCAGACTACTGTTGGTTATTCCAGCTGGATGGTCTAGCGTGATGCAGACTGCTGTTGGTTATTCCAGCTGGATGGTCTAGCGTGATGCAGACTACTGTTGGTTATTCCAGCTGGATGGTCTAGCGTGATGCAGACTGCTGTTGGTTATTCCAGCTGGATGGTCTAGCGTGATGCAGTCAGTTTCATGATCAATCAGTTTCGTGATCAATCAGTTTCGTGACCAATCAATTTCATGATCAATCAGTTTCATGATCAATCAGTTTCGTGATCAATCAGTTTCGTGACCAATCAATTTCATGATCAATCAGTTTCATGATCAATCAGTTTCGTGATCAATCAGTTTCGTGACTAGGGATGAAACGGCTACCGGTTTCACGATAAACCATGTAAAACTCCCAACGGTTAGTATTACCGTTTCAAATGTTGATTATCATTAAAACTGTTTGATTACCGCAGTTTGAAAAACTCGGTAAATATTGTCCATCATCAACCAAAGTTACACCAGTCTGACGCATCGCAGCATCAACGTGGGTTTAGTTTGGTGTGAAAATATGGAGGACATTTTCAGCCTTCTAAGAGGACCACATCTGAAGTGTGGTCGTATTTTGGGAAAGTGCTGAGGGAAAATTAATGGAAGATGGTCACCCATTCTGCAGAACATAAATCACTGCGAAAGAAGACAACACTTCAAATGTCTTGAGTCATCTTCATGACCACCACCCACTACTTTATAGTGAATGCAAGGTAAGTTAACTTTTAGCTCAATGCATGATGTGGAGACTTCAGAATGTCTAACTTGCTAATAGCTTGTCAATAATGTAAACTGAAGCTTTCAGTGTCACCTACTCTTGTAAAAACACTACACGTTGTTCTGCTGCTGTATGAGTCGTGTGTCTGCAGACTTCGCCCATTGCACACAGTAACACGTTATGTAGTTTAGTCACCCACCAGTGTATCACAGTAAAACTGCTTAAACCTAATGTCAAGTTAGTGTACAATGGCTAACGTTAGCTGGCTGGCTCGCTAGTTAATGTTAATGTGTATGCTCTCCACTTTCTGGAGGACCGAGGTGTGACATCAGTGGACTTAGTATGATAGGTAAGGAGAAAACACCTGTCTGGATTACATCTTCAACCTTAGGACAACCATGATGTATACGGGTAAAAGTCTAGCTAGATACATTTTCAGATATCACACGTTTCTAATTTTGGTAGAAAGTGATTTCATTTCAAGTGTACTGTTAGCTAACTAACGTTATGATCTTATTCTTCATATCTCAGACACATTTGCTTGACTAGTTGTATCCATTGAACCTGGTTGGTTACTGCCTGCTGGTTCATGCAGGGTAGTAACATCATGAGTTGGGGTTATGGTCCATGGTTTAGATATCTTGCTACATGCCTTAACAAGCCTCTCGTCTGAGTGTACCAGTTGAATATGGCAGGTGTCAGTCAACAGCAGCAACAAAACGTCATTAAATAGTTGCCAGCCGCACAGTTCCAGTCACCAACACTCTGGATAACATGAAAACAGCCTAACCAGATCTGATGGACGAGTACAATGTCAGAGTGAGGTGTTGTGTCTGGAAGTAGCTAGCCAGTTAGTACAGAAGGCTGGGATCAACCCTTAAAGAGATGGGTGGGGCTAAGGCTTAACAGGGTGTGAACTATGCTGAATAGGTGGAGACAAAGAAGGGCTCCAATAATAGCACCAAAACGTTGAATGACTGTTTTCTTAAAAGTGAGTTTACAAGTTTATCAACTTTCAAAGCAGAATTACTTTCCCATTGTTTCCTCAAATACAGTGTATGATATACCATTTTGTAGCTCTGAGTCTCTACTTTTATTCAATGTAAAAAACAGAAATTCAAACTTTGTTACATAAGACCGAATCCAAGTGGTGAGTCACATATTTTGTTAATTTAAAATCCGTCAGTCGTAGACTTGGTTGTAAAAGTGTTCCAACAGGAGAAACACTATAGACTCCAATACAAGACTCCTGTATTTATGGCAATAGTTGGGCTCATTGTAATTACTATCACTGTCTTCTTCAGACTCATTTGTATTCATGTAAATTGTGCATGGGGTTATTTCATATACTCGAATACAACACAGAAGATAGTGTGAGTGAATAATTATTATTATTATAATGTCACAATAATAATAATAATACATGTGCTATTCCCTTGTTTCCAGAGTGGGCGTGCAGCAGGCGAACCCAGTGATGCTACTGGTTCCTCATCATCTACAGTTGTGACACAGACACTTTTAAAAGGCACCCACATCAAAACATGCTCAAAGCCCTTTCATATTACATTTTAAAGGACATGCATACAGGGTGTTAGGCCAGCAGCGCCTTATTTCTTTATGAAGGAGAGAACGGACATACAATTGTTATATTGTTATATACAACCATACAATATAACCCAGACGACGCTGGGCCAATTGTGCATCGCCTCATGGGTCTCCCGGTCGCGGCTCAAACCCGTTTAATGTTTATGCACACAAAGTGTATAGTGCTGCTAATTTTATTTGTTTCAGTGTGTGTATAAGTACTTATTGAACATTTCCAGCATATTTTAACAATACCGTGACAATACTGATAACGTGATAATTTCGGTCACAATAATTGTCTTATGAAATGTTCATACTGTTTCATCTCTATTCATGACCAATCAGTTTCATAATCAATTATTGTGCCTAAACATGATCTTATTCCCTCATTGTTTAATTCAACCATCTCCTGTTTTATTCTCTGTATAATTATTTAATAACAGCCTGGTTATTCAGCTGTTTAATGCCGCTGCTGTTTTCTAAAGTTCTCATAAAGGTCTGTGATATTCAGAGTTTCGTGGTGAGAGCAGCCAGATAATTGGATACGCTTGTCCCACCATACCGGGCTGGTATGTTACATTCATTCCAGAAATTCCAATTCCAATTCCCTTTAAAGCTTTTCAATGAGGAACATTTGGAATAGGATTTGACATTTTGGTTTACTTTTCTGGATTTGACTGGAATTTAAATGGAATTGATCCCAACTCATATACAGCAGGTCATTACGATAGAAACAGACTTCATATTTTTCAGAGTTGTGTTATCTGCCCCATGCTCCGTTTGGGTGAGAAAAGACTTCAACACAACAGCCAGTCAGCCAGCCACCCAGCCAGCCAGTCAGCCAGCCACCCAGCCAGCCAGCCAGCCAGCCAGCCAGCCAGTCAGCCACCCACCCAGCCTGCTAGCCGACCAGCCAGCCAGTCAGCCACCCACCCAGCCAGCCTACGACCAGCCAGTCAGCCACCCACCCAGCCAGTCAGCCACCCAGCCAGTCAGCCAGCCAGTCAGCCACCCGACCAGCCAGCCACCCAGGCAGCCAGACACCCACCCAGCCAGCCACCCAACCAGCCAGCCAGCCACCCAACCAGCCAGCCAAATGACACCCTATTTCCTACTTAGTGTCTTTGGGTCCTGGCCAAAAGTAATGCACTAAATAGTGAATAGGGTGTCATTTGGGACGCACCCTCAGACTGCAGCAGGTGGAAGGACACAGCAGAACAGAGTTGTGCTCTTGCCTATAGACCAGTTAGAAGCTCTGGCTGCAGATCAGGCTGGCTGGGGCTCAACGAACCACCGACCCTGTAGAGAGGTAATAATAATGTTCTGGCTGAATCTCCTGGCTGAATCTCCTGGCTGAATTGGTAAACGTTTTGCCAGCTGAGTTTTCTGTTCTGTGCCTCTGATGTGAATGAGATCTCCCAGTCTATACATTAAACATAGTTATTTTTACCAGTTCAATCAAGTTCGAGACAGGAGGGAGAGAGGGAGAGAGACAGGAGAGAGGGAGAGCGACAGTAGGGAGGGAGTACACTTTACTCAGTACTTTGTTGAAGCAACTTTGGCAGTGATTTGGTAGCCTTGAGGTTTCTTGTGTATGATGCTACAAGCTTGGCACACCTGTATTTTGGGAGTTTCTCCCATTCTTCTCTGCAGATCCTCTCAAGCTCTGTCAGGTTGGATGGGGAGCGTCACTGCACAGCTATTTTCAGGTCTCCCCAGAGATGTTAATTCGGGTTCAAGTCCGGACTCCGGGCTGGGCCACTCAAGTCTGGGCTGGGCCACTCAAGGACATTCAGAGACTTGTCCCAAAGCCACACCTGTTTTGTCTTGGCTGTGTGCTTAGGGTCGTTGTCCTGTTGGAAGGTAAACCTTCGCCTCAGTCTGAGGTCCTGAGCGCTCTGGAGCAGGTTTTCATCAAGGATCTCTCTGTACTTTGCTCCGATCATCTTTCCCTCGATCCTGACTAGTCTCCCAGTCCCTGCCGCTGAAAAACATCACCACAGCATGACGCTGCCACCACCATGCTTCAGCGTAGGGATGGTGCCAGGTTTCCTCCAGACTTGACACTTGGCATTCAGGCCACGGAGTTCAATCTTGGTTTCATCAGACCTGAGAGTCTTGGTGGTTCCAAACTTCTTCCATTTAAGAAGGATGGAGGCCACTGTTCTTGGGGACCTTCAATGCTGCAGACATTTTTAGGTTCCCTTCCCCAGATCTGTGCCTCGACACAATCCTGTCTCAGAGCTATACAGACTATTCCTTCGACCTCATGGCTATGTTTTTGCTCAGACATGCACTGTCAACTGTGGGACCTTATATAGACAGGTGTGTGCCTTTCCAAATCATTTCCAATCAATTGAATTTACCACAGGATGCACCTGAGCTCAATTTCGAGTCTCATAGCAAAGGCTCTGAATACTTACAGCTGGTGAAATAAGTATTGAACACGTCACCATTTTTCTCAGTAAATATATTTCCAAAGGTGCTATTGACGTGAAATTTTCACCAGATGTTGGTAACAACCTGGATTCCTGATTACTGATAGTTCAGAAATTAAGTTATGTGTAATAATGTGAAATGACACAGGGAAAAAGTATTGAACACATGAAGAAAGGGAGGTGCAAAAAGGCATGGAAAGCCAAGACAACAGCTGAAAACTATCAGTAATTAAAAAGCAATCCAGCCCCCTGTCAGTGCAAATTAATATCAGCTGGTTCAGTCCCAACTGATGGCCTACAAAAAGGTCTCATTGCCAAGGTGTCACACAAGACACATCTCATGATGGGTAAAAGCAAAGAGCTGTCTTAAGACCTTCGCAACCTAATTGTTGCAAAACATAATGATGGCATTGGTTATTCTCCCAGTATTTTCACCCGCTGTATGTAAATAAGGTATTTAAGGTTTGTATTTTTTATACATTTGCAAACATTCTAAAAACCTGTCTTGGCTTTGTCATTATGGGGTATTGTGTGTAGATTAATGAGAAAAAAGAATAAGGCTGTAACTTAACAAAATGTGGAAAAAGTCAAGGGGTCTGAATACTTTCTGAATGCCCTGTAAGCTGTCTCCTCTCCCTGAAGGTAAGCTGTCCCCTCTCCTTGAAGTTATGCTGTCCCCTCTCCCTGAAGGTAAGCTGTCCCCTCTCCCTGAAGGTAAGCTGTCCCCTCTCTCTGAAGGTAAGCTGTCCCCTCTCCCTGAAGTTATGCTGTCCCCTCTCCCTGAAGTTATGCTGTCCCCTCTCCCTGAAGGTAAGCTGTCCCCTCTCCCTGAAGTTATGCTGTCCCCTCTCCCTGAAGTTATGCTGTCCCCTCTCCCTGAAGTTATGCTGTCCCCTCTCCCTGACGTTATGCTGTCCCCTCTCCCTGAAGTTATGCTGTCCCCTCTCCCTGAAGTTATGCTGTCCCCTCTCCCTGAAGTTATGCTGTCCCCTCTCCCTGAAGTTATGCTGTCCCCTCTCCCTGACGTTATGCTGTCCCCTCTCCCTGAAGTTATGCTGTCCCCTCTCCCTGAAGTTATGCTGTCCCCTCTCCCTGAAGTTATGCTGTCCCCTCTCCCTGACGTTATGCTGTCCCCTCTCCCTGAAGTTATGCTGTCCCCTCTCCCTGAAGTTATGCTGTCCCCTCTCCCTGAAGTTATGCTGTCCCCTCTCCCTGAAGTTATGCTGTCCCCTCTCCCTGAAGTTATGCTGTCCCCTCTCCCTGACGTTATGCTGTCCCCTCTCCCTGAAGTTATGCTGTCCCCTCTCCCTGAAGTTATGCTGTCCCCTCTCCCTGACGTTATGCTGTCCCCTCTCCCTGAAGTTATGCTGTCCCCTCTCCCTGAAGTTATGCTGTCCCCTCTCCCTGAAGTTATGCTGTCCCCTCTCCCTGAAGTTATGCTGTCCCCTCTCCCTGAAGTTATGCTGTCCCCTCTCCCTGACGTTATGCTGTCCCCTCTCCCTGAAGTTATGCTGTCCCCTCTCCCTGAAGTTATGCTGTCCCCTCTCCCTGAAGTTATGCTGTCCCCTCTCCCTGAAGTTATGCTGTCCCCTCTCCCTGAAGTTAAGCTGTCCCCTCTCCCTGGAGTGTGCACTTCCTTGCCTATAGTATGTAGTTCCCTCCCTGGCACCCAAGGGCTTTAATGGAAGACCAGAAAATATACAATACTTTTATATCCTAATAATATATGCTAATTTATACAGATTGTATTTATTCAAATTGTACTGTATAATGTGTTCTGGAGCATTTATAATGTATGTTCAAGCTTCTAGAATCATATTATTCACTCAGATATAGAAGGTGTGAATATATGAATGTTTTAAACCAAAATAATGAAACATACATAATTGATGCAATGTTTGCCTTAAAGTGTGTTCTGTAGTGTTGTTAATTGTGTTTTCAATAGAACGATGTGCCTGAAACTAGACATTGTTTGAAGCAGATCTTCTAAGAGCATTCACACAGGGCTTTATAGAGTTAATATGATTTAGAATCCCAGGGTCCTTGACTATTGGTGTTGGTCTTCCCTTGTTTCCTTCAGGTAATAGTACACTGTTACACTGATACATTGTTCTTTTCTGAGGTCAGTTTTATCTGTTGTATCTGTCTCCTGTTGAGATGTCAGTAAACAACATCAACTCATTGAATTGGCTGAAGACAGGGATGGTACTTTGCAGGAATTATTGTGTGATAACTCCCCGCTACCAACCAATCAGCATCCAGGATCCAAACAACCCGTTTTGTAATTCTTGTTATCTTCCAGGAGCTTCCAAGAAATCCTTGTGTGGAATAACAAGCTCTGTGCATATCTGGTAAGATAGCAGAGATTCTTATAGACCTGTTGCTCTCCAGATCTTCTCTGCAAGGCATTTAAGCTCATCTTCTTTAGGGAATCAGTCTAGGCCACTGTAGAAACAACATTTTATATTTTTAAAGTAATATTGTCAGGTTTTTCTTCAGTGTCTTGTTCTGTCTTCTGTCAAACATATGATGCGTGTTTTTTCTGCTCAGGCAAATCCAATGTCAGACATGAGAGCATCGGCTAGACATATGTACAGCAGCAAGCTCAGATAATGTCATGTGGCTTGGAGTATGCATAGCCTACATTACAACATCCACCCAGTTCAGGAGCTTTCTAGTAGCTGTTCTCTGCAACAAGCTGTCTGAGAGAAAGATGTCTACACTGAAACTTTGAAGGATCTTTAAAGAGTCGTAACATAAAACACTGTGCAGTAATGTGTGGTTATCTGATAACACTGAGCATCACTCATGTTACCCTGATCCATTGAAGCTGAAGTTATTGAGGCTATGAGTCATGTGATGTGGAAACAGTAGAACAACAGAAGAACATCAGTGGATTCTGATTTCCTAAATGACACCCTAGTCCCTTCATAGTGACCAGGGCCCATAGGGTTCTAATCAACAGTAGTGCACTATAAAGGGAATAGGGTGTCATTTGGGACCCATGATGTGTCTGAAAGGAAGAAGTATCACTACAGAGGATACCAGACGAATGATGAGGAGTTCCTGATTCACAGCATAGACTGACCAGGGGAATCCAGGTGACATAGACTGACCAGGGGAATCCAGGTGACACAGACTGACCAGGGGAATCCAGGTGACACAGACTGACCAGGGGAATCCAGGTGACACAGACTGACCAGGGGAATCCAGGTGACACAGACTGACCAGGGGAATCCAGGTGACATAGACTGACCAGGGGAATCCAGGTGACATAGACTGACCAGGGGAATCCAGGTGACACAGACTGACCAGGGGAATCCAGGTGACACAGACTGACCAGGGGAATCCAGGTGACACAGACTGACCAGGGGAATCCAGGTGACATAGACTGACCAGGTGAATCCAGGTGAAAGATATGATCCGTTATTGATGTCACTTGTTAAATCCACTTCAATCAGTGTAGATGAAGAGGAGGAGACAGGTTAAAGAAGGACTTTTAAGCCTTGAGTCAATTGAGACATGGATTGTGTGCCATTCAGAGGGTGAATGGACAAGACAAAAGATTTAAATGCCTTTGAATGGGGTTTGTTAGTAGGTGCCAGGCGCACTGGTTAAAGTGTGTCAAGAACTGCAACGCTGCTGGGTTTTTCACGCTCAACAGTTTCCTGTGTGTATAAAGAATGCTTCACCACCCAAAGGACATCCAGCCAACTTGACACAACCGTGGGAAGCATTGGAATCAACATGGGCCAGCATCCCTGTGGAACACATTCAACACCTTGTAGAGTCCATGCCCTGATGACTTGAGGCTGTTCTTAGTGTAAAAGGGGGTGTAACTCAATATTAGGAAGGTGTTTTTGTTTAAAATTGAATTCAATATCTCTATCTAAAGTGAGTTTAATTTAAGACCAGAGTGAGAGATGACTCACTTTAGATAGAGATATTGAATTCAACCATCACAATAATGTGGAACAAAACCACTTCCTGTTTCTTAGAAGGTATCATGTATTGTTCTTTAATATGGGTTTCTGAAGGTATCTAATCAACATGTATTGTTCTTTAATAAGGGTTTCTGAAGGTATCTCATCAACATGTATTGTTCTTTAATAAGGGTTTCTGAAGGTATCTAATCAACATGTATTGTTCTTTAATAGGGGTTTCTTTAGCTACACATCTGAAGGAATCTCATCGCAGTACAACAGTTACACATCAAAACTATTTCATAAGAAGAGAACACGAGTAAAGCTATACTTCAGGGTACACTTTCAGTGGGTTGACCACTATAGTGACTAGTGATGAAGCCTAGGGTTGACCACTATAGTGACTAGTGATGAAGCCTAGGGTTGACCACTATGGTGACTAGTGATGAAGCCTAGAGTTGACCACTATGGTGACTAGTGATGAAGCCTAGGGTTGACCACTATAGTGACTAGTGATGAAGCCTAGGGTTGAACACTATGGTGACTAGTGATGAAGCCTAGAGTTGACCACTATGGTGACTAGTGATGAAGCCTAGGGATGACCACTATAGTGACTAGTGATGAAGCCCATGGCCTAGAGTTGACCACTATGGTGACTAGTGATGAAGCCCATGGCCTAGGGTTGACCACTATGGTGACTAGTGATGAAGCCCATGGCCTAGGGTTGACCACTATGGTGACTAGTGATGAAGCCCATGGCCTAGGGTTGACCACTATGGTGACTAGTGATGAAGCCTAGGGTTGACCACTATGGTGACTAGTGATGAAGCCCATGGCCTAGGGTTGACCACTATGGTGACTAGTGATGAAGCCCATGGCCTAGGGTTGACCACTATGGTGACTAGTGATGAAGCCCATGGCCTAGGGTTGACCACTATGGTGACTAGTGATGAAGCCTAGGGTTGACCACTATGGTGACTAGTGATGAAGCCCATGGCCTAGGGTTGACCACTATGGTGACTAGTGATGAAGACTAGGGTTGACCACTATGGTGACTAGTGATGAAGCCCATGGCCTAGGGTTGACCACTATAGTGACTAGTGATGAAGCCCATGGCCTAGGGTTGACCACTATGGTGACTAGTGATGAAGCCTAGGGTTGACCACTATAGTGACTAGTGATGAAGCCTAGGGTTGACCACTATAGTGACTAGTGATGAAGGCTAGGGTTGACCACTATAGTGACTAGTGATGAAGCCTAGGGTTGACCACTATAGTGACTAGTGATGAAGGCTAGGGTTGACCACTATAGTGACTAGTGATGAAGGCTAGGGTTGACCACTATAGTGACTAGTGATGAAGGCTAGGGTTGACCACTATAGTGACTAGTGATGAAGCCTAGGGTTGACCACTATAGTGACTAGTGATGAAGCCTAGGGTTGACCACTATAGTGACTAGTGATGAAGCCTAGGGTTGACCACTATAGTGACTAGTGATGAAGGCTAGGGTTGACCACTATAGTGACTAGTGATGAAGCCTAGGGTTGACCACTATAGTGACTAGTGATGAAGCCTAGGGTTGACCACTATAGTGACTAGTGATGAAGCCTAGGGTTGACCACTATAGTGACTAGTGATGAAGTCTAGGGTTGACCACTATAGTGACTAGTGATGAAGCCCATGTTGAAAAGAGCTACATGGGAAGATATCCAATGTTGTGGTGCTGAAGTTCAGTTTGACTGACAGGCCAACAACCATCACAACCTCAATTGCATTTCCTTGATTCCTTGAGTCCTCTCTCCTCACCTTCTTCTCAAAACCTATTGGATGAGAAGGCTCATCCCCTCAGTGGTCCTTCCCCTCTGGCGGCGAGGAGAGAAGACTCAAAGAATCAAGGAAATGCAATTGAGGTTATGATGGTTGTTGGCCTGTCAGTCAAACTGAACTTCAGCACCACAACATTGGATATCTTCCCATGTAGCTCTGTCCAGCAGGAGATCTTCCCATGTAGCTCTGTCCAGCAGGATATCTTCCCATGTAGCTCTGTCCAGCAGGATATCTTCCCATGTAGCTCTGTCCAGCAGGATATCTTCCCATGTAGCTCTGTCAAGCAGGATATCTTCCCATGTAGCTCTGTCCAGCAGGATATCTTCCCATGTAGCTCTGTCCAGCAGGATATCTTCCCATGTAGCTCTGTCCAGCAGGCTACACAGAAAAAACACTACTTCTTTTACAATGTTCCTCCTTTTAATGTATTGACATCTGGTTCAGACTGTGTTCACTGGGCAAGCTCCGGTTGATATTTGACAGACTCACCATGAGAGATTTCACCTTGTGTGCGTAATAGTTCCTCAGATTGACAGAGGGCAGGTTTTCTTTGATCTCCTGGTCGAAGTCACAGCTGTGCATAGCGATCTCTAACTGTTTCTGTCTCTTGTAGAAGAGAGAGAACTTATTGAATATGAGTGTGATGGGAAGTACAACCACCAGGATGCCTGCCAGGATACAGGCTGAGGCGGCCATCTTGCCGGCTATAGACACCGGGACCACGTCTCCATACCCCACCGTGGTCATGCTCACCGTGGCCCACCACCAGCATGCTGGGATGGTGGAGAAGTCCTCGCTGTCCTCCTTCTCCACGGTGTAGGCCATGACGGAGAAGAAGGACACGCCCACCGCCAGGTAGAGCAGCAGCAGCCCCACCTCCTTATAGCTGTTCCTCAGCGTGGCGCCCAAAGAGCGCAGCCCCGTGGAGTGACGTGCCAGCTTCAGGATACGGAAGATCCTCATCAGCCGCAGAACCTGCGCCACGCGCCCCAGATTCACTAACGGCGGGCTGCTCTCTGCCACCAGATCCATGAGGAGCGTCAGGTAGAACGGTAATATTGACACAAGGTCTATTAAGTTCAACGGATGCTTGAAGAAGTGGAGAAGATCTGGGGCTACTGTGAACCGGGCCACCAGCTCGAAGGTGAACCAGCCGATACCAAAGTGTTCCACTGTTTCAAACCTGGGGTCCTCGTGGGGCGTCCCCTCCCTGTCCACCAGGGTAAACTCAGCCATACTGTTCATGCACATGGTGGCTATAGAACCCAACACTACCAGGATAGAGATGATACTGATGATGCGGCTGGCGATGGAGTACCCCGGGTTATCCAGCATCAGCCAGATCCGCCTGCGGATGCTCCCCAATGGCTGCTCATCGAACTTTGTGGCGTCATTATAGAACTCTAGAATCTCATCGAACGATGACGTGGTGCTGCCCTCCTCGCTCCGGCAGTCGTCCCAGTCCTCCCCGCGGTCAGGATCCATCTTCCGGCAGTGGTAGGCGTTGCTGCAACATGAGTCGATGAAGAAGTCATTGATGCCCCAGTACTCTATCTCTTGACTGAAGGAGAAGATACACAGTTCTGCCATGACGTGGAGCCTCCCGGTGTTGTAGAAATTCAACACGTAAGGAAAGAGAGCCGGGTTCCTATCGAAATAAAACTCTTTTTCCAAGTCATCATAGTCGTCGCAGAGGTCTAGTATTGACTCTTTTGATTGGCACAGTAACAGCCGAGCCAGCCGGGTCTCTGGGAAGCGAGACAGCGTGTTGGAGAGCAACCTCTTCTTGAACCCTCCTACATTGATGCGGATGGTGTGGTCCTCATAGGCTGCCGTCAGCTCCTCCAGGCTCTGACCCGTCATGTCTGGCAAGGGGTGATGGGACTGGGAAGGTGAGAAGTACCTGCAGACAGAGAGAGGAGTTAGAATCCTCTCATTGCTATGAGAGAAAATATTGACTGTCAGACATCATAACTGGTTTCTCCTCAATCTATTCCCTTCAGCAACCAGAACCAGCACAAAACAACTGTAAGAAGAAATGGCCTATAGGCCTGTGAATATTTCTCTTGCTTTTGGGGGATTTGCTTTATCACATGACACAACATATAAATATACAATGAGATCACACACTCTGGTCGTTTAGACACATGTTGCGTCTTCATTGCCTTTCACATTACAACATCAATTTGGATTTCCCTCAAATCTCATGCCACAATTGTGCGCACTTGCTACAATAAAAAACAATAACCGAGTCAAACAATTGTGTTATTTTTTATCTTGGCTAGGCTACCTCTATGCATTAAATAATACATCAATAGATGAATGTAGTACTGTTGCATTTGTAAGGGCTGATCTATGTTTTAGCTAATGAATATGTTAATCTACAACAAGAGTTATTAAGTGAATGTATTGTGTGATCATAGATCTTTAGAACTGCTGTAGGTTTGGGTATGGGGGAGCTATGTGGAAGGAATGTGCTAGCTGGGGGTTTTATGATAGAACTGTGTCTTGTTGTAATATGGAGCTTGGACATCTACTGAGAAGACCACTACTTCCGTCAACTGGAATGCGTCACGAGGCTGGGACCAGCCTGCACGCCAACGATAGGCTGAGTAAGTTTAAACCACACTCAGCCTCTACTTCGACAGATCAGCAGGGAGCGGAAGTTATCCTGTCGGGGTATTTAAGGAAGAACAAAGGATAGGGGCGCTCTTTTTCCATGCCCTGACTTGCTGTTTGCCCTGCGTGGTGTCACAGTGAGCCTGTATATACGAACTTCATATTTACCATTGAACGGTTTGTTAGAATAAAATACATAGATGATTTAAACGGCGTAGTAATCTCTTTGTTCCAATACCAGATTTGAATTGACGCAACTCAACACATTATAACGGTACAATATATCACAAAACATCACATATTCCTTACTTTATTCAACGCCCTTTTCCGAGTCTCCTACACAACGCGTCTGCATGTCAGCTCCAACGAGGGCATTGTGCTTCATGGAGCTGCTGATAGACGTAGATAGATGTCTCCTCCCTGTGCCTCCTCCAGCTAGCGTGGAAGACAGAAACAATGGTCTCTTGGTCTTCTCGGTCTGTCAAGCGTTGCTGTCCAGATTAGATAGAGGTGTTTCCCACGGAGCCGTCAGCGCTGAACGAGGTTGTCTGTCTCTTCTCCAGACATAAAATGTGTCCGCCCCCAGACAGACTCCCCCAGACTATTTACATCATTAAATCATGATCACGCGCCTGTAGTGACTAACACGCTCCAGATGCTTCAGTTCTGTAGTGAAGGAATTCCTCGGATAAATCTCCATGAAGTCTAGTAGCGGTTAGACCCAGCTCTGTTGCTGTGCAGTAGCAACACTTTCTGTAAACTACCGTTCTGCCCTCGGCTCCGAGCGAATTGAACACCTCCTTCTCTCGGAGGATGGTGCTGAAAGGGACAACTCCTTCCCTCTGCTCTGCTCTCCGCGAGGGAGGAGAAGTCACGAATACTTAAAAGCGTGTGCGCCCGAGCGTTATACAGAGTCGTCATCTTCAAATGAGGTCACCTTTAACCATAGAGGGCTCTAGAGCCGAGCCTTCAATGAAGACGGATGACACGTGGAAAGGTTAGGATTGATTCTTGAGTCGGAAAAAATCGGCTTGTTTAGCTAATCCGTTGTCACATCAATTGAATGATTAGATATCTGTGGATTACTGTTATATGATGGAATAGGATTATATGAAATCAAAACTACAGTTTAAAATATATTTAATCTCCATGGAGAATGGTTCCTGAGTAAGTGGGTTGATAATGTCCAGACTGTGGGGTTTAGTATCATATGAATTTATTCTCTGGGAGTTAGAACACAATCAGTGACTTTCCTCTGTATTCTCTGAGCCATGACAGGTTATCTTGTGTTCCAACAAGGACACATGATTTAAAAGTCTGATGTCACACCAAGCAGACCCTTCTAGACCACCTGATTTAAGGTTAGCACACAATAAAACACTCATGTCCAAAACATTGTGTGTGTGCTTTAGTGTGTCCATTGAACTTTACAGAGACATCTCTCACCCCTTTCCCCCCCCCCCCTCTCCTCTCCTCCCATCACTCTCTCCTCTCCTCCCATCACTCTCTCCTCTCCTCTCCTCATGTGAAGGCGGATAGAGAAGCTGTCTCATTGTTTTCTCTGTTCTTTTCTCTCAGAATAACAGATAGCAGATTTCAAATGGCAATGAAACAGTGTTCAAATGTACCACTGAATGAAACAGTGTTCAAATGTACCACTGAATGAAACAGTGTTCAAATGTACCACTGAATGAAACAGTGTTCAAATGTACCACTGAATGAAACAGTGTTCAAATGTACCACTGAATGAAACAGTGTTCAAATGTACCACTGAATGAAACAGTGTTCAAATGTACCACTGAATGAAACAGTGCATGCTTTTTATAGTGTAGTCCCCAGGAGGTTCTGTGAGAGAGTAATCCACGTTCCCCAGGAGGTTCTGTGAGAGAGTAATCCACGTTCCCCAGGAGGTTCTGTGAGAGAGTAATCCACGTTCCCCAGGAGGTTCTGTGAGAGAGTAATCCACGTTCCCCAGGAGGTTCTGTGAGAGAGTAATCCACGTTCCCCAGGAGGTTCTGTGTGGTTAGAAGACTTCTGGGTTTTACATCTTAGATTCTGCTCAGACTGGGACTGTTCCCTATATAGGGAATAGGGTGCAGTTTGGGATGCAGGTCTCTGAGCCAATCTATCCTCCTTAAGTACATCTCCAGAAGCCCAGTTAGAATGATTTAGGGGGTTGAGATGGTGGAGACTTTGACTAAAGGTTTGAGAACAGGGGATTTGGGGGATTATCAGAATGGAGCTCCATCCATCATGCTGTCTTCAGTGTCCTTCCCTTATTGGAAGTCACCCTCCTTAACTTGGCCCTTTCTATTCTAGAATCATATCTTCCTGGCTGGGAGGAAGCTCATCACTCTGTTTCCTTTGTGAGGCTTCAGATGAGTTTCCCCTCGTAACCTGTCAGCTGTACAAAGTGATTGAGGGAGAAAAATGGAGAGAGAAAGAGAGGGAGAGATGGAGAGAGGTGTGAGAGGGTGTCTGCAGTGTGTAGGAGTTTTGATGTGGACCTCCTCTGCTGACCGTTGTTCTCCATCTAGAGTTTGGCTGCATATTTTACCCTCCCTGTCCATCTCTCTACCTCTCTCTCCCCCCATCCATCTCTCTACCTCTCTCTCCTCCCTGTCCATCTCTCTACCTCTCTCTCCTCCCTGTCCATCTCTCTACCTCTCTCTCCCCCATCCATCTCTCTACCTCTCTCTCCTCCCTGTCCATCTCTCTACCTCTCTCTCCTCCCTGTCCATCTCTCTACCTCTCTCTCCCCCCATCCATCTCTCTACCTCTCTCTCCTCCCTGCACATCTCTCTACCTCTCTCTCCTCCCTGTCCATCTCTCTACCTCTCTCTCCTCCCTGTCCATCTCTCTACCTCTCTCTCCTCCCTGTCCATCTCTCTACCGCTCTCTCCTCCCCCCATCCATCTCTCTACCGCTCTCTCCTCCCCCCATCCATCTCTCTACCTCTCTCTCCTCCCCCCATCCATCTCTCTACCTCTCTCTCCTCCCCCCATCCATCTCTCTACCTCTCTCTCTCCTCCCCCCATCCATCTCTCTACCTCTCTCTCCTCCCCCCATCCATCTCTCTACCTCTCTCTCCTCCCCCCATCCATCTCTCTACCGCTCTCTCCTCCCCCCATCCATCTCTCTACCGCTCTCTCTCTCTCTCCTCCCCCATCCATCTCTCTACCTCTCTCTCTCCTCCCCCCATCCATCTCTCTACCGCTCTCTCCTCCCCCCATCCATCTCTCTACCTCTCTCTCTCCTCCCCCCATCCATCTCTCTACCTCTCTCTCTCCTCCCCCCATCCATCTCTCTACCTCTCTCTCTCCTCCCCCCATCCATCTCTCTACCGCTCTCTCTCTCTCTCCTCCCCCCATCCATCTCTCTACCTCTCTCTCCTCCCCCATCCATCTCTCTACCGCTCTCTCCTCCCCCCATCCATCTCTCTACCTCTCTCTCTCCTCCCCCCATCCATCTCTCTACCGCTCTCTCTCCTCCCCCCATCCATCTCTCTACCTCTCTCTCTCCTCCCCCCATCCATCTCTCTACCTCTCTCTCTCCTCCCCCCATCCATCTCTCTACCGCTCTCTCCTCCCCCCATCCATCTCTCTACCTCTCTCTCTCCTCCCCCCATCCATCTCTCTACCTCTCTCTCTCCTCCCCCCATCCATCTCTCTACCTCTCTCTCTCCTCCCCCCATCCATCTCTCTACCTCTCTCTCTCCTCCCCCCATCCATCTCTCTACCTCTCTCTCCTCCCCCCATCCATCTCTCCTCCCACCTCTCTCCTCCACCCTCTCTCTCTCTCAGAATAGACACAAATGAATTGCAGAAGGTCAACAATACAGTGACCTCATCTGTGACCGCAGCTGTCAGATGGCCATTCAGATTTAACCCCCAAGGCATTGTGGGGAGGTATTGAATTTTAACTACAGTGAGATTTGGCTGTTAAGGGCCCTGTGGATGATAAATGTTGTCAATAAAGTTTGCCATATGCTGTATTCTGAACTGCTGCCAATAGCTCACATCATCATAACCTGGGGCTGGAGCTGGGGCTGGAGCTGGAGGGGGGCTGGAGCTGGAGGGGGGCTGGAGCTGGAGGGGGGCTGGAGCTGGAGGGGGGCTGGAGATGGAGGGGAGCTGGAGCTGGAGGGGGGCTGGAGATGGAGGGGAGCTGGAGATGGAGCTGGAGGGGGCTAGCTGGGGCTGGAGCTGGGTCTGGAGGGGGGCTGGAGCTGGGGCGGGGCTGGAGCTGGGGCTGTCAGTGTGATGCAGCCTAAAAACTGGACACACACACACACACACACACCAGTCTTGTCTCATAGACTAGACATAAGATAGTAAAGTTAATTCCGAGACACTGTAATTAGTATGATATGTTATGTTTTGTATGGTTACCTAAGACAGAATGTTACTTAAAAAAAAAAACGAAAGTAGGGTGGTTGGTCGGTCATATAACGCGAACGTCTAGGACCGGAAGGTTGCGTGTTCAAATCTCATCACAGACAACTTACGATTTTAACTAATTAGCAACTTTGCAACTACTTACTACTTTTTAGCTTCTTTGCAACTACTTAGCATGTTAGCTAACCCTTCCTCTAACCCTAGTCTTAACCTAACTCCTAACACTACCTAGCTAACGTTAGCCACCTAGCTAACGTTAGCAACAACAAATATGAATTTATAAAATATACATTTAGCAAATTTGTAACATTGTACGAATCGCATTTCGCAACATATCATACACATTTTAATTCGTAACATATCATACAAAATGGATGACGGACATACACAAATGATGTTGAAGAATTACGTTTACTATGTTAGGTCTACACTTGAGTTCATGTTTCACACACACACACATAAAAACACACCAGCCATGAGATCTTATATATTTCAGGGTATTTCCAGCTGGTTTCTTCAGCCTGGCATGGGTCAGTCAGAGGCCATTCCCTCTGGTTTCGCTCAATATATCCACAGTATGGGATGGCAGTGAGTAAAGGTGTCTGAATGTTGGGTTTCATTTACTGTTGATGACCTTTCTAACAGCTTTTTTAATTTAACCTTTATTTAGGCAAGAACAAATTTAAATTCACAGACAGGACAACAGACAGTATTGTCAGTACAACAGACAGGGCAACAGACAGTATTGTCAGTACAACAGACAGGACAACAGACAGTATTTTCAGTATAACAGACAGGACAAAAGACAGGACAACAGACAGTATTGCCAGTACAACAGACAGTACATCTGACAGGACAACAGACGGGACAACTGACAGTATTTTTAGTATAACATACAGTACATCAGACAGGACAACATACAGTATAACAGACAGGACAACAGACATGACATCAGACAGGAAAACAGACAGGAAAACAGACCGTATTGCCAGTACAACAGACAGGACAATATACAGTACAACAGACAGGACAACAGACAGTATTTTTAGTATAACATACAGTACATCAGACAGGACAACATACAGTATAACAGACAGGACAACAGACATGACATCAGACAGGACAACAGACAGGAAAACAGACCGTATTGTCAGTACAACAGACAGGACAACAGACAGTACACAGTGTAATTCATCTGTTTAATCAGTACTAAGCTTCATCATATAACACAGTGGAATTCATCTGTTTAATCAGTACTAAGCTTCATCATATAACACAGTGGAATTCATCTGTTTAATCAGTACTAAGCTTCATCATATAACACAGTGGAATTCATCTGTTTAATCAGTACTAAGCTTCATCATATAACACAGTGTAATTCATCTGTTTAATCAGTACTAAGCTTCATCATATAACACAGTGTAATTCATCTGTTTAATCAGTACTAAGCTTCATCATATAACACAGTGGAATTCATCTGTTTAATCAGTACTAAGCTTCATCATATAACACAGTGGAATTCATCTGTTTAATCAGTACTAAGCTTCATCATATAACACAGTGGAATTCATCTGTTTAATCAGTACTAAGCTTCATCATATAACACAGTGGAATTCATCTGTTTAATCAGTACTAAGCTTCATCATATAACACAGTGGAATTCATCTGTTTAATCAGTACTAAGCTTCATCATATAACACAGTGTAATTCATCTGTTTAATCAGTACTAAGCTTCATCATATAACACAGTGTAATTCATCTGTTTAATCAGTACTAAGCTTCATCATATAACACAGTGTAATTCATCTGTTTAATCAGTACTAAGCTTCATCATATAACACAGTGGAATTCATCTGTTTAATCAGTACTAAGCTTCATCATATAACACAGTGGAATTCATCTGTTTAATCAGTACTAAGCTTCATCATATAACACAGTGGAATTCATCTGTTTAATCAGTACTAAGCTTCATCATATAACACAGTGTAATTCATCTGTTTAATCAGTACTAAGCTTCATCATATAACACAGTGGAATTCATCTGTTTAATCAGTACTGTGTCATATGATGAAGCTTTGTTCTGATTAAACAGATCAGTTCCACTGTCATATTATACATCCATATGAATAGGATGGTTCAATACTCCTGTGATTCTCTTCCTGACCTACAGGTGGTGCACTAGCAGTAATGGGGACCTATCTCCTGGTCACCTTGCCCCCCACATCACCGCCCACCTGGTCCAAAGATATGCCGTTAGCTGGCAGTTCCGGATTTACCTGGTACGTACTCTAACCCACACCTGGTACGTACACTAAACCTAACCCATACCTGCTATGTACGCTAACCCTAACCCTAACCCACACCTGGTACGTACACTAACCCTAACCCATACCTGGTATGTACGCTAACCCTAACCCACACCTGGTACGTACACTAAACCTAACCCATACCTGCTATGTATGCTAACCCTAACCATAACCCACACCTGGTACGTACACTAACCCTAACCCACACCTGGTACGTACACTAACCCTAACCCATACCTGGTACGTACACTAACCCTAAGCCATACCTGGTACGTACTCTAACCCTAACCCATACCTGGTATGTACGCTAAACCACACCTGGTATGTACGCTAACCCTAACCCACACCTGGTATGTACGCTAACCCTAACCCACACCTGGTATGTACGCTAACCCTAACCCATACCTGGTACGTACTCTAACCCTAACCCACACCTGGTACGTACACTAACCCTAACCCACACCTGGTACGTACACGAACCCTAACCCACACATGGTACATACACTAAACCACACCTGGTATGTACGCTAACCCTAACCCACACCTGGTATGTACGCTAACCCTAACCCACACCTGGTATGTACGCGAACCCTAACCCATACCTGCTATGTACTCCTCAAACCGATGCTACAACTACAATATATACAGTGGGGAGAACAAGTATTTGATACACTGCCGATTTTGCAGGTTTTCCCACTTACAAAGCATGTAGAGGTCTGTCATTTTTATCATAGGTACACTTCAACTGTAAATGACGGAATCTAAAACAAAAATCCAGAAAATCACATTGTATGATTTTTAAGTAATTAATTTGCATTTTATTGCATGACATAAGTATTTGATACATCAGAAAAGCAGAACTTAATATTTGGAACAGAAACCTTTTTTTGCAATTACAGAGATCATACATTTCCTGTAGTTCTTAACCAGGTTTGCACACACTGCAGCAGTGATTTTGTCCCACTCCACCATACAGACCTTCTCCAGATCCTTCAGGTTTCGGGGCTGTCGCTGGGCAATACGGACTTTCAGCTCCCTCCAAAGATTTTCTATTGGGTTCAGGTCTGGAGACTGGCTAGGCCACTCCAGGGCCTTGAGATGCTTCTTACGGAGCCACTTCTTAGTTGCCCTGGCTGTGTGTTTCGGGTCGTCGTCATGCTGGAAGACCCAGCCACGACCCATCTTCAATGCTCTTACTGAGGGAAGGAGGTTGTTGGCCAAGATCTCGCGATACATGGCCCCATCCATCCTCCCCTTAATACGGTGCAGTCGTCCTGTCCCCTTTGCAGAAAAGCATCCCAAAGAATGATGTTTCCACCTCCATGCTTCACGGTTGGGATGGTGTTCTTGGGGTTGTACTCATCCTTCTTCTTCCTCCAAACACGGTGAGTGGAGTTTAGACCAAAAAGCTCTATTTTTGTCTCATCAGACCACATGACCTTCTCCCATTCCTCCTCTGGATCATCCAGATGGTCATTGGCAAACTTCAGACGGGCCTGAACATGCGCTGGCTTGAGCAGGGGGACCTTGCGTGAGCTGCAGGATTCTAATCCATGACGGCGTAGTGTGTTACTAATGGTTTTCTTTGAGACTGTGGTCCCAGCTCTCTTCAGGTCATTGACCAGCTCCTGCCGTGTAGTTCTGGGCTGATCCCTCACCTTCCTCATGATCATTGATGCCCCACGAGGTGAGATCTTGCATGGTGCCCCAGACCGAGGGAGATTGACCGTCATCTTGAACTTCTTCCATTTTCTAATAATTGCGCCAACAGTTGTTGCCTTCTCACCAAGCTGCTTGCCTATTGTCCTGTAGCCCGTCCCAGCCTTGTGCAGGTCTACAATTTTATCCCTGATGTCCTTACACAGCTCTCTGGTCTTGGCCATTGTGGAGAGGTTGGAGTCTGTTTGATTGAGTGTGTGGACAGGTGTCTTTTATACAGGTAACAAGTTCAAACAGGTGCAGTTAATACAGGTAATGAGTGGAGAACAGGAGGGCGTCTTAAAGAAAAACTAACAGGTCTGTGAGAGCCGGAATTCTTACTGGTTGATAGGTGATCAAATACTTATTTCATGCAATAAAATGCTAATTAATTATTTAAAAATCATACAATGTGATTTTCAGGATTTTTGTTTTAGATTTTGTCTCTCACAGTTGAAGTGTACCTATGATAAAAATTACAGACCTCTACATGCTTTGTAAGTAGGAAAACCTGCAAAATCGGCAGTGTATCAAATACTTGTTCTCCCCACTGTATGTGCATTCAGAAAGTATTCAGACACCTTAACTTTTTCCACATTTTGTTACGTTACATTCTTATTCTAAAATTGATGAAATTCATTGTTTTCCTCATCAATCTACACACAATACCCCATAATGACAAAGCAAAAACTGTTTGACATTTTAGTAAATGTATATATTTTTTTTAAACATACCATATTTACATAAGTATTCAGACCCTTTGCTATGAGACTCAAAATTGAGCTCCGGTGCTTCCTGTTTCCATTGATCATCCTTGAGATGTTTCTACAACTTGATTGGACTCCACCTGTGGTAAATTACATTGATTAGACATGATTTGGAAAGGCACACACCTGTCTATATAAGGTACCACAGTTGGCAGTGCATGTCAGAGCAAAAACCAAGCCTTGAGGTTGTAGGAATTGTCCGTAGAGCTCCGAGACAGGATTGTGTCGAGAGACATCTGGGGAAGGGTACCAAAACATTTCTGCAGCATTGAAGGTCCCCAAGAACACAGTGGCCTCCATTCTTAAATGGAAGACGTTTGGAACCACCAAGACTCTTCCTAGAGCTGGACACCCAGCCAAACTGAGCAATTGGGAAAGAAAGGCCTTGGTCAGGGAGGTGATGGTCACTCTGACAGAGCTCCAGAGTTCCTCTGTGGAGATGGGAGAACCTTCCAGAAGGACAACCATCTCTGTAGCACTCCACCAATCAGGCCTTTATGGTAGAGTGGCCAGACGAATGCCACTCCTCAGTAAAAGGCACATGACAGCCTGCTTGGAGTTTGCCAAAAGGCACCTAAAGACTCTCAGACCATGAGAAACAATATTCTCTGGTCTGATGAAACCAAGATTGAACTCTTTGGCCTGAATGCCAAGCTTCATGTCTGGAGGAAACCTGGCACCATCCCTATGGTGAAGCACGGTGGTGGCAGTGTCATGCTGTGGGGATGTTTTTCAGCAGAAGGAACTAGGAGACTAGTCAGGTTCGAGGCAAAGATGAGCGGAGCAAAGTACAGAGAGATCCTTGATGAAGACCTGCTCCAGATCGCTCAGGACCGCAGACTGGGTGAAGGTTCACCTTCCAACAGTACATGACCATAAGCACACATCCAAGACAACGCAGCCAGAGCCCAGACTTGAACCTGATTGAACATCTCTGGAGAGACCTGAAAATAGCTGTGCAGTGACGCTCCCCATCCAACCTGACAGAGCTTGAGGATCTGCAGAGAAGAATGGGAGAAACTCCCCAAATACAGGTGTGCCAAGCTTGTAGTGTCATACCCATGAAGACTTGAGGCTGTAATCACTACCAAAGGTGTTTCAACAAAGTACTGAGTAAAGGGTCTGAATACTTATGTAAATGTAATATTTATTTGTAATAAATATGGGGTATTTTGTGTAGGTTGAGGCTGTCTGAGGAACCAGCTGATATTCCTTGTTATTACTAAAGCAACTGTTGTTAGATCTGCTGAGACACTTTAATATGGTTTCTATCATTGATTTGTTAATAAACTGTAATGTGAAATTTAAAGTGTTTCTCGAGGTCCCTAGAAACTCTGGCCGGCAAAGCAGGTGCACCAGCGCACTCCACTGGTCGTAACCAGAATGACTATTTAACTACATGAGGACATCAAGGCCACTGGTCGTAACCAGAATGACTAACTACATGAGGACATCAAGGCCTCTGTTTGGTGTTTCAAATGTCAGACAGAACAGCATCTGTCATTCAGAAGTTGTATATATGTTTGCTAAGCTAATAGCCTCAGATGCCCAGGCTTCATGTAACAAGACCACACTAAACCAAGACCACACTAAACCAAGACACTTGAATGACTACTGCTTCACCCTTTTTATTGTTCAAATCAAAACGGCATTTTCTGAATTGCATTTCCAAGAGCAGTGGCATGTAAGATTTTAACTGCCATACTGACTGGTATAGAAACGCCTTAAATCTTATCTTAAATTCACCTCAGGTAACCCACACAGACAGACTGCAACAAATCGTCATGTTACCTCGATTTTGAATCCTATATTGAGTGATAAGGAAGTTAAAATTAGTGTTTTCGTACCAAGCTAAATTAGCAGCTAATTTATCTTATTTTAAGCCCCACCAGTGTGGTGGTGTTGTTGGTCCATGTCAACTCCTTGTTCAGAGGGTTAAATGGTTGTAAAAAGATACAGTTCCCTTCCCTTTGTTTCTATCTGAGAAAATAAACAAGTGTCCCGTTTTATTAGTGGTATGTACGGGATATGCTTACTACGGAGTTAGGCAGCCCCCGCACCTCTCTGGTTCAGAGGGTTAAATGAATGCCTTCAGTTGGTATCATCTTCCCCTTTCCTTCTGGACAACAACAAGAAGAAGAAATAATACATGAAGAATAGGAGCATAAAGGAAATGGCTCAGTAGAATAGGAAACTTTTTAGCATCAGTATAAAACAGGCTTCCTGATGCATCGTTTCAAGTAAATGTCCTGGATGGGGTGGGACACGGGTGGGAGTACGGTCAACATTTTAGCATCAGTATAAAACAGGCTTCCTGAGGCACTGTTTCAAGTAAATGTCCTGGATGGGGTGGGACACGGGTGGGAGTACAGTCCCAGTGATGTCTTCACCACCTGCTGGAGGGCCTTGCGGTCGTGGACGGAGCAATTCCCGTACCAGGCCACGATGCAACCGGTTAGGATGGTGCAGCGGTACTATTTGGAGTGGATGCCAAATTTCTTCAGAAGTAGAGATGCTGTTGTGCCCTCTTGACAAGTGTGGTGGTGTTGTTGGTCCATGTAAACTCCTTGGTGATGTGGACACCGAAGAACTTAAAACTGCAGTCCTGTAGATGTGGATAGGGGCATGTTCCCTCTGTTTCCTGAAGTCAACAATCAACTCCTTTGTTTTGCTGCCGTTGAGGGAGAGGTTGTTGTCATGACACCACAATGCTAGTTCACTTACCTCCTCCCTATTGGCTGACTCGTCGTTGTTGGTTATTGGGCCTACAACCGGACATTGAGCTGTTGGCCGTTAGCCTGAGACCCTACTATTTGCCGAGGGAATTCACGGCGGCCATTTCTGTTATTGTTTACATCCCGCCCCCCCGCTGACGCCACTAATTCTTTCCTACATTGAGACTTAGGGAGTGTTCAGACTATGGGTGAAACACCTTTGAGACAAATCTACATTTTGTGCAGGCTCGGCTACAGTAACCAGTAGCTATCGCTGTGCAGGCTCGGCTACAGTAACCAGTAGCTATCGCTGTGCAGGCTCGGCTACAGTAACCAGTAGCTATCGCTGTGCAGGCTCGGCTACAGTAACCAGTAGCTATCGCTGTGCAGGCTCGGCTACAGTAACCAGTAGCTATCGCTGTGCAGGCTCGGCTACAGTAACCAGTAACCAGTAACCCAGTGTCTGACAGGGAATAGGCTTTAGATAACTCAGATTGGACTAAAGGGATTTTATTGTCAACCATTCAAACTAGAGCTATCAAAAATAAAAATCACAAAAATGGGAATCGAGGCAAACCAAAGAATGATTGACTTCTCTACAGAGCCAGAACCCACCCAGTACCAGTGACAATCTAAAGGCAGTCCCTTAGGTGATAACAATATTCAACTGAAAATAACTCATCTCAACTCAAATGAAAACTCCCAGAAAGCCTATGTCAAGCAAAAGTTCTTCCACTCAAACAATGCATAGTGTGTGATTGAATATGTGTAATGTTCTGTGTGCTTGCCATGCAAACCACACACTTTACATCCAGACCCTAATAGGGGTGAGGTGAAGGGACCCACACAAGGCTCAATGTTGTTCTCAGAACAGTCTGTGGCTTTACATAGCTGGGTCTTAGTGAAGCTGTACTCTAGTGATGTGGGGTTGAACCAGCAGTACTCCTCAGACCTCTATGTTGATCTCAGTGAAGCTGTACTCTAGTGATGTGGGGTTGAACCAGCAGTACTCCTCAGACCTCTATGTTGATCTCAGTGAAGCTGTACTCTAGTGATGTGGGGTTGAACCAGCAGTACTCCTCAGACCTCTATGTTGATCTCAGTGAAGCTGTACTCTAGTGATGTGGGGTTGAACCAGCAGTACTCCTCAGACCTCTATGTTGATCTCAGTGAAGCTGTACTCTAGTGATGTGGGGTTGAACCTGCAGTACTCCTCAGACCTCTATGTTGATCTCAGTGAAGCTGTACTCTAGTGATGTGGGGTTGAACCAGCAGTACTCCTCAGACCTCTATGTTGATCTCAGTGAAGCTGTACTCTAGTGATGTGGGGTTGAACCTGCAGTACTCCTCAGACCTCTATGTTGATCTCAGTGAAGCTGTACTCTAGTGATGTGGGGTTGAACCTGCAGTACTCCTCAGACCTCTATGTTGATCTCAGTGAAGCTGTACTCTAGTGATGTGGGGTTGAACCTGCAGTACTCCTCAGACCTCTATGTTGATCTTAGCGAAGCGATACTGCAGCGACCCAGGGTTCCTTAGCAGCAGCAGTCCTCTCTGGCTGTCAGGCTGTCTGAGCAGGGTGTGTAGGAGGCCGGTGAGGCTGAGGAACCCAAGAGCTTCCCCACAGCCAGCCGACAGGGAGAAGTCCCCCTGGGTCACCCAGCCCAGAGTCACCCTGGAGCAGTGGGAGGTGACGCTGGGCAGGGGCTCCGGCCAGAGACCCAGGGTCAGGGCTGAGGTACAAGAGGAAGAGGCGGTGGTGAGGCTGGAAGAGGAGCTAGGATCAGGATCAGGGTTGACACTAGGGGCTGAGGTGGAGGCAGGGTCAGACCGCTTGCTTTCAGGCTTGGCGGAGGACGAGGAGGACGCTCCAGGTTTGTTGTGGTCCTTCTTGCGTGGCCGTTTGACCCGGCTCTTGAAGTGGTCAGTGTGGACAGGCTCCTGGGGGCCGGTGCAGCCCGGCTCCTTACGTAACAGCTGGAGGTCCTCTGCGGTGGGGACACACACCAGGGCGTGCTCCTCCGGTTGGCCCTTTGTGAGGAGGGAGATACGGGTCCAAACCAGGCTGCTGCCACTGTGGGTCGAGAGGAGAGACGCTGCAAAGGTATGGTTGAGTGGTGGCATTGACCCCAGGTTACGTGCCCTCTGACATTTAGAGGAAGTGGGGCGACACCAAGCTGACAGCTGCCTTAGAGACTTCCTGTTCCTGTAGAACACAGAGACAACCAATCAGGGATCAGTGTTTATACTGCGGTACACAAAACAACCAATACAGACTCAGCATGTATATTGTGGAACACAGAAACACCCAATCACAGCTCAGCGTTTATAATATGGCCACTACTTCAAGGAAATGGTCTTAAAGGTAGAAAATGTTTTTTTTAACCGCCCAGTGTTTCCCAGTGCCACAAACTGGATGCAAAATGTAAAATCTATTCAAAGTTGAGCTGAAAGTCAGCCATTACTCTAACATGCTGATAATAATAGGATAATGATGTCTGGATGTTCTCATCATGAAAGGGAGGGGTTCTACATCTGAGCTGTCAAACACTACGCTTCACTTTGGGGAAAAAAGGCAGTCATTATTAAAATAATAGGGGTCTTATGGAAGTGAAATGCAATTATTAAAACATTAATTAATATTATTAGTTATGCAGAGGAGAGGATGAAACTAATATTGGATGTAATGAAAAACCCTTTTATACTGAGATTCAGGTCTCTATTCTATCTGTAGCTGAAAAGCTACAGGCTCTGCTTAAGAAATTGAAATCGATCCGACATATGCAGCGTTTGCCGTGAATGCAGTCTCCGCTAAAGTGGGAACATTGCCTTGTATTGTCAATCATGCTGTAAAGCTGAACTACCATGATACGGATTGATTAGAGGCCTAACAGGATATAAGGAGGACTTTAAAACAGATATCACTGCAGGAGGACCAATACTAGTACCAGTCTTTTGTGATGTGAAAACATGGGCTAAGCAGGATACTATAAGCTAGTTAAGATGAATCTTCTAGACAGGTTAGCTGACAACGTCACAGAAATGATGTGCACACTTCCGTGGGGCAAGGCTGTGTGTTGTAATGATTCTGGTTGGTCAGATAGCTAGAAGCTGCCTTGTGGAGAATCGTAAGTGACTTGTTTCAGCTCGTTGAATTGTTTTGAGGTGTTTTGACTGATGTCATATCTATGCTAATATTGCTACAATTTGCTAGCTAACCAACACCAACTAATGATGGATTTCAGAGACAACAAGTGCTCATTGTGCACATGCATTTCTGTTTTCAATAAACATTAAGTAAATATATTAATATTCCCCTTGACAACTACATAAATATAGTTCACATCTAAATCAACCCCGTCTGTTGTCCCATAGTTACATACACATCTGTTTTGTTGAATACTCAATTCTGATTGGGTAGAAGGTCATTCTAGACTGCATTAACTTCAGCTATGCGGACAGTTGGAAAAGGTATTGGACACCTCTGAAGTAGCTCCAACCTATGACTCCTAATGGTTCTAAATCACTGCACCAAGCGTCCCTACCACGTGATCCATTATTTACAGGTAATGTACAGAGCCCAGTGTTTATTCCTTACATATACAGTATAATCCATAAGTGGCATCTACCTTAAGACTGTGAAGTTACTCTGGGGTGGTGTCACTTCCTGTTCCATTGGTGTGACATCCCCCTCTCCTCCTCCTCCTCCCTCCTTCACAATCAACTCCCACTCCTCGGCCAGTTGTTGCCAGGGACAACGGAACGGAGCCAGGCAGCCGTGTTTGATGTAATTGGTCCGTTTGGCAGGTGGGCGCCTACAGAGGTCAGGGGTCATGCTCTAGTCAAACTGTTTCAGGGCACGATCGGCAGCCCAGCCGTTTATGTAACAATAATATAACAGTCATTAGTCTCCACTTGATGAAGTCACTGGAAATTAGCGAAGTTCAAAAATCAAACAAAAGATAGTTTATTTTAAACATTAAACTCACCAGTAATCTGACTTGAATCTCTAACACTTATCACAGATCCTTTATTAATATGTTGTTCTGACAGCTATTAAATACATTATGGAACATCCAGAATACCAGTGAGTTACATTATGGAACATCCAGAATACCAGTGAGTTACATTATGGAACATCCAGAATACCAGTGAGTTACATTATGGAACATCCAGAATACCAGTGAGTTACATTATGGAACATCCAGAATACCAGTGAGTTACATTATGGAACATCCAGAATACCAGTGAGTTACATTATGGAACATCCAGAATACCAGTGAGTTACATTATGGAACATCCAGAATACCAGTGAGTTACATTATGGAACATCCAGAATACCAGTGAGTTACATTATGGAACATCCAGAATACCAGTGAGTTACATTATGGAACATCCAGAATACCAGTGAGTTACATTATGGAACATCCAGAATACCAGTGAGTTACATTATGGAACATCCAGAATACCAGTGAGTTACATTATGGAACATCCAGAATACCAGTGAGTTACATTATGGAACATCCAGAATACCAGTGAGTTACATTATGGAACATCCAGAATACCAGTGAGTTACATTATGGAACATCCAGAATACCAGTGAGTTACATTATGGAACATCCAGAATACCAGTGAGTTACATTATGGAACATCCAGAATACCAGTGAGTTACATTATGGAACATCCAGAATACCAGTGAGTTACATTATGGAACATCCAGAATACCAGTGAGTTACATTATGGAACATCCAGAATACCAGTGAGTTACATTATGGAACATCCAGAATACCAGTGAGTTACATTATGGAACATCCAGAATACCAGTGAGTTACATTATGGAACATCCAGAATACCAGTGAGTTACATTATGGAACATCCAGAATACCAGTGAGTTACATTATGGAACATCCAGAATACCAGTGAGTTACATTATGGAACATCCAGAATACCAGTGAGTTACATTATGGAACATCCAGAATACCAGTGAGTTACATTATGGAACATCCAGAATACCAGTGAGTTACATTATGGAACATCCAGAATACCAGTGAGTTACATTATGGAACATCCAGAATACCAGTGAGTTACATTATGGAACATCCAGAATACCAGTGAGTTACATTATGGAACATCCAGAATACCAGTGAGTTACATTATGGAACATCCAGAATACCAGTGAGTTACATTATGGAACATCCAGAATACCAGTGAGTTACATTATGGAACATCCAGAATACCAGTGAGTTACATTATGGAACATCCAGAATACCAGTGAGTTACATTATGGAACATCCAGAATACCAGTGAGTTACATTATGGAACATCCAGAATACCAGTGAGTTACATTATGGAACATCCAGAATACCAGTGAGTTACATTATGGAACATCCAGAATACCAGTGAGTTACATTATGGAACATCCAGAATACCAGTGAGTTACATTATGGAACATCCAGAATACCAGTGAGTTACATTATGGAACATCCAGAATACCAGTGAGTTACATTATGGAACATCCAGAATACCAGTGAGTTACATTATGGAACATCCAGAATACCAGTGAGTTACATTATGGAACATCCAGAATACCAGTGAGTTACATTATGGAACATCCAGAATACCAGTGAGTTACATTATGGAACATCCAGAATACCAGTGAGTTACATTATGGAACATCCAGAATACCAGTGAGTTACATTATGGAACATCCAGAATACCAGTGAGTTACATTATGGAACATCCAGAATACCAGTGAGTTACATTATGGAACATCCAGAATACCAGTGAGTTACATTATGGAACATCCAGAATACCAGTGAGTTACATTATGGAACATCCAGAATACCAGTGAGTTACATTATGGAACATCCAGAATACCAGTGAGTTACATTATGGAACATCCAGAATACCAGTGAGTTACATTATGGAACATCCAGAATACCAGTGAGTTACATTATGGAACATCCAGAATACCAGTGAGTTACATTATGGAACATCCAGAATACCAGTGAGTTACATTATGGAACATCCAGAATACCAGTGAGTTACATTATGGAACATCCAGAATACCAGTGAGTTACATTATGGAACATCCAGAATACCAGTGAGTTACATTATGGAACATCCAGAATACCAGTGAGTTACATTATGGAACATCCAGAATACCAGTGAGTTACATTATGGAACATCCAGAATACCAGTGAGTTACATTATGGAACATCCAGAATACCAGTGAGTTACATTATGGAACATCCAGAATACCAGTGAGTTACATTATGGAACATCCAGAATACCAGTGAGTTACATTATGGAACATCCAGAATACCAGTGAGTTACATTATGGAACATCCAGAATACCAGTGAGTTACATTATGGAACATCCAGAATACCAGTGAGTTACATTATGGAACATCCAGAATACCAGTGAGTTACATTATGGAACATCCAGAATACCAGTGAGTTACATTATGGAACATCCAGAATACCAGTGAGTTACATTATGGAACATCCAGAATACCAGTGAGTTACATTATGGAACATCCAGAATACCAGTGAGTTACATTATGGAACATCCAGAATACCAGTGAGTTACATTATGGAACATCCAGAATACCAGTGAGTTACATTATGGAACATCCAGAATACCAGTGAGTTACATTATGGAACATCCAGAATACCAGTGAGTTACATTATGGAACATCCAGAATACCAGTGAGTTACATTATGGAACATCCAGAATACCAGTGAGTTACATTATGGAACATCCAGAATACCAGTGAGTTACATTATGGAACATCCAGAATACCAGTGAGTTACATTATGGAACATCCAGAATACCAGTGAGTTACATTATGGAACATCCAGAATACCAGTGAGTTACATTATGGAACATCCAGAATACCAGTGAGTTACATTATGGAACATCCAGAATACCAGTGAGTTACATTATGGAACATCCAGAATACCAGTGAGTTACATTATGGAACATCCAGAATACCAGTGAGTTACATTATGGAACATCCAGAATACCAGTGAGTTACATTATGGAACATCCAGAATACCAGTGAGTTACATTATGGAACATCCAGAATACCAGTGAGTTACATTATGGAACATCCAGAATACCAGTGAGTTACATTATGGAACATCCAGAATACCAGTGAGTTACATTATGGAACATCCAGAATACCAGTGAGTTACATTATGGAACATCCAGAATACCAGTGAGTTACATTATGGAACATCCAGAATACCAGTGAGTTACATTATGGAACATCCAGAATACCAGTGAGTTACATTATGGAACATCCAGAATACCAGTGAGTTACATTATGGAACATCCAGAATACCAGTGAGTTACATTATGGAACATCCAGAATACCAGTGAGTTGGACTTTCTTTATCAAACATTTTTTCCCTCAATACACCTAGAGTTACATCAGGTGACACCAACCCTCTCCTCAATACACCTGGAGTTACATCAGGTGACACCAACCCTCTCCTCAATACACCTGGAGTTACATCAGGTGACACCAACCCTCTCCTCAATACACCTGGAGTTACATCAGGTGACACCAACCCTCTCCTCAATACACCTGGAGTTACATCAGGTGACACCAACCCTCTCCTCAATACACCTGGAGTTACATCAGGTGACACCAACCCTCTCCTCAATACACCTGGAGTTACATCAGGTGACACCAACCCTCTCCTCAATACACCTGGAGTTACATCAGGTGACACCAACCCTCTCCTCAATACACCTGGAGTTACATCAGGTGACACCAACCCTCTCCTCAATACACCTGGAGTTACATCAGGTGACACCAACCCTCTCCTCAATACACCTGGAGTTACATCAGGTGACACCAACCCTCTCCTCAATACACCTGGAGTTACATCAGGTGACACCAACCCTCTCCTCAATACACCTGGAGTTACATCAGGTGATACCGACCCTCTCCTCACCTCCTGAACTTGTCCAGCAGCTCAGCCTCCTGCTCTTCCTGGAAGCGTGCTCCTGCAGGGCAGTCTGGGTAGTCGTGGGGAAAGTGAGGCTCTCCTTTATTCTGGGCGTGTTTCAGACTCATCCTCAGCCCTCCGATACGTACTCCTCTATAAACCTGAAGGAGAGGAGGGCACCTTATTTCCTCATAGGGCACTACTTTAGACCAAGGCCATAGAATATGTGGATATAGGGCACTACTGTAGACCAAGGCCATAGAATATGTGGATATAGTGCTTTCTGAGGAGCCCCTCATACCAGAGGTACCCAGAAGGCCATGCCCCAGGCCTTGGGTAGCAGCAGGTCCCAGCCCGTCCCCCAGGACCCCATCTCTGTGCCCTGGCTCTTCCCAGGCTGCTGCACCAGTAGGACGGGTACTCTACCCTGCAGGGGGGTGGGTAATCTGGAGCCTGGGACCAGAATGTCATTACGCAGTCTGTTTAGTTCCTGCAGACAGAGAGAGGAATGATATGGGAGACACACCCTGTTTCCATCCAAAGTTTTTATGCAAGTCATACCGTATGATAATAAATCACCACAGGTGTGATAGAAACAAAGTGTCACTACAAATCCACAAAATGTTCTTCAGACATGGTATGATATTTGTGTGTCGGTAAAATGTATTATGCAAAGTAAACTAGGAGTCAGGTCATGATATGCCACGTTGTACTACCACATGGTAAACTTGGAGTCAGGTCATGATATGCCACGTTGTACTACCACATGGTAAACTAGGAGTCAGGTCATGATATGCCACGTTGTACTACCACATGGTAAACTAGGAGTCAGGTCATGATATGCCACGTTGTACTACCACATGGTAAACTAGGAGTCAGGTCATGATATGCCACGTTGTACTACCACATGGTAAACTAGGAGTCAGGTCATGATATGCCACGTTGTACTACCACATGGTAAACTAGGAGTCAGGTCATGATATGCCACGTTGTACTACCACATGGTAAACTAGGAGTCAGGTCATGATATGCCACGTTGTACTACCACATGGTAAACTTGGAGTGATATGATACCACAGGCAGATGAAAAAAGTTGTCTATAACCTACTATTATAACCTACTATTGTGTAACCTACTACTGTGTAACCTACTACTGTGTAACCTACTACTGTAAAACCTTCTACTGTAAAACCTACTACTGTAAAACCTTCTACTGTGTAACCTACTACTGTAAAACCTACTACTGTGTAACCTTCTACTGTGTAACCTTCTACTGTGTAACCTTCTACTGTGTAACCTACTACTGTAAAACCTACTGTGTAACCTTCTACTGTGTAACCTACTACTGTGTAACCTACTACTGTGTAACCTACTACTGTGTAACCTTCTACTGTGTAACCTACTACTGTGTAACCTACTACTGTGTAACCTTCTACTGTGTAACCTTCTACTGTGTAACCTACTACTGTGTAACCTACTACTGTGTAACCTACTACTGTGTAACCTACTACTGTGTAACCTACTATTGTAAAACCTACTATTGTAAAACCTACTACTGTGTAACCTTCTACTGTAACCTACTACTGTAAAACCTACTACTGTAAAACCTACTACTGTAAAACCTACTACTGTAAAACCTTCTACTGTAAAACCTTCTACTGTAAAACCTTCTACTGTAAAACCTTCTACTGTAAAACCTTCTACTGTAAAACCTTCTACTGTGTAACCTTCTACTGTGTAACCTTCTACTGTGTAACCTTCTACTGTAACCTTCTACTGTGTAACCTTCTACTGTAACCTTCTACTGTGTAACCTTCTACTGTGTAACCTTCTACTGTAACCTTCTACTGTGTAACCTTCTACTGTGTAACCTTCTACTGTGTAACCTTCTACTGTGTAACCTACTACTGTGTAACCTACTACTGTGTAACCTACTACTGTGTAACCTACTACTGAATAGAGGGTTTTATTTGAATGTTGGTGACATTCTTCTCCATATAACCTCCCCTGTCCACTGTCAGTGAACCGTTGGCTATAGAGCATGCTCCAGAATCTGACAGGGAACAGTAGCTATATAGCCTAGATAACAGTTTCAGTGTTTATTCGGTACATGGGAATTTAACAACTCAAGTTATTTTATGTGCACTGTGTTTTTACACACAGCCTTTTATCGGTCAATGTGGTGGTAACCTAGCTACAGATGGAGTGAAGGATTCATTAAAACAGCAGGGTGGATTCTTGGAGAACAATCAAACAGAGTAGAGTCTCCCGGGACACATTTACTAACGATATATTGACAGACCTGGTGCTATGGTTCAGTACCTGGTCTGTCATCTTGTTGTGTGTGACGTTGTCGCGGACAGACCGGTCCCACAGGGTACTCTGGCTGAGGTGTTCAGGGATTCCCTTTAACATCAGCTCCCTCCTCCTCTCCTCGTTCACTCCTGAAACAACATGATAGAGGTCATACTCCCGTATGACCAGGTACTCAGGAGTCACCAAACTATGTTGAGTATGTGTAGTCCAGAGGAAGCAAACAACTAGTTGGCAACATCTACGGCTTCACCTAGTAGCTCTTACAGGCCTATATTGACTAAATAAGGAAACAGAAGTGTCTGATGCAACACCCAGCCAGGTACTAGAAGGTTAATAAGGAAGTGTCTGATGCAACACCCAGCCAGGTACTAGAAGGTTAATAAGGAAGTGTGTGATGCAACACCCAGCCAGGTACTAGAAGGTAAATGTGACCCCCTGAGGGCGTGGTCTGAGCACAGGGTCCTGCCAGGATTCGAACCTGGGACATCTGCATGGACGAGCAGAGGCTCCCCAGGAGCACAGGACCAGAGTAGTACCACAACCAGCCTCAGACAGGACCAGAAGACCAGAGAATTACCCACAGAACCTCCCTATCCACATAGCCTCAGGACCTATTCCCAGGACTATCACAAACATAGGGTCCTGTTCAGCAGGACACAACGTATTACATTATCCTGCATGCGTTATTATTGGATATTAGATAGTAGGCTAGGTCACACCTTCACTTTGATTCAAAACCTTTTGTCCTATTTGTGAGGTTACCATGGCTACTGGCTCAGAGGTTACCTTGTGCTTTCCTGATGTCGGGTACGGCCTTGCTTCTCTTGTTTGGTAAGGTCAATCTGGGGTCATCCACCGTCAGACCCAGAACTGAGCCAGCTGGAACCTCCGCTGTGGAGTACACACCTGAGGGGGAGGAGAAAGACAGTACTGAGCTGGCTGGGCCCTCCACTGTGGAGTACACACCTGAGGGGGAGGAGACAGACAGTACTGAGCTGGGACCTCCACTGTGGAGTACACACCTGAGGGGGAGGAGACAGACAGTACTGAGCTGGGACCTCCACTGTGGAGTACACACCTGAAGGGGAGGAGACAGACAGTACTGAGCTGGGACCTCCACTGTGGAGTACACACCTGAGGGGGAGGAGACAGAGAGTACTGAGCTGGGACCTCCACTGTGGAGTACACACCTGAAGGGGAGGAGACAAACAGTACTGTGGAGTACACAGACATACTTGGGTGCCTCCAGGGACAATCATAAAACTGATGGAGACCTTATTACAGATGAATGTCTTTGTCCTATTACTGATGGAGACCTTATTACAGATGAATGTCTTTGTCCTATTACTGATGGAGACCTTATTACAGATGAATGTCTGTGTCCTATTACTGATGGAGACCTTATTACAGATGAATGTTTTTGTCCTATTACTGATGGAGACCTTATTACAGATGAATGTTTTTGTCCTATGACGGATGGAGACCTTATTACAGATTAATGCATCTGTGTCCTATGACTGATGGAGACCTTATTACAGATGAATGTCTTTGTCCTATGACTGATTGAGACCTTATTACAGATGAATGTTTTTGTCCTATTACTGATGGAGACCTTATTACAGATGAATGTTTTTGTCCTATGACTGATGGAGACCTTATTACAGATGAATGTGTCTGTCCTATGACTGATTGAGACCTTATTACAGATGAATGTCTGTGTCCTATGACTGATTGAGACCTTATTACAGATGAATGTCTGTGTCCTATTACTGATGGAGACCTTATTACAGATGAATGTGTCTGTCCTATGACTGATTGAGACCTTATTACAGATGAATGTCTGTGTCCTATGACTGATTGAGACCTTATTACAGATGAATGTCTGTGTCCTATTACTGATGGAGACCTTATTACAGATGAATGTTTTTGTCCTATTACTGATGGAGACCTTATTACAGATGAATGTTTTTGTCCTATGACTGATTGAGACCTTATTACAGATGAATGTCTGTGTCCTATTACTGATGGAGACCTTATTACAGATGAATGTTTTTGTCCTATTACTGATGGAGACCTTATTACAGATGAATGTCTTTGTCCTATGACTGATTGAGACCTTATTACAGATGAATGTCTGTGTCCTATTACTGATGGAGACCTTATTACAGATGAATGTTTTTGTCCTATTACTGATGGAGACCTTATTACAGATGAATGTTTTTGTCCTATGACTGATGGAGACCTTATTACAGATGAATGTGTCTGTCCTATGACTGATGGAGACCGTATTTTTTTATTTTTTTTATTTCACCTTTATTTAACCAGGTAGGCCAGTTGAGAACAAGTTCTCATTTACAACTATGACCTGGTCAAGACAAAGCAAAGCAGTGCGACAAAAACAACACAGAGTTACACATGAGAATAAACAAACGTACAGTCAATAACACAATAGAATATCTATATACAGAGTGTAAATGTAGTGCAAAATGCAGTAAGGTTAGGAGGTAGGACAATAAATAGACCATAGTGGTGAAATAATTACAGATTATTATCATTAACACAGGAATGAAGGATGTGCAAATGATGATGTGTAAATAGAGATACTGGAGTGCAAGATTAGCGAAAATAATAAAAATAAATATGGGGATGAGGTAGTAGGGTGGGCTATTTACAGAAGGGCTGTATACAGGTGCAGTGATCGATAAGCAGCTTTGACAGCTGATGTTTAAAGTTATTGAGGGAGATAGGAACCTCCAGCTTCAATGATTTTTTCAATTTGTTCCAGTCATGGGCAGCAGCAAACTGGAAGGAATGGCGGCCAAAGGAGGTGTTGGCTTTGGGGGTGACCAATGAAATATACCTGCTGGAGCGCATGCTACGGGTAGGTGTTGCTATGGTGACCAGCGAGCTGAGATAGGGCGGGGATTTACCTAATAAAGACTTATAGATGACCTGGAGCCAGTGGGTTTGGCGACGAATATGTAATGAGGGCCAGCCGACGAGAGAATACAGGTCGCAGTGGTGGGTAGTATATGGGGCTTTGGTACCAAAACGGATGGCACTGTGATAGACTACATCCAATTTGCTAAGTAGAGTGTTGGAGGCTAGTTTGTAAATTACATCGACGAAGTCAAGGATCGGTAGGATGGTCAGTTTTACGAGGGCATGTTTGGCAGCAAGAGTGAAGGAGGCTTTGTTGTGAAATAGGAAGCCAATTCTAGATTTAATTTTGGATTGGAGATGGTTAATGTGAGTCTGGAAGGAGAGTTTACAGTCTAACCAGACGCCTAGGTATTTGTAGTTGTCCACATATTCTAAGTCAGACCCGTCGAGGGTAGTGATGATAGTCCGGTGGGCGGGTGCGGGCAGCGTTCGATAGAAAAGCATGCATTTAGTTTTACTAGCATTTAAGAGCAGTTGGAGGCCACGGAAGGAGTGTTGTATGGCATTGAAGCATGTTTGAAGGTTAGTTAACACAGTGTCCAAAGAGGGGCCAGATGTATACAGAATGCGTTCGGTATATATACAGCGGGTGAAATAAGTATTGAACACGTCACCATTTTTCTAAGTAAATATATTTCCAAAGGTGCTATTGACATGACATTTTCACCAGATGTTGGTAACAACCCAAGTAATCCATACATACAAAGAAACCAAAACAAATAAGTTCAGAAATTAAGTTGTGTAATAATGTGAAATGACACAGGATAAAAGTATTGAACACATGAAGAAAGGGAGGTTCAAAAAGGCATGGAAAGCCAAGACAACAGCTGAAAACTATCAGTAATTAAAAAGCAATCCAGCCCCATGTCAGTGCAAATTAATATCAGCTGGTTCAGTCCCAACTGATGGCCTACAAAAAGGTCTCATTGCCAAGGTGTCACACAAGACACATCTCATGATGGGTAAAAGCAAAGAGCTGTCTCAAGACATTCGCAACCTAATTGTTGCAAAACATAATGATGGCATTGGTTATAGGCGCATTTCTAAGCTTCTGAATGTTCCAGTGAGCACTGTTGGGGCCATAATACGGAAGTGGAAAGAATAATTTCACCATAAATTTGCCTCGACCAGGTGCTCCTCGTAAATTTGCCCATTCATCCTTCCTTCAATTATGTGAAGTTTGCCAGTACCATTTGCTGAAAAGCAGCCCCACACCATGATGTTCCCACCTCCAAACTTCACTGTTGGTATGGTGTTTTTAGGGTGATGTGCAGTGCCATTTCTCCTCCAAACATGGTGTGTATTATGACATCCAAACAGTTCAATTTTGCTCTCATCTGACCACACTATATTCTCCCAGTATTTCACTGGTTTTTCCAAATGTTGTGCAGCAAACTTTAAACGAGCTTCAACATGCTTTTTTTTCAGCAATGGAGTCTTGCGTGGTGAGCGTGCATACAGGCCATGGCGGTGGAGTGCATTACTTACCGTTTTCTTTGAGACAACAGTACCTGCTAATTGCAGGTCTTTTTGAAGCTCTCCACAAGTGGTCCTTGGCTCTTGGACAACTCTTCTGATCATTCTTTTCACTCCTCTGTCAGAAATCTTGCGAGGAGCACCTGGTCGAGGCAACAGTGCTCACTGGAACATTCAGAAGCTTAGAAATGCGCCTATAACCAATGCCATCATTATGTTTTGCAACAATTATGTTGCGAATGTCTTGAGACAGCTCTTTGCTTTTACCCATCATGAGATGTGTCTTGTGTGACACCTTGGCAATGAGACCTTTTTGTAGGCCATCAGTTGGGACTGAACCAGCGGATATTAATTTGCACTGACAGGGGGCTGGATTGCTTTTTAATTACTGATAGTTTTCAGCTGTTGTCTTGGCTTTCCATGCCTTTTTGAACCTCCCTTTCTTCATGTGTTCAATACTTTTTTCCTGTGTCATTTCACATTATTACACATAACTTAATTTCTGAACTTATTTGTATGTATGGATTACTTGGGTTGTTACCAACATCTGGTGAAACTTTCATTTCAATAGCACCTTTGGAAATATATTAACTGAGCAAAATGGTGACGTGTTCAATACTTATTTCACCCGCTGTATATAGAGATATGTGTGTGTGTGTGTGTGTGATATGTGTGTAGCTCTCCAAGAACAGGGTTGGAGAGCCCTGATATAATCTAATGAATGTATGTAATGAATTTAGTTGTAAGTAACCCACCTT
Organism: Thymallus thymallus; assembly: GCA_023634145.1. NCBI lineage: Eukaryota > Metazoa > Chordata > Actinopteri > Salmoniformes > Salmonidae > Thymallus > Thymallus thymallus. The sequence continues at coordinate 2,563,280 of CM042416.1, read as the reverse complement.
TGAGCATGTTGAAGACACCAGCTTGTTGTTGATGAAGAGACATGTTACAGTCGTCTCTGCAGTGATCTGGCCACCAGAAGGGAGATGGTCCAGCTTTACTTGTAGCCTGAAATAAAGATAAATCACTGACTAACACCTTACACTGGAACATACAGGATATTAGCTGGTCTCTAGATAAAACACCTGACTAACACCTTACACTGGAACATACAGGATATTAGCTGGTCTCTAGATAAAACACCTGACTAACGATACAATGGAACATACAGGATATTAGCTGGTCTCTAGATAAAACACCTGACTAACGATACAATGGAACATACAGGATATTAGCTGGTCTCTAGATAAAACACCTGACTAACACCTTACACTGGAACATACAGGATATTAGCTGGTCTCTAGATAAAACACCTGACTAACACCTTACACTGGAACATACAGGATATTAGCTGGCCTCTAGATAAAACACCTGACTAACGATACAATGGAACATACAGGATATTAGCTGGTCTCTGGATAAAACACCTGACTAACGATACAATGGAACATACAGGATATTAGCTGGTCTCTGGATAAATCATCCCAGGTTACAGGATATTAGCTGGTCTCTAGATAAATAATCCAAGGTTACAGGATATTAGCTGGTCTCTAGATAAATAATCCCAGGTTACAGGATATTAGCTGGTCTCTAGATAAATAATCCCAGGTTACAGGATATTAGCTGGCCTCTAGATAAAACACCTGACTAACACCTTACACTGGAACATACAGGATATTAGCTGGTCTCTAGATAAATAATCCCAGGTTACAGGATATTAGCTGGTCTCTAGATAAATAATCCCAGGTTACAGGATATTAGCTGGTCTCTAGATAAATAATCCCAGGTTACAGGATATTAGCTGGTCTCTAGATAAATAATCCCAGGTTACAGGATATTAGCTGGTCTCTAGATAAATAATCCCAGGTTACAGGATATTAGCTGGCCTCTAGATAAAACACCTGACTAACACCTTACACTGGAACATACAGGATATTAGCTGGTCTCTAGATAAAACACCTGACTAACACCTTACACTGGAACATACAGGATATTAGCTGGTCTCTAGATAAAACACCTGACTAACACCTTACACTGGAACATACAGGATATTAGCTGGCCTCTAGATAAAACACCTGACTAACACCTTACACTGGAACATACAGGATATTAGCTGGTCTCTAGATAAAACACCTGACTAACACCTTACACTGGAACATACAGGATATTAGCTGGTCTCTGGATAAAACACCTGACTAACGATACAATGGAACATACAGGATATTAACTGGTCTCTGGATAAAACACCTGACTAACGATACAATGGAACATACAGGATATTAGCTGGTCTCTGGATAAAACACCTGACTAACGATACAATGGAACATACAGGATATTAACTGGTCTCTGGATAAAACACCTGACTAACGATACAATGGAACATACAGGATATTAGCTGGTCTCTGGATAAAACACCTGACTAACGATACAATGGAACATACAGGATATTAGCTGGTCTCTGGATAAATCATCCCAGGTTACAGGATATTAGCTGGTCTCTAGATAAATAATCCCAGGTTACAGGATATTAGCTGGTCTCTAGATAAATAATCCCAGGTTACAGGATATTAGCTGGCCTCTAGATAAAACACCTGACTAACACCTTACACTGGAACATACAGGATATTAGCTGGTCTCTAGATAAAACACCTGACTAACACCTTACACTGGAACATACAGGATATTAGCTGGTCTCTAGATAAAACACCTGACTAACGATACAATGGAACATACAGGATATTAGCTGGTCTCTGGATAAAACACCTGACTAACACCTTACACTGGACCATACAGGATATTAGCTGGTCTCTAGATAAAACACCTGACTAACACCTTACACTGGAACATACAGGATATTAGCTGGTCTCTAGATAAAACACCTGACTAACGATACAATGGAACATACAGGATATTAACTGGTCTCTGGATAAAACACCTGACTAACGATACAATGGAACATACAGGATATTAGCTGGTCTCTGGATAAAACACCTGACTAACGATACAATGGAACATACAGGATATTAGCTGGTCTCTGGATAAATCATCCCAGGTTACAGGATATTAGCTGGTCTCTAGATAAATAATCCAAGGTTACAGGATATTAGCTGGTCTCTAGATAAATAATCCCAGGTTACAGGATATTAGCTGGTCTGTAGATAAATAATCCCAGGTTACAGGATATTAGCTGGTCTGTAGATAAATAATCCCAGGTTACAGGATATTAGCTGGTCTGTAGATAAATAATCCCAGGTTACAGGATATTAGCTGGTCTGTAGATAAATAATCCCAGGTTACAGGATATTAGCTGGTCTCTAGATAAATAATCCCAGGTTCCAGAATATTAGCTGGTCTCTAGATAAATAATCCCAGGTTCCAGGATATTAGCTGGTCTCTAGATAAATAATCCCAGGTTCCAGGATATTAGCTGGTCTCTAGATAAATAATCCCAGGTTCCAGGATATTAGCTGGTCTCTAGATAAATTATCCCAGGTTCCAGGATATTAGCTGGTCTCTAGATAAATAATCCCAGGTTCCAGGATATTAGCTGGTCTCTAGATAAATAATCCCAGGTTCCAGGATATTAGCTGGTCTCTAGATAAATAATCCCAGGTTCCAGGATATTAGCTGGTCTGTAGATAAAACATCCCAGGTTCTTACATCCCAGAGTGAGGCAGGGGCCAGGGTTTCAGTCAGAACAGAATGTGATAGGGGTCCGATTAGACGATAGCGCACCATCTCCATGGTGAGGTCACTGCAAAACAACAGTCAACAACAACATGCATGAAGTACACATGTTAACAATAAAGGGAGGGTTTATACCATTTACAGAAAACAACAAATATATGACTAAATCCAACGTCATGTATTAACATTCAGGAAGTCTTAACACCATCAAGGTTCCAACCTCCAGACCCAACACGTACATGTACTTAGAGCTTCAAGAGCCTCTGAAAGCAGTAAGGTTTGAACCAACCTGATGACTATGCCAGTGCTACAGGACCTCCAGGTGACAGGCGTGGTAGCAGACATGGTACTGTACCCCAGGAGCTTCTTGGCTGGTGGTCCTGCAGCCTCTGGCTCCCCTGAGGACCACTTCCTCTTAGAACCAGAACCAGACCAAGAGCCCTGCTTAGCCTCAGGACAAGCCCCAGGATCAGGGGCCAGGGCTGGGATAGAGGTGGGCACCAAGGCTGGCTGTGGGACAGGGAGCTCCACTGGAGCAGGTGGAAGCACAGCCTCAGAACACTGGCAAACAGCCTGCAGCTCTGGGAGGAGGTCCTGACAGTTAGAACACAGAGCACAGCCATCACACAGATATCACACAGCAGTTACTTTAAGTATGAATGATGAAAGCACTACAGCGTCAGGCCTACTAACTATGAATAGTATTACCATGTCATTTTACAATATAAAATAGTACTTTACTGATTCCAAAGGGAACATGTGATTGCAGCAGCTTATAGACAACAATAAAAACATTACACCATCAGTTAATAGTTGAATGGCTGCTCAATAGTTAATATTGATTGATTCAGCATATTAGTCCCTCTGACCGGTTTCATGGTGGGGTGAGCCCAGATCCACAGCTGTCTGTGTGTTGGTCCCTGGGAGCCCTGGTCCTGTGTTCCGGGTCTCCAGAGGAAAGTTACAGGCCCCAGGGGCTGGAGAGGGTACTGTCCTGCCCTGTACAGCATCACACTGCCCTGTTTCCTGCCTGATACACACATGGCTGCTGCAAACGTAGGCCCTGCAGGTACAATAGATGTCATCAATAATATCGGAAAGCAGAGGTTGTTAGATCACCTGACTCGAACAACCAATCCCACAGCATTTCATACAGTTGGTTAAAGTTTTCAAACTTTATACTGAAATATTCTGGAGACTGATGCTGCGTTTAGATGAGGGAGACAAAACCCGTCATACCAGTCGGCATAGTGACACAAAACCCGTCATACCAGTCGGCATAGCGGGACAAAACCCGTCATACCAGTCGGCATAGCGGGACAAAACCCGTCATACCAGTCGGCATAGCGGGACAAAACCCGTCATACCAGTCGGCATAGCGGGACAAAACCCGTCATACCAGTCGGCATAGCGGGACAAAACCCGTCATACCAGTCGGCATAGCGGGACAAAACCCGTCATACCAGTCGGCATAGCGGGACAAAACCCGTCATACCAGTCGGCATAGCGACACAAAACCCGTCATACCAGTCGGCATAGCGACACAAAACCCGTCATACCAGTCGGCATAGCGACACAAAACCCGTCATACCAGTCGGCATAGCGACACAAAACCCGTCATACCAGTCGGCATAGCGACACAAAACCCGTCATACCAGTCGGCATAGCGACACAAAACCCGTCATACCAGTCGGCATAGCGACACAAAACCCGTCATACCAGTCGGCATAGCGACACAAAACCCGTCATACCAGTCGGCATAGCGACACAAAACCCGTCATACCAGTCGGCATGGCGACACAAAACCCGTCATACCAGTCGGCATGGCGACACAAAACCCGTCATACCAGTCGGCATAGCGACACAAAACCCGTCATACCAGTCGGCATAGCGACACAAAACCCGTCATACCAGTCGGCATAGCGACACAAAACCCGTCATACCAGTCGGCATAGCGACACAAAACCCGTCATACCAGTCGGCATAGCGACACAAAACCCGTCATACCAGTCGGCATAGCACCATGCTGTAGAGGCATTATACATTAAGCACCCTGCCTCTACAGCATTAAGCACCCTGCCTCTACAGCATTAAGCACCCTGCCTCTACAGCATTAAGCACCCTGCCTCTACAGCATTAAGCACCCTGCCTCTACAGCATTAAGCACCCTGCCTCTACAGCATTAAGCACCCTGCCTCTACAGCATTAACTGATGTACTCTCATTGAAAAGAATGACATCCGGTTTGCAGTCTACCTCGCACCATCTAAACGCAGCATGATTGACATAGTGGTTAGTTTAGGGGGTGGAACAGGAAAGCTGTACTCACCATCTTCCTTGCTGGTCAGCTTGGAGAGGGTAGCTAACAGCTGTTCCTGTGGGCCCTGTAACTCCACACAGCAGTAGTACGACATGTCCTGGGTAGAGCGGATACAGAGGATACAGTACATACTAACACAACAAAATACGATTTTACTGGTTGGCAACTGCAAAGACACATTTACCAAAATGCTGTATTCATATCTGATCACACAGCAATCATTTAAAGTGGTAGTCTTGTCACTCATGTTCGTATCATATGAACACCAGACTTAGAAAACAGTTGTAATGTATGACATACTTTTTGTAAGAGACTACTATTGTAGTAATCACAAAATAACCCTATTTATAATGTATGATACACTGTGTGTTACAGAGACTACTATTGTAGTAATCACAAAATAACCCTATTTATAATGTATGATACACTGTGTGTTACAGAGACTACTATTGTAGTAATCACAAAATAAACCTATTTATAATGTATGATACACTGTGTGTTACAGAGACTACTATTGTAGTAATCACAAAATAAACCTATTTATAAGAACTTGAAGTCAAGTGTTCCTGTATTATTTTATGGTAGTATTTCTTGGTCATTTTGAAACTACACAGTGTTGAAACTACACAGTGTTGAAACTACACAGTGTTGAAACTACACAGTGTTGAAACTACACAGTGTTGAAACTACACAGTGTTGTACTTTGAATGTTAAGATGAGTCCATGTCCCTCACTGTTGCCTAGATCTAGCTAAATGTCTGAAAGTGACATTTAGACGTTTGTTTTATCATAAGTCATGTCCCAGGCCATTTAGAGAAGTCTCCACCCTCGCAAAAAGAAACTGAGCCAAAGCCCCTCCCTATTTATACTTACTTGTACAACATATAGAATTGGTTGATTGGTTTTACTTGATAATCTACACCTGGGGCCTTTTCAGGAGAATGGAAATGTACAGGATGTTCAGACACATAGGAATAGTATAGGAAACTGATCTATTCATTCTATTTCTATCTGCAAAATGCCATTCCAGATACAGCCCTGCCATTAGTTGAAGGCAGCCAATCCAATAGTTGTTTTTTTTTACTGTCCACAAAGCATATTTAAAACTATAGTTGTCCCAGGTCTGGTGAACTCATATAATCAGGGCCCTATAATCAGTCAATCAATCAAATGTATTTTATTTCAGTTTGCTTTACAGATATCCAGCCTAAAAAGGCTCAGTGGGTAAAGATACTAACCTGCAGTAGACAGTGGGAGCTCATGGCTCTGTAGCAGGCTCTGTAACACTTGTAGGTTGGCCTGTCTCCCAGACAGTAGCCCCATCTCTTGACCATGTGGAAGCGCTTGGCGTGCCAGATGTGCGTCTCCAGCCACAGGTTCTTCCTCTGGCGCCGGTTGAACTCCAGAAGCATGTTGCCGTGGCGACGCCGGGCTTTACGGCTCTTGCTCTTGGACTGCTCCTTCTTCACCTTCTGGCCAACCTTCTGGCTCTTCTCCAACTGGATGAGAGAGGAAACATCCAGTGCTGGTGTGTAATGTGACTAGTCATTCCTCCATGTATGGACATGACAATAACAGAGGAAACAGACCTGGGACCATGCTCTACAATCAAGAGAGAGAGAGGCCGTGTTTCATGGTGACTGACTGTGTGTGTTTGTGTGTGTGAGTGAGTGTTACTTAGACAAACCCACCATGTTGTTGGCCATGTCTCTCAGCCTGCAGGGCAGTCTCTTGGTGTTATGGCTCATGGCTCTCCTCCTCATGTGTTTAGGAAGAGCTCCAAACACATGGGAGCTGCCTGTTGTCTTGGTGACGGCCATCAACATGGCGTTCACCTCTGCTGCCCGGGCCTTGGCAAACGCTGAGGCTGAAGAGAGAGGAGTGGAGGCACAGCACATCACAACACAGCACAACACAGCACAACACAGCACAGCACAACACAGCACAGCACAACACAGCACAACACAAAGGCTGGCTGGGAATCAATGTGTTGGAGCAACAGTCATTATTTGCACATTCTAAATGCCATTGGAACACTGTAATATGCTGTTGATTGGCAGCAGGTTCAACATTGGAACACTGTAATATGCTGTTGATTGGCAGCAGGTTCAACATTGGAACACTGTAATATGCTGTTGATTGGCAGCAGGTTCAACATTGGAACACTGTAATATGCTGTTGATTGGCAGCAGGTTCAACATTGGAACACTGTAATATGCTGTTGATTGGCAGCAGGTTCAACATTGACATGCAAAAGTAATCTGTTAGAACCTGTATCAGTTTAAAAAGTATCAAGACATAATCATCCATTTAAAATACATTGACAACTGTGTGCAGGAAGGTGTTCTTACCAGTGATGTGTTTGGGCAGGTCCTGTGGGTAGCCCCCATGTCCTCCTCTCTGGTGGCCCCGGACCCAACCCCCTCCCTGGGCATGGCCTGAGTGAGAGGACCCCTGGCCCCTTGGATGAGGAGACAGATCATGGTCTCGACCTGTCGGGGTGTCACCTCCGTTCCTCCAGTGTGAGCTGCCCTGGCCCAGGGAGGAATAGGTGACGTTGATCGGCTGGTTCCTCATCTTCTTAACGCGCATCCTGTGCTTGGCTGTAGACATTTTGATAGTTCTGCAGAAAATAAACAATAACATGATATCACTCATCGATAACAAGGCTTACGGTACTGGTTATTGTTAGCAATGCTTTGAAAGACATGTCATTCAATCTGTCCTCAGCAGAATAGCTACCTAGCAAGCTTGCAACACCTTGGACATCATGAAACTACTTTGCATGCCACAAACAGGCTACGCTAACGAGTTATAAACTTCCATCACATAAACACACATACATTCACACATAAACACTTCCATCACACCACGATGTCTTTGTAAAGATAACAGAAAATATATTCACTTTCAAATCCTGAATACAGGAACAGTTATATTACAAAACCACGCTGTATGCTCAAATTTCTGTCTACAGCTCTTCCGCATAAATATGACGTATATCTTGTTCCGGTTAAATTGTGTTCATGGGAAATGTAGTATATAGTATATACACTTGCTCAGGTCAAGAAAATATGGCAACATTGGGTGAAAATAAATCACCCTTTTTGAATTTAGAGTCATTTCGGTTTTTGGAAAGAATCAGTATCCTGCCAATACCCACAACGATTACAATAGTATAAGTTGTGGGTCTATGAAACTGTAGGCCCGTTTAATGGAGTTTACGGAAGTAGACGCGCTCTACCAGGTGATCTGTCATTTCAGAGTTCCACGAGCTACAGTGCAATTACTTATTTGTTTTAAGTGAAGCCTTTTTTGTAGAATTCTGATCATGTCTGCGATCATCAGGAAGATAATCAACACCACTAAATCAAATCAAATTGGTCGCATACACATATTTAGCAGACGTTATTGCGGGTGCAGCGAAATGATTGTGTTCTTAGCAGTGCAGTAGTATCTAACAATTCACACGATCTAAAAGTAAAAAAATAATGGAATTTAGAAATATTAGGTCGAGCAATGTCGGGGTCCGGAGTATGTATGTGTATATATACTTAAAAACTGTGTGGTTCGAGCCCTGAATGGTGATTGGCTGAAAGCCATCGTATATCAGACCGTATACCATGGGTATGACAAATTTAAATTTTTACTGTTCTAATTACTTTGGTAACCTGTTTATAATAGCAATAAGTCACCTTTGTGGTGTATATATATATATATATATATATATACACAGTTGAAGTCAGAAGTTTACATACACCGTTGCCAAATACATTTAAACTCAGTTTTTCACAATTCCTGACATTTAATCCTAGTAAAAATTCCCTGTCTTAGGTCAGTTAGGATCACCACTTTATTTTAAGAATGTGAAATGTCAGAATAATAGTAGAGAGAATGATTTATTTCAGCTTTTATTTCTTTCATCACATTCCCAGTGGGTCAGAAGTTTACATACACTCAATTAATATTTGGTAACATTGTCTTTTAAATGTTTAACTTAGGTCAAACGTTTGGGGTATCCTTCCACAAGCTTCCCACAATAAATTGGGTGAATTTTGGCCCATTCCTCCTGACAGAACTGGTGTAACTGAGTCAGGTTTGTAGGCCTCCTTGCTCGCACACGCTTTTTCAGTTCTGCCCACACATTTTCTATAGGATTGAGGTCAGGGCTTTGTGATGGCCACTCCAATACCTTGACTTTGTTGTCCTTAAGCCATTTTGCCACAACTTTGGAAGTATGCTTGGGGTCATTGTCCATTTGGAAGACCCATTTGCGACCAAGCTTTAACTTCCTGACTGATGTCTTGAGATGTTGCTTCAATATTTACACATAATTTTCCTTCCTCATGATGCCATCTATTTTGTGCACCAGGCCCTCCTGCAGCAAAGCATCCCCACAACATGATGCTGCCACCCCCGTGCTTCACGGTTGGGATGGTGTTCTTCGGCTTGCAAGCCTCCCCCTTTTTCCTCCAAACATAACGATGGTAATTATGGCCAAACAGTTCTATTTTTGTTTCATCAGACCAGAGGTCATTTCTCCAAAAAATACATGTGCAGTTGCAAACCGTAGTCTGGTTTTTTATGGCGGTTTTGGAGCAGTGGCTTCTTCCTTGCTGAGCAGCCTTTCAGGTTATGTCGATATAGGACTCGTTTTACTGTGGATATAGATACTTTTGTACCTGTTTCCTCCAGCATCTTCACAAGGTTCTTTGCTGTTGTTCTGGGATTGATTTGCACTTTTCGCACCAAAGTATGGTCATCTCTGAGCGGTATGACGGCTGCGTGATGTCATGGTGTTTATGCTTGCGTACTATTGTTTGTACAGATGAACGTGGTACCTTCAGGCGTTTGGAAATTGCTCCCAAGGATGAACCAGACTTGTGGAGTTTTTCTGAGGGCTGATTTATTTTTATTTTCACATGAAGTCAAGCAAAGAGGCACTGAGTTTGAAGGTAGGCCTTGAAATACTTTTTTACACATTGAAGTCGGTGCAGTGTGTGTGTGTATGTGTGTATATATATATATATATATATATATATATATATATATATATATATATATATATATATATATATATATATATATATATATACAGTGGGGAGAACAAGTATTTGATACACTGCCGATTTTGCAGGTTTTCCCACTTACAAAGCATGTAGAAGTCTGTCATTTTTATCATAGGTACTCTTCAACTGTGAGTGACGGAATCTAAAACAAAAATCCAGAAAATCACATTGTATGATTTTTAAGTAATTAATTTGCATTTTATTGCATGACATAAGTATTTGATACATCAGAAAAGCAGAACTTAATATTTGGTTCAGAAACCTTTGTTTGCAATTACAGAGATCATACGTTTCCTGTAGTTCTTGACCAGGTTTTCACACACTGCAGCAGGGATTTTGGCCCACTCCTCCATACAGATCCTTCAGGTTTCGGGGCTGTCGCTGGGCAATACGGACTTTCAGAAAAACTAACAGGTCTGTGAGAGCCGGAATTCTTACTTGTTGGTAGGTGATCAAATACTTATGTCATGCAATAAAATGCAAATTAATTATTTAAAAATCATACAATGTGATTTTCTGGATTTTTGTTTTAGATTCCGTCTCTCACAATTGAAGTGTACCTATGATAAAAATTACAGACTTCTACATGCTTTGTAAGTTAGAAAACCTGCAAAATCGGCAGTGTATCAAATACTTGTTCTCCCCACTGTGGGGAGAACAAGTATTTGATACACTGCCGAGTGATAAAGATCATCGCTGCTCTGCCCAGGGTGAGGATCTGACGGTTCATCTCATTGCACTGTTTCTATGACGATACAGAACATAACCATGTGATGTTACAGACTACAAAGCTGAGAAGTACCTGAACGCTCTCTCTCTCTCTCTCTCTCTCTCTCTCTCTCTCTCTTGATATAGCCTACACGTCAGTGACAGAACAGGAAGTGGGGGGAAATCAACAAATCCCACATATAGTGAATAATTTCCATGGGTAAGATGTTCCAATAAAACATAATTACCTGTTTACTTGATTGTTTAAAAAGTCAAAATAATGAATAGGATTTATGTAGTGCTTTTCCAAATGATTAAAGTACTGAGTGTGTGAGTTCATTGTCAAATAAATAGAATTGCAGAAGACTAACAGGTTCTACAGTATCATTCTTAATGGCCCCTGGGGTGTGACCTACGTGATGAGGTAATGGTCAAGGTCCTTCCAGACGAGGCCCTTCCTGACTAAATGTTCCTGAGGTGTGACCTACGTGATGAGGTAATGGTCAAGGTCCTTCCAGACGAGGCCCTTCCAGACTAAATGTTCCTGAGGTGTGACCTACGTGATGAGGTAATGGTCGAGGTCCTTCCAGACTAAATGTTCCTGTCTGACCCTTCCCCTCTCTCCCCAGCTCCAAACCAGACCCTTCCCCTCTCTCCACATCAAACCCAGTCCAGGTATTAGTAAACAAAGCTTTATTTCAGCTGTACAGACAGTGCAGAATACACAAAGCTCTTATCAGAATGAATGTTACAGAAGGACAGCGACCACTGTTTCAGGGTTTGGCATATTTAACCCTCCTACCCATCACACCTACTAACATCACAGTCTCTCTACAATGGCATGCAGAGACCGTTACGTTCAGGGGGAGCTTTACAGAATGAACCCTTGGGAAATGCCAGCTAGGTATTAAGATACTCCAAAGTTGTTGCTCAGGATGGACCAGCTTCCTGTGGCTGTCCATCTAGTACCAGGACCATTCCACCTAGTACCAGGACCATTCCACCTAGTACCAGGACCATTCCATCTAGTACCAGGACCATTCCATCTAGTACCAGGACCATTCCATCTAGTACCAGGACCATTCCACCTAGTACCAGGACCATTCCATCTAGTACCAGGACCATTCCATCTAGTACCAGGACCATTCCATCTAGTACCAGGACCATTCCATCTAATACCAGGACCATTCCATCTAGTACCAGGACCATTCCATCTAGTACCAGGACCATTCCAGAATCTTGATGCTTTGCATTCCACCCGGAGGTGGTTGTAGAAGCTAGAGGAGCTGCAGTGTGTCTGTATGAAGCTAGAGGAGCTGCAGTGTGTCTGTATGAAGCTAGAGGAGCTGCAGTGTGTCTGTATGAAGCTAGAGGAGCTGCAGTGTGTCTGTATGAAGCTAGAGGAGCTGCAGTGTGTCTGTATGAAGCTAGAGGAGCTGCAGTGTGTCTGTATGAAGCTAGAGGAGCTGCAGTGTGTCTGTATGAACCTAGAGGAGCTGCAGTGTGTCTGTATGAAGCTAGAGGAGCTGCAGTGTGTCTGTATGAAGCTAGAGGAGCTGCAGTGTGTCTGTATGAAGCTAGAGGAGCTGTAGTGTGTCTGTATGAAGCTAGAGGAGCTGCAGTGTGTCTGTATGAAGCTAGAGGAGCTGCAGTGTGTCTGTATGAAGCTAGAGGAGCTGCAGTGTGTCTGTATGAAGCTAGAGGAGCTGCAGTGTGTCTGTATGAAGCTAGAGGAGCTGCAGTGTGTCTGTATGAAGCTAGAGGAGCTGCAGTGTGTCTGTATGAAGGTAACATATTACTCCCAGGTAGAGAGAGGGGAGGTCAAGTGGAAACCTACACACTCTTGTAACACCATGTTATGATAAACAAAGGTAGAAATCAAAGTTGAAATAATACTGAATCCTTGAATCCCAAACCTTTCAATGGTTCAACATTTATCATCTACAACGCTACATTTGGTACATCATGTCCTCCATAGATCAGTGTACAAACAGACAGACTCATCATCATTCTTTATATAGGGGCATATTGATACAAACAAGGTGAGAAGGAAGAGTACTAACAGACAGTTGACAAAACATTTCCATGACAGACTGGCCAGGTGAATCCAGGTGAAAGCTATGATCATTGTGTGCCATTCAGAGCGTGAATGGGCAAGACAAAATAATTAAATGCCTTTTGAACAGGGTTTGGTAGTAGGTGCCAGGCACACCAGTTTGTGTCAAGAACTGCAACGCTGCTGGTTTTTTTTCACGCTCAACAGTTTCCTGTGTGTATAAAGAATGGAGTCAACATGGGCCAGCATCCCTGTGGAACGCTTTCAACACCTTGTAGAGTCCATGCCCTGATGAATTGAGGCTGTTCTGAGGGTAAAAGGGGGTGTAACTCAATACTAGGAAGGTGTTCTTAATGTTTTGTGCCCTCAGTGTACAGTCTGTTTTCAACATTACACTGTACACTCCAGGTCTACTGTTAAGCGCTTAGTATTCATATTCCATATCTACCTGTTAAATAACTTTATTGAAGTAATCATGAATTCAGCATGGTTCTGTCTAGTCCAGAAGAACAGTTGTTATATGGTTTGTCTTCTGTTCCTCTTTCAGAGCAGCTAGTAAAAGTCAAGTAGTATTTATTATGGAACATTCTCCCACGAGAAGCTGTTCAACACACTGTTGACTCCACATTGACCGGGTTAAAGTGACAATGTGGTCTGACTGCCTCTGAACCTCAAGTTCACTGTTGTTGCTAAAGTAGTGCATCATTTGGCTTCACCACAGCTTTCTATCAGAGAGAGTCAGAGTTCAGTTGGAACCCCAGGTGGCTCCAGGTAATTGGGAGTCAGTTCAGTTGGAAGCCCAGGTGGCTCCAGGTAATTGGGAGTCAGTTCAGTTGGAAGCCCAGGTGGCTCCAGGTAATTGGTAGTCAGTTCAGTTGGAAGCCCAGGTGGCTCCAGGTAATTGGTAGTCAGTTCAGTTGGAAGCCCAGGTGGCTCCAGGTAATTGGTAGTCAGTTCAGTTGGAAGCCCAGGTGGCTCCAGGTAACTGGGAGTCAGTTCAGTTGGAAGCCCAGGTGGCTCCAGGTAATTGGTAGTCAGTTCAGTTGGAAGCCCAGGTGGCTCCAGGTAATTGGGAGTCAGTTCAGTTGGAAGCCCAGGTGGCTCCAGGTAATTGGTAGTCAGTTCAGTTGGAAGCCCAGGTGGCTCCAGGTAATTGGGAGTCAGTTCAGTTGGAAGCCCAGGTGGCTCCAGGTAATTGGTAGTCAGTTCAGTTGGAAGCCCAGGTGGCTCCAGGTAATTGGTAGTCAGTTCAGTTGGAAGCCCAGGTGGCTCCAGGTAATTGGGAGTCAGTTCAGTTGGAAGCCCAGGTGGCTCCAGGTAATTGGTAGTCAGTTCAGTTGGAAGCCCAGGTGGCTCCAGGTAATTGGTAGTCAGTTCAGTTGGAACCCCAGGTGGCTCTGGGTAATTGGGAGTCAGTTCAGTTGGAACCCCAGGTGGCTCCAGGTAAGTGGGAGTCAGTTCAGTTGGAACCCCAGGTGGCTCCAGGTAATTGGGAGTCAGTTCAGTTGGAAGCCCAGGTGGCTCCAGGTAATTGGTAGTCAGTTCAGTTGGAACCCCAGGTGGCTCCAGGTAATTGGTAGTCAGTTCAGTTGGAAGCCCAGGTGGCTCCAGGTAATTGGTAGTCAGTTCAGTTGGAACCCCAGGTGGCTCCAGGTAATTGGTAGTTCTCTAACAATTTTATTTCCAAATAGAGGAAGAAAAGTGATCCATCCAGATGTCCAGGATGGGAAGGCACTGTGGTGTAAAGACTTAGGCTATGAAATTACACCCTGACAGTATGTGTGTGTGTGTGTGTGTGTGTGTGTGTGTGTGTGTGTGTGTGTGTGTGTGTGTGTGTGTGTGTGTGTGTGTGTGTGTGTGTGTGTCTGTGTGTGTGTCTGTGTGTACAGTAAAGGTGTGTGTGTTTTTGGGGTTGTACTGATCTTCTCTGTACGTAAAAACAGACGTTTTGTCCAGGATTTTGTTTCCCTGGCCGCTGAAAGACAAGAATATAAAGGTATTTAGTTACATATGCTTGTATAACATAAGTACATTATTCAGTAATCTAGTCATTTAGATTCCCTGTTCATAGACATTAAGCTGGTATGTCCTTATATATGTCATCAAGGAGGCAGGTAGCCTAGCGGTTAGAGTGTTGGGCCAGAAACCGAAAGGTCGCTGGTTCGAATACCCAAGCCGACAAGGTGAAAAACCTGTCGATGTGTCTTTGAACAAGGCACTTAACCCTAATTTGCTCCAGGGGCTGACCCAGTAGGTAGGCTGTCATTGTAAATAATAATTAGTTCTTAACTGACGTGCCTAGTTAAATAAAGGTTAAAAATATATATATATATTTTTTAAGTCCTTGAAATTGGGGAAATTCCAAATAATTGATATTCAATGAAAGACCCACAGTTGTGTTTTACGTTGAATTTGCTTAGTGACATGTCACCATCTGTGAGAATAGTTCCCCCTTTTTCTCCCCAATCAGTAGTTCCAGTCTTGTCCCATCACAGACTCGGGAGAGGCGAAGGTTGAGAACCGTGCGTCCTCCAAAACACGACCCCGCCAAGCCGCACTGCTTCTTGACACAATGGTCCCTTAAACAGGAAGCCAGCCGCACAATTGTGTCAGAGGAAACACTGTACACCTGGCGACCGTGTCAGCATGCATGCGCCCGGCCCACCACAGGGGTCGCTAGAGCACGATGGGACAAGTACATTCCGGCCGGCCAAATCCTCCCCTAACCCGAGTGACGCTGGGCCGCCTTATGGGTCTCCTGGTCGTGGGTGGCTGGGATTGAAGCAGGATCTGTAATGCCTTAGACTGCTGCGCCACTCAGGAGGCCCGTAGTTCCCAATGTTTTTAATGAGCCTAACTGTCTGTCCTGTCTGGGTATCATCTGGGGTGGGGTGGGGGGGGGGGTTCGTTACAGGGCCTCAGTTTCACCTGTCATTCTTCTTAGTCCTGTTTCTTGTCTCTCTCTGCTTCCTGTTCCCCTCCAGCCGACACCAAGGCTGCTGCTTCCTGTGCCACCTCAGACACAACCACTGGAACACCTGGAAACAACACACACAGGAAATCAACGCCTGGCAGTCGTGTGAAGTTAACGTGTGTCATTCCAACATGAAGGGTTTACGTGTGTCATTCCAACATGAAGGGTTTACGTGTGTCATTCCAACATGAAGGGTTTACGTGTGTCATTCCAACATGAAGGGTTTACGTGTGTCATTCCAACATGAAGGGTTTACGTGTGTCATTAGTACCAGAGAGCCCAGAGTCAACCTCTCTCTGGTACCAGAACATCTTGTTCAGCTGAGTCGGTGACACAGTGGTGAACAGCCTGACTGACGCCGAGGGAGGGAGGGAGAGAGGGAGAGAGAGAGGGAGAGAGGGAGAGAGAGAGGGAGAGAGAGAGGGAGGGAGAGAGGGAGAGAGGGAGAGAGGGAGAGAGAGAGATCTGTGTTTGTAGAGTGGAGGGTGAGTGATTACCTCTTGGTAAGCAGTCAGTTAATGAGGCTGTGGAGACCTTGGGGGGTATGTTATGCTTGTGGAGATACCTTAAACTATCTATAGAACCCAGCGAACAACAGTCGGGTTCTAAAAAGACATTTGGTGTTCTACCTTTTTTTACAACTGTGTGGGTGAGTAAATATAAGCTGGTCTGCGTTGGTCTCCTCTGATAAGAACCATTCAATAGTATCTTCTCCCTCTCAGCTTTTCTCATGTATGTTTGGAGAGATGTCTTCCCATCTATTTGTGCCTGTGGAAGGGGAGGACCAACCATATTTTAGATAAGCTGGATCCGGCAGGCTACAACGTAGATTCTGACTGACTCACACCTTATTTACATCAGGAAAGACAGGTGTTTTAGGTAAAATGTCAAATTAGTGAATCTATGAGCTGGAAGAACAAATCATAACCTCCCTGGGGCTAATCAGGACTATAAATGGCAGCCATTGTTCTGTGGAATTCTATTATTCCTCAGCACACCCAGTTAGTGCTGTGTGTACGGCGGTGAAATGTTACCCCACCACATTGCAATGCAACTATTTGGGAACTTGGTATATACAGTTGAAGTCGGAAGTTTACGTACACTTAGGTTGAAGTCATTCAAACTAATTTTTCAACCACTCCACAGATTTCTTGTTAACAAACTATAGTTTTGGCAAGTTGGTTAGGACATCTACTTTGTGCATGACACAAGTAATTCTTCCAACAATTGTTTACAGACAGATTATTTCACTTCATGGCTTTAGAAGCTTCTGATAGGCTAATTGACATAATTCGAGTCAATTGGAGGTGTACCTGTGGATGTAGTTCAAGGCCTACCTTCAAACTCAGTGCCTCTTTGATCGACATCATGGGAAAATCTAAAGAAATCAGCCAAGACCTCAATTGTAGACCTCCACAAGTCTGGTTCATCCTTGGGAGCAATTTCCAAACGCCTGAAGGTACCACGTTCATCTGTACAAACAATAGTACACAAGTATAAACACCATGGGACCACGCAGCCGTCATACCGCTCAGGAAGGAGACGTGTTCTGTCTCCTAGAGATGAACGTACTTTGGTGCGAAAGTGCAAATCAATCCCAGAACAACAGCGAAGGACCTTGTGAAGATGCTGGAGGAAACAGGCACAAACTTTATATCCACAGTAAAACTAGGCCTATATCGACATAACCTGAAAGGCCGCTCAGCAAAGAAGAAGCCACTGCTCCAAAACCATCTTTAAAAAGCCAGCAACTGCACATGGGGACAAAAGTGTACTTTTTGGAGAAATGTCCTCTGGTCTGATGAAACAAAAATAGAACTGTTTGGCCATAATGACCATCGTTATGTTTGGAGGAAAAAGGGGGAGGCTTGCAAGCCGAAGAACAACATCCCAACCGTGAAGCACGGGGGTGGCAGCATCATGTTGTGGGGGTGCTTTGCTGCAGGAGGGACTGGTGCACTTCACAAAATAGATGGCATCATGAGGAAGGAACATTTTGTGGATATATTGAAGCAACATCTCAAGACATCAGTCAGGAAGTTAAAGCTTGGTCACAAATGGGTCTTCCAAATGGACAATGACCCCAAGCATACTTCCAAAGTTGTGGCAAAATGGCTTAAGGACTACAAAGTCAAGGTATTGGAGTGGCCATCACAAAGCCCTGACCTCAATCCTATAGAAAATATGTGGGCAGAACTGAAAAAGCGTGTGCGAGCAAGGAGGCCTACAAACCTGACTCAGTTACACCAGTTCTGTCAGGAGGAATGGGCCAAACTTCACCCAACTTATTGTGGGAAGCTTGTGGAAGGATACCCCAAACATTTGACCCAAGTTAAACAATCAGTGACTTTGTGTTGTGGTGTGAGCAGAACCACCTTCAGCTCAACATCAGCAAAACAAAGGAGATGGTGGTGGACTTCAGGAGAACCAAGGCACAACTGACTGCAGTCCCTATACAGGGGATGGATGTGGAAATGGTTGGGTCATACAAGTTCCTGGGAGTCCATATGGACAACAGGCTGGAATGGGCCGGTAACACCGGGGCTCTGTACAAAAAGGGCCAGAGCCGACTCTACTTTCTGAGGAGGCTCAGGTCCTTCAACGTGTGCAGTAAACTACTGCATACCTTCTACCAGTCTGTGGTGGCCAGTGCCATCTTTTTTGCAGTGGTGTGCTGGGGAGCAAACATCAAAGCCGGTGATGCTTCTCGGGTAAATAAGCTGATCAGGAAGGCTAGCTCTGTCCTGGGGATGAGCCTTGACACTCTAGAGGAGGTGGCGGAGAGACGGATCCTGGCCAAACTGCTGGCCATCATGGACAACGACACCCACCCTCTGCACGCTATGGTTATGACGCAGAGGAGCACTTTCAGTCACAGACTGATCCCACCACGGTGTGCCAGAGAGCGCTACAGGAGGTCCTTCCTGCCGGCGGCTATTAGACTATATAATGCCTCACCGGTGTGCCGTGCCGTCGGCAACATAGATCTGGAACTGTTGGGGTGCTAGGACCTAGTTTAACAATTATGCATCCATCCGTGAGTAACTCTGGTCCGTCAGCACTCATCCACTCAGGACTTATTTATTCATACAGGTCTGTATATACATACTCATGTACAGTTGTTATATTATATCACATGCAATATTGTAAGTAATTATTGGACTTAACCTACGTCGGCATTTACTCAGGAATGCATATTAGTATCCTGCCAGTTGCACCTTTTCTCATTGCTTTTAGTAAATCGAATGTGCAATACGTGCAGTTATCTGTAATTAAACCCTGCGCACTAAGGACTGTATTTTAAGGGAATTACTATTATTACCCCAAATTATATCATACACACATTTAGCTATTAAAGTATCTCTTCCTGTCATTTACCTGTACAGTTTGTGTAAACATGCAAGTATTCACTTATCTGTAAATATAACTGTATACCTAACTGTACAGCTAATTTAACCATGCAAAATTTTCACTTACCTGTTCATTTACCCAGTCTGTCTATTAAGTAAACTATTATTACCCTCGCTCATATCATACGCATTTTTAGCTACTGAAGTATTTCTCTGCCATCAACCTGTATAGTATAGTTAACCATCCAACATCCACCAATGTATAGTGTACATATTCAGCCAACCACTCATACTATGCAATGTCTTTTTTATAGCTTTTATTTTATTTTTTGCACTCCAGATATCTTGTATTTCTATACTTTGTCATACTGCCGCTCTATGTATCATGTACCGTGTATCTGTCTTTTGTGTACTTTCGTTGTGGCATTTTGCACCTGCCCTGTATTTTGTTGTAGCTGCTTGACAATGAAATTTCCCCCCCGGGGATCAATAAAGTACCTATCTATCTATCTATCTATCTATCTATCTATCTATCTATCTATCTATCTATCTATCTATCTATCTATCTATCTATCTATCTATCTATCTATCTATCTATCTATCTATCTATCTATCTATCTATCTATCTATCTAAAGGCAATGCTACCAAATACTAATTGAGTGTATGTAAACTTCTGACCCACTGGGAATGTGATGAAAGAAATAAAAGCTGAAATAAATCATTCTCTCTACTATTATTCTGACATTTCACATTCTTAAAATAAAGTGGTGATCCTAACTGACCTAAGACAGGGAATTTTTACTAGGATTAAATGTCAGGAATTGTGAAAAACTGAGTTTAAATGTATTTGGCTAAGGTGTATGTAAACTTCTGACTTCAACTGTACAGTCTAGTAAGGCAGGGCTGACGTGATGTTGGTTTAAATAACTCGAGTTATTGTGTCAGTGAGGATGAAGCGTTGTTGTGAGGGCTTGGTTGTGGTAAGGCCTCTTACTCCCACCAGGGGGAGTGAGAGGCACACAATCAAGTCCTCACACCCTAACTAGGGAGATTATGATCCCCAATCAGAGACAGCTGTCTAGTGTTGTCTCTAATTGGGGAGAGTATTTAGGCCCCACTCATCCACCTGTGTGTGGATCATTGTTCCTGCTTGTCTGCCTTGTGTTTTTCAGAAAGGAAGTCACTGTGTTTTTGCTTGTTATTATACTCTCCTTTATTTTATGCTTCGTGAGAACATCTCTGAAATAAAAAGGATGACACTTCACCAGCGCTCAGTCTATTGTCCCTTATATACTCAGCACCGTGACAGTTGTAGGAGTACATACCATCAAGATCTGGGATTGAGAGGAGCAGGGGGGGCTACAGGAGCAGGGGGGGCTACAGGAGCAGGGGGGGCTACAGGAGCAGACTACAGGAGCAGGGGGGGCTACAGGAGCAGGGGGGGCTACAGGAGCAGACTACAGGAGCAGGGGGGGCTACAGGAGCAGACTACAGGAGCAGGGGGGGCTACAGGAGCAGGGGGGGCTACAGGAGCAGACTACAGGAGCAGGGGGGGCTACAGGAACAGGGGGGGCTACAGGAGCAGAGGGGGCTACAGGAGCAGACTACAGGAGCAGGGGGGGCTACAGGAACAGGGGGGGCTACAGGAGCAGACTACAGGAGCAGAGGGGGCTACAGGAGCAGACTACAGGAGCAGGGGGGGCTACAGGAACAGGGGGGGCTACAGGAGCAGACTACAGGAGCAGGGAGGGCTACAGGAACAGAGGGGGCTACAGGAGCAGACTACAGGAGCAGGGGGGGCTACAGGAGCAGACTACAGGAGCAGGGGGAGGCTACAAGAACAGGGGGGCTACAGGAGCAGGGGGGGGGCTACAGGAACAGGGGGTCTACAGGAACAGGGGGGGCTACAAGAACAGGGGGTCTACAGGAACAGGGTGGCCACATGGTGTTAATTCTGGGGTAGGGGCTGGGGCATTCGAGGGAGCAGGGGCAGGGGGGGCTACAGGAGCAGGGGGGGCCACAGGAACAGGGGCAGGGGCGGCTGGTGTTAATTCTGGGGCAGGGGCGGCTGGTGTTAATTCTGGGGTAGGGGCTGGGGCGTCCGAGGGAGCAGGGGTGGCTGGTGTTAGTTCAAGGGCAGCTTCAGGAGCAGGAGTCTCTACTGCAGGCTCTGGAGCCGGAGCTGCCACCTCACCTGGGGCCTCTACTTGTCCTTGGGCTTCTACTGGTCCTGGGGCCTCTACAGGCTCATTGGCAGCGGCTGCTACAGGGTCCTCCACAGCCACAGGGGTGGATACTGGCTCTGCTGCTACTGGCTCTGCTGCTACTGGCACAGCAGCAACAACAAGATCAGTTATGGGGCCACTGGGTGCAGGGACCTCCATGGCAGGAGCCCCCATTGGGACAGCGGACACAAGGGATGGGGCTTCTTTGGTCTCCTCTGTTGTGGCTGGAGCTGGGGTCTCCTCTACCACACTGGGAGCTGGCTCTGGGACAGTTTCAGCCACCTCAATGGGGGCAGCTACCTCGACTGGGGCAGCAGCTTCCACAGGTGCAGCTACCTCGACTGGGGCAGCAGCTTCCACAGGTGCAGCTACCTCGACTGGGGCAGCAGCTTCCACAGGTACAGCTACCTCGACTGGGGCAGCAGCTTCCACAGGTGCAGCTACCTCGACTGGGGCAGCAGCATCCTCAGGTGCAGCTACCTCGACTGGGACAGCAGCTTCCACAGGTGCAGCTACTTCGACTGGGGCAGCAGCTTCCACAGGTGCAGCTACCTCGACTGGGGCAGCAGCTTCCACAGGTGCAGCTACCTCGACTGGGGCAGCAGCTTCCACAGGTGCAGCTACCTCGACCAGGGTAGCCACCTCATCTGCAGCTCCAGCTTCAACAACAGGGGCCTCCTCAGACACCACTGTCTTAGCAGGAGCCTCTGCCACAGGAGCGGCCTCAACTACGACAGGCTCAACAGGGGCCGCCAACTCCACCGGGGCCACAGCCTCTACCAAGTCCACAGCCTCTGAAGGGACCTCTGCTTCCACGGCTGCAGTCTCAGCAGGGGCTTCAGGAGGAACCTCCGGCTCGGCTGTAGCCAGCACCACCAGGAGATGGTCCTCCTCCCACCCAGACCCCATGGTCTCCAGGGCCTCTGAGGTCACGATGACAGGTTCCTCAGAGTCATCACAGCCTCCTGGCAGGAAGTCATCTGGTAGGGTACTCTGGACAGGAAGTTGCATCTGGTCAGCGATGGTCTCTGTGTCCTCTGAGATGTGACCATTCCTGACAACTGGAATAAACACAGAAAGGTTCATGAGAGAAATGTATTTATAGGTTTAACCTGACACCAGATCCACCTGGAACATTCCTGATAAAAGATCATTGCACAGCAAAACTTTTCCCACTTTACTGAATTGCAAACATTGGTTAACTAAGTTGAACTAATGAGGGATCTGATAGGCTTGAATGCCTGAAATGCAAGCAGTCATAACTGATTAGCATTGACCCTGGTGTGTCTGTGTTGTCATGAACCAATCTGGTTGTGTTTTAGTTACCATCTTCAGACACATGCAGCACTCCTGCTAACTCCTGCCAACCCAACCCAAGATCTACTGCCACAGCCAACTAAAGAAAATATCATGCAACTGACAGAGACAAGAGGTTTAACGCTCAGTAAGGAGACGCAAGGTTAACGTGGTTAGTATTGATCTGAAACGTGGTTAATATTGATCTGAAACGTGGTTAATATTGATCTGAAACGTGGTTAGTATTGATCTGAAACGTGGTTAGTATTGATCTGAAACGAGGTTAGTGTTGATCTGAAACGTGGTTAATGTTTATCTGAAACGTGGTTAGTATTGATCTGAAACGTGGTTAGTATTGATCTGAAACGTGGTTAGTGTTGATCTGAAACGTGGTTAGTGTTTATCTGAAACGTGGTTAGTAATTATCTGAAACGTGGTTAGTAATTATCTGAAACGTGGTTAGTGTTTATCTGAAACGTGGTTAGTGTTTATCTGAAACGTGGTTAGTGTTTATCTGAAACGAGGTTAGTATTGATCTGAAACGTGGTTAGTATTGATCTGAAACGAGGTTAGTGTTTATCTGAAACGTGGTTAATGTTTATCTGAAACGTGGTTAGTATTGATCTGAAACGTGGTTAGTATTGATCTGAAACGTGGTTAGTGTTGATCTGAAACGTGGTTAGTGTTGATCTGAAACGTGGTTAGTAATTATCTGAAACGTGGTTAGTAATTATCTGAAACGTGGTTAGTGTTTATCTGAAACAAGCTATTACACCTCATGGGCATCAGTCTCCATTTTAACATCATGGGGAGTAAGCTATTGGCCATGGACCTGAAGTAATAATGTCCATAATATTACATACAGGATAATGCAACTACACATGCTGCTGATCTAGTGGAACATTCCATCTACATTATTACATGCTGAGACTGAACCTCAACAGTACTGTCAGTCACAAAACCTCCTTCATATAGATAGATAGGTACTTTATTGATCCCCGGGGGGGAAATTTCAATATTAGTCAAAAAACTATAGGTTTCCACATGAAAAATGTGCTGTAGATGTAATGGATTCAAATCAATCTACAGAACATATAACATCATTGATAATTAATTAACTTATCACACTTCATCAACACAATTGAGGTTTGTAAATGAGCTGTTCACTATGGGTGCTACTATGGGTGCTACTATGGGTGCTACTATGGGTGCTACTATGGGTGCTACTATGGGTGCTACTATGGGTGCCACTATGGGTGCTACTATGGGTGCCACTATGGGTGCTACTATGGGTGCTACTATGGGTGCTACTATGGGTGCCACTATGGGTGCTACTATGGGTGCCACTATGGGTGCTACTATGGGTGCTACTATGGGTGCTACTATGGGTGCCACTATGGGTGCCACTATGGGTGCTACTATGGGTGCTACTATGGGTGCTACTATGGGTGCCACTATGGGTGCCACTATGGGTGCTACTATGGGTGCTACTATGGGTGCTACTATGGGTGCCACTATGGGTGCTACTATGGGTGCTACTATGGGTGCCACTATGGGTGCTACTATGGGTGCTACTATGGGTGCTACTATGGGTGCCACTGCAGCAGATGCCATAATTCAGAAATGTAAAATGTACCATTTGCTGTCCAAGGTTACCCTCTTCAGGTACCTGTGGTTAATCAACCATATACTGTGAACAGTGGATGCGTTTTCACTTTGTATTAAAATGCTTTGGTTGTTGGAGCATCCTGAAGTATTGAACTGCTGTTGAAATATGACTGAACAGAAGTGGCCCTTGGTAAGAGAGTCAGTTGGTTTGACTGAACAGAAGTGGCCCTTGGTAAGAGAGTCAGTTGGTTTGACTCAGCAGTGAGTCAAACAATGAGACATGAGGATTTCTAGGACATGCAGAACTTAAAAGATGAAAAGCTCATCCTCCATTTCCGGGGCTGGTTCACCTTCCGCCCCTAGGTATGAAACTGGACGGGGAAGTGTATATGAATGATACAGACTGGATGGGGACATATCCATCCAGGGGTAGGCTACTAGACACCTGGGAAACACACAACAGACAACTTTTCCCACTTTACTGAATTGCAAACATTGGTTAACTAAGTTGAACTAATGAGGGATCTGATAGGCTTGAATGCCTGAAATGCAAGCAGTCATAACTGATTAGCATTGACCCTGGTGTGTCTGTGTTGTCATGAACCAATCTGGTTGTGTTTTAGTTACCATCTTCAGACACATGCAGTATTGTGTCTGAAGATGGTAGTGTTTATCTGAAACAAGCTATTACACCTCATGGGCATCAGTCTCCATTTTAACATCATGGGGAGTAAGCTATTGGCCATGGACCTGAAGTAATAATGTCCATAATATTACATACAGGATAATGCAACTACACATGCTGCTGATCTAGTGGAACATTCCATCTACATTATTACATGCTGAGACTGAACCTCAACAGTACTGTCAGTCACAAAACCTCCTTCATATAGATAGATAGGTACTTTATTGATCCCCGGGGGGGAAATTTCAATATTAGTCAAAAAACTATAGGTTTCCACATGAAAAATGTGCTGTAGATGTAATGGATTCAAATCAATCTACAGAACATATAACATCATTGATAATTAATTAACTTATCACACTTCATCAACACAATTGAGGTTTGTAAATGAGCTGTTCACTATGGGTGCTACTATGGGTGCTACTATGGGTGCTACTATGGGTGCCACTATGGGTGCTACTATGGGTGCTACTATGGGTGCTACTATGGGTGCCACTATGGGTGCCACTATGGGTGCTACTATGGGTGCTACTATGGGTGCTACTATGGGTGCCACTATGGGTGCCACTATGGGTGCTACTATGGGTGCTACTATGGGTGCTACTATGGGTGCCACTATGGGTGCTACTATGGGTGCTACTATGGGTGCTACTATGGGTGCCACTATGGGTGCCACTATGGGTGCTACTATGGGTGCTACTATGGGTGCTACTATGGGTGCCACTATGGGTGCCACTATGGGTGCTACTATGGGTGCTACTATGGGTGCTACTATGGGTGCTACTATGGGTGCTACTATGGGTGCCACTATGGGTGCTACTATGGGTGCTACTATGGGTGCCACTATGGGTGCCACTATGGGTGCTACTATGGGTGCTACTATGGGTGCTACTATGGGTGCTACTATGGGTGCTACTATGGGTGCTACTATGGGTGCTACTATGGGTGCTACTATGGGTGCCACTATGGGTGCTACTATGGGTGCCACTATGGGTGCTACTATGGGTGCCACTATGGGTGCCACTATGGGTGCTACTATGGGTGCTACTATGGGTGCTACTATGGGTGCTACTATGGGTGCTACTATGGGTGCTACTATGGGTGCCACTATGGGTGCTACTATGGGTGCCACTATGGGTGCTACTATGGGTGCTACTATGGGTGCTACTATGGGTGCCACTATGGGTGCCACTATGGGTGCTACTATGGGTGCTACTATGGGTGCCACTATGGGTGCCACTATGGGTGCTACTATGGGTGCTACTATGGGTGCCACTATGGGTGCTACTATGGGTGCTACTATGGGTGCCACTATGGGTGCCACTATGGGTGCTACTATGGGTGCTACTATGGGTGCCACTATGGGTGCTACTATGGGTGCTACTATGGGTGCCACTATGGGTGCTACTATGGGTGCTACTATGGGTGCTACTATGGGTGCTACTATGGGTGCCACTGCAGCAGATGCCATAATTCAGAAATGTAAAATGTACCATTTGCTGTCCAAGGTTACCCTCTTCAGGTACCTGTGGTTAATCAACCATATACTGTGAACAGTGGATGCGTTTTCACTTTGTATTAAAATGCTTTGGTTGTTGGAGCATCCTGAAGTATTGAACTGCTGTTGAAATATGACTGAACAGAAGTGGCCCTTGGTAAGAGAGTCAGTTGGTTTGACTGAACAGAAGTGGCCCTTGGTAAGAGAGTCAGTTGGTTTGACTCAGCAGTGAGTCAAACAATGAGACATGAGGATTTCTAGGACATGCAGAACTTAAAAGATGAAAAGCTCATCCTCCATTTCCGGGGCTGGTTCACCTTCCGCCCCTAGGTATGAAACTGGACGGGGAAGTGTATATGAATGATACAGACTGGATGGGGACATATCCATCCAGGGGTAGGCTACTAGACACCTGGGAAACACACAACAGATAGTCTGTTAGCCTGGTCCCAGATCTGTTTGTGTTGTATAGCCCACTTCTAGGATGTTTCACAATACAACAAATTAGAGATGGCAAGATGGTACAAACAGATCTGGAACCAGTCTGTCTGCAAAACAGTTCAGGAAATCTGTTCTTAGACTGATCACACCATTCCTATTGTTTCATCCATGACACTGTTAACTCCCCTGGTGTAAACAGAGCATTGTTTCATCCATGTCACTGTTAACTCCCCTGGTGTAAACAGAGCATTTTTTCATCCATGTCACTGTTAACTCCCCTGGTGTAAACAGAGCATTGTTTCATCCATGTCACTGTTAACTCCCCTGGTGTAAACAGAGCATTGTTTCATCCATGACACTGTTAACTCCCCTGGTGTAAACAGAGCATTGTTTCATCCATGTCACTGTTAACTCCCCTGGTGTAAACAGAGCATTGTTTCATCCATGTCACTGTTAACTCCCCTGGTGTAAACAGAGCGTTGTTTCATCCATGTCACTGTTAACTCCCCTGGTGTAAACAGAGCATTGTTTCATCCATGTCACTGTTAACTCCCCTGGTGTAAACAGAGCATTGTTTCATCCATGTCACTGTTAACTCCCCTGGTGTAAACAGAGCATTGTTTCATCCATGTCACTGTTAACTCCCCTGGTGTAAACAGAGCATTGTTTCATCCATGTCACTGTTAACTCCCCTGGTGTAAACAGAGCATTGTTTCATCCATGTCACTGTTAACTCCCCTGGTGTAAACAGAGCATTGTTTCATGCATGACATAAACCAATGATCAAATTAGACGCTGAGGAGTTATGGGGTGATGTGATGAGGAGTTATGGGGTGATGTGATGAGGAGTTATGGGGTGCAGTGATTAGTTGTGGGGAGCTGTGATGAGGAGTTATGGGGTGATGAGGAATTATGGGATGATGAGGGGTTATGGGGTGATGAGGAGTTATGGGGTGGTGATGAGTTATGGGGTGCTGTGATGAGTTAAGAGGTGATGTGATGAGGCGTTATGGGATGCTGTGATGAGGCGTTATGGGATGCTGTGATGAGGCGTTATGGGGTGATGAGTTATGGGGTGCTGTGAGGAGTTATGGGGTGATGAGTTATGGGATGCTGTGAGGAGTTATGGGGTGATGAGTTATGGGGTGCTGTGATGAGTTAAGAGGTGATGTGATGAGGAAATAGAGCATGATGTTTCATTTCGTTGTAGCTCTACAGGAAGCCTGTTATGTATTATGTGGAGAAAGACAGCGCTGCAAAAATGCTGTGTTGGTTTAACTTCAGGGGGGAGGGGGTCATTGGTTGGTTTAACTTCAGGGAGGAGGAGGTCATTGGTTGGTTTAACTTCAGGGGGGAGGAGGTCATTGGTTGGTTTAACTTCAGGGGGGAGGAGGTCATTGGTTGGTTTAACTTCAGGGGGGAGGAGGTCATTGGTTGGTTTAACTTCAGGGGGGAGGAGGTCATTGGTTGGTTTAACTTCAGGGGGGAGGAGGTCATTGGTTGGTTTAACTTCAGGGGGGAGGAGGTCATTGGTTGGTTTAACTTCAGGGGGGAGGAGGTCATTGGTTGGTTTAACTTCAGGGAGGAGGAGGTCATTGGTTGGTTTAACTTCAGGGGGGAGGGGGTCATTGGTTGGTTTAACTTCAGGGAGGAGGAGGTCATTGGTTGGTTTAACTTCAGGGGGGAGGAGGTCATTGGTTGGTTTAACTTCAGGGGGGAGGGGGTCATTGGTTGGTTTAACTTCAGGGAGGAGGAGGTCATTGGTTGGTTTAACTTCAGGGAGGAGGAGGTCATTGGTTGGTTTAACTTCAGGGGGGAGGGGGGGGTGCAGTGATGAGGAGTTATGGGGTGATGAGTTATGGGGTGATGTGATGAGGAGTTATGGGGTGATGAGGAGTTATGGGGTGATGAGTTATGGGGTGATGTGATGAGGAGTTATGGGGTGATGAGTTATGGGGTGCTGTGATGAGGAGTTATGGGGTGATGTGATGAGGAGTGATGTGATGAGGAGTTATGGGGTGATGAGGAATTATGGGGTGATGAGGAGTTATGGGGTGTTGTGATGAGGAGTTATGGAGTGATGAGGAATTATGGGGTGATGAGGAATTATGGGGTGATGAGGAGTTATGGGGTGTTGTGATGAGGAGTTATGGGGTGATGTGATGAGGAGTTATGGGGTGATGTGATGAGGAGTTATGGGTGCTGTGATGAGGAGTTATGGGGGTGCTGTGATGAGGAGTTCTGGGGGTGCTGTGATGAGGAGTTCTGGGGTGATATGATGAGGAGTTAAGGGGTGCTGTGATGGGGAGTTATGGGGTGATGTGATGAGAAGTTATGGGGTGATGTGATGAGGAGTTATGGGGTGCTGTGATGAGAAGTTATGGGGTGATGTGATGAGAAGTTATGGGGTGATGTGATGAGGAGTTATGGGGTGATGAGGAATTATGGGGTGATGAGGAGTTATGGGGTGATGTGATGAGGAGTTATGGGGTGATGTGATGAGGAGTTATGCGGTGATGGGGTTAGGGTTAGGACTGGTGTCTGTAGCTGGCTGGGGTTAGGGTTAGGACTGGTGTCTGTAGCTGGCTGGGGTTAGGGTTAGGACTGGTGTCTGTAGCTGGCTGGGGTTAGGGTTTGGACTGGTGTCTGTAGCTGGCTGGGGTTAGGGTTAGGACTGGTGGTGGGACTGGCTGGGGTTAGGGTTAGGACTGGTGGTGGGACTGGCTGGTGGTGTGACTGGCTGGTGGTGGGACTGGCTGGTGGTGGGACTGGCTGGTGGTGGGACTGGCTGGTGGTGTGACAGAGACAGACAGAGCCCCTCTTGGCATGGATGACTCGTGTGTCAACATGATTACCATCCAAAGATGACAGAGAGCCCAGTTAAAATAGCTAGTTAGTCTCTGGACAGAGGGAGAGGGAGAGAGAGCTGGGGGATGGGACTCAGTGGGACCACTGTGGTATTGGCTGGCATACAGCTGGTGAGACAGTGCTGGGACAGATCACTACCATGCAGTGCCACATGTACAGAGCAGTAACATGGTACAATAACATGTCAGAGGTGACGTCAGCCTCTGTGACGAAGAAAGAGCATCTCCAGGTGACCTAGCGGGATGGCACTACAACAACACCCTGAAACAGACAAACACACTGCTAGAGATGTCACTACAACAACACCCTGAAACAGACAAACACACTGCTAGAGATGTCACTACAACAACACCCTGAAACAGACAAACACACTGCTAGAGATGTCACTACAACAACACCCTGAAACAGACAAACACACTGCTAGAGATGTCACTACAACAACACCCTGAAACAGACAAACACACTGCTAGAGATGGCACTACAACAACACCCTGAAACAGACAAACACACTGCTAGAGATGTCACTACAACAACACCCTGAAACAGACAAACACACTGCTAGAGATGGCACTACAACAACACCCTGAAACAGACAAACACACTGCTAGAGATGTCACTACAACAACACCCTGAAACAGACAAACACACTGCTAGAGATGTCACTACAACAACACCCTGAAACAGACAAATACACTGCTAGAGATGGCACTACAACAACACCCTGAAACAGACAAACACACTGCTAGAGATGGCACTACAACAACACCCTGAAACAGACAAACACACTGCTAGAGATGTCACTACAACAACACCCTGAAACAGACAAACACACTGCTAGAGATGGCACTACAACAACACCCTGAAACAGACAAACACACTGCTAGAGATGGCACTACAACAACACCCTGAAACAGACAAACACACTGCTAGAGATGGCACTACAACAACACCCTGAAACAGACAGACACAAACACACTGCTAGAGATGGCACTACAACAACACCCTGAAACAGACAGACACAAACACACTGCTAGAGATGGCACTACAACAACACCCATGTATAAAGACATACTGATGGTCAGGCTGTAACAACATGTATTAAGACATACTGATGGTCAGGCTGTAACAACATGTATTAAGACATACTTATGGTCAGGCTGTAACAACATGTATTAAGACATACTGATGGTCAGGCTGTAACAACATGTATTAAGACATACTGATGGTCAGGCTGTAACAACATGTATTAAGACATACTGATGGTCAGGCTGTAACAACATGTATTAAGACATACTGATGGTCAGGCTGTAACCACATGTATTAAGACATACTGATGGTCAGGCTGTAACAACATGTATTAAGACATACTGATGGTCAGGCTGTAACAACATGTATTAAGACATACTGATGGTCAGGCTGTAACTACATGTATTAAGACATACTGATGGTCAGGCTGTAACTACATGTATTAAGATATACTGATGGTCAGGCTGTAACAACATGTATTAAGACATACTGATGGTCAGGCTGTAACAACATGTATTAAGACATACTGATGGTCAGGCTGTAACCACATGTATTAAGACATACTCATGGTCAGGCTGTAACAACATGTATTAAGACATACTGATGGTCAGGCTGTAACAACATGTATTAAGACATACTGATGGTCAGGCTGTAACAACATGTATTAAGACATACTGATGGTCAGGCTGTAACAACATGTATTAAGACATACTGATGGTCAGGCTGTAACAACAGGGCAGTGAGTACACAGTGTGAGTGTATGTTAAATGATTACATAATGCCCTCAGCTGTGCCTGGTCCTGGTATGTAGAAGCCATGTGGCAGGCTGGCAGACCAGACAGGACCAGAGCCAGGCAGGCCCCATGAATGGACAATATGGTCCCTGTGTCAGCCAGGTCTCTCTGTGAGTAGCATGGTTTCCTTTAGCCAGGTTTTTGCAAAATAAAAATGTATATATTCTCCAATGCATAAAACTGTTTCCGGCCAAAATTACAGGGAGAAAAAAATGTCCAATTGCAAAATAATGCTTTTTATTAATTGATAGAAATGCCTGTCGATGTAAATACATTTAACCGTCACGCTTATCGGTCTATAAGTTAATTTGCATAATATAATGTAATTAAATTGGTGTGTGTGTATTTTGGTTAATCATCATGCATCTTATTTATCTAACTATCACACACTCACAGCATACAGAGCCTATTCTGAGAGGGAGTTCTCCTGCAATTTACAGTTCCATCTAAAATACATTTTCAGACCCTTCACTCAGTACTTTCTTGAAGCATATTTGACAGTGATTACAATCTTGAGTCTATGAAGCTACAAGCTTGGCACACCTTCTTCTCTGCAGATCCTCTCAAGCTCTCTCAGGTTGGATGGTGAGCGTCGCTGCACAGCTATTTTCAGGTCTCTCCAGAGATGTTCGATCGGGTTCAAGTCTGGGCTCTGGCTGGGCCACTCAAGGACATTCAGAGACTTGTCCCGAAGCCACTCCTGTATTGTCTTGGCTGTGTGTCCTGTTGGAAGGTGAACCTTCACCCCAGTCTGAGGTCCTGAGAGCTCTGGAGTAGGTTTTCATCAAGGATCTCACTGTACTTTGCTCCGTTCATCTTGCCCTCGATCCTGACTAGTCTCCCAGTCCCTGTCGCTGAAAAACATCCCCACAGCATGATGCTGCCACCAACATGCTTCACCGTAGGGATGGTGCCAGGTTTCCTCCAGACGTGAAGCTTGGCATTCAGGCCAAAGAGTTTCATCAGACCAGAGAATCTTGTTTCTCATGGTCTGAGAGTCTTTAGGTGCCTTTTGGCAAACTCCAAGCGGCCTGTCATGTGCCTTTTTCTGAGCAATGGCCTGATTGGTGCAGTACTGCAGGGATGGTTATCCTTCTGGAATTTCTTCCATCTCCACAGAGGAACTCTAGAGCTCTGTCAGAGTGACCATCACCTCCCTGACCAAGGCCTTTCTCCCCCAATTGCTCGGTTTGGCCCAATGGCCAGCTTTAGTAAGTGTCTTGGTGGTTGCAAACTTCTTCCATTTAAGCATGCTGGAGGCCACTGTGTTCTTGTGGACCTTCAATGCTGCAGAAGTGTTGTGGTACCCTTCCCCAGATCTGTGCCTCGACACAATCCTGTCTCAGAGCTATACAGACTATTCCTTCAACCTCATGGCTTGGTTTTTGCTCTGACATGCACTGTCTACTGTGGGACCTTATATAGACAGGTGTGTGCCTTTCCAACTCATGTCCAATCAATGTAATTTACCACAGGTGGACTCCAATCAAGTTGTAGAAACATCTCAAGGATGATCAATGGAAACAGGATGCACCTGAGCTACATTTCGAGTCTCAAAGCAAAGGGTCTGAAAACCTGAAAATCACTTTATTTAACTAGGCAAGTCATTTAAGAGCAAATTCTTATTTACAATGATGGTCAAACCTGGAAATTATGGGGTATTGATGAGGAGTTTTATTTTATTTAATCCATTTTAGAATAAGGTAAGAATATTTTCTGTAACGTAAGAAAATCTTGAAAAAGTCAAGGGGTCTGAAAACTTTCCGTAGGCACTGTATATACATGTTTTTGTTTCTCAATCATTGTCATATGGTCAATCATACAAATCTGAATTCATATTATAAGAATCTAAAAGTTCAAATTCAACTAATGCGTGAGCACCAGTGTCTAGCAGCGTCTAGCAGCGTGAGCACCAGTGTCTAGCAGCGTCTAGCAGCGTGAGCACCAGTGTCTAGCAGCGTCTAGCAGCGTGAGCACCAGTGTCTAGCTGTCACGTTCGGGTGTGTAGAGAGACCAAGGCGCAGCGTAGCGATAGTTCGACATCGTTTATTAAATAAATAAACTAGACTGGACATCGAACTATACAAAATAACAAATACAATATAAAGATGAAACACACGTAGCACGAACACGGGACAACATATAACAATGAACCACGCCAAGGGAGTGGAACATAGACATATAAGTAGGATCCCTAATTAGAGGTAATGCATAGCAGCTGCCTCTAATTAGGGATCCCACACACAACACCACCCAGAAGTAGAAATACTAGATCTGCCAGACTCTGACCATAGAACTATAGAGAAGCAAAGCTTCTCTATGGCCAGAGCCTGACAGTACCCCCCCCAAAGGCGCGGACTCCCGGCCGCAAGAAAAACAAACAAAAACATGAGGGAAGGGTCAGGGAGGAAAAAACATCACACAACCATCGCAGGTGGCGGTTCCGGCCCCGGCGAAGTGGATAACTTCCTCCCCTTTTCTACTGGGCCCGGACTGGGCACTGGTGTGGCAGGCGACTCAGGCCATTTAAAGGGGCAACCCACCGGTCCTGGAAACAACAATGGTGGGGCAAAAGGCTCAGGCCATGGAGCGGGGCAAATAACCGGGCCAGGACTGAGCACCGGTGTGGCAGGCGACTCCGGCCATATAAAGGGGCAACCCACCGGTCCTGGAAACAACAATGGTGGGGCAAAAGGCTCAGGCCATGGAGCGGGGCAAATAACCGGGCCAGGACTGAGCACCGGTGTGGCAGGCGACTCCGGCCTTTCAACCATCACGGGAGGCTCCGGGCTGTCGACCATCACGGGAGGCTCCGGGCTGTCGACCATCACGGGAGGCTCCGGGCTGTCGACCATCACGGGAGGCTCCGGGCTGTCGACCATCACGGGAGGCTCCGGGCTGTCGACCATCACGGGAGGCTCCGGGCTGTCGACCATCACGGGAGGCTCCGGGCTGTCGACCATCACGGGAGGCTCCGGGCTGTCGACCATCATGGGAGGCTCCGGGCTGGTGAGGCGCACCGACGGTCAGGTGCGTGGAGCCGGCACTGGAGGTACCTGGCTGGGCGCACGCACTGGAGGTCGGGTGCGGGGAGCCGGCACGGGACGTACCGGACTGGAGAGGCGCACTGGAGGCCTGGTGCGTGGAGCCGGCACTGGAGGAACCTGGCTGGGCACACGCACTGGAGGTCGAGTGCGGGGAGTCGGCACGGAACGTACCGGACTGGAGACGCGCACTTGAAGCCTGGTGCGTGGAGTCGGCACTGGTGGCACCGGACTAATAACACGCACCTCAGGGCTAGTGCGGGGAGCAGGCACAGGACGTACCTGACTGGAGACACGCACTGGAAGCCTGGTGCGTGGAGTCGGCACTGGTGGCACCGGACTAATGACACGCACCTCAGGGCGAGTGCGGGGAGCAGGCACAGGACGTACCTGACTGGAGACGCGCACTGGAAGCCTGGTGCGTGGAGTCGGCACTGGTGGCACCGGACTAATGACACGCACCTCAGGGCGAGTGCGGGGAGCAGGCACAGGACGTACCGGACTGGAGAGGCGCACCGGAGGCCTGGTGCGTGGAGTCGGCACTGATGGCACCGGACTAATAACACACACTTTAGGGCGAGTGCGGGGAGCCGGTACTGAGCTTACCGGACTGGAGAGGCGCACTGGAGTATAGCAGACAGCCGGACCCGGACTGGGCACCGGTGGAGCGGACTGCTCTGACACTGGAGTGTAGCAGACGGCCTGACCCAGACTGGGCACCGGTGGAACGGACTGCTCTGTCACTGGAGTGTAGCAGACGGCCGGACCCGGACTGGGCACCGATGGAACGGATTGCTCTGGCACTGGAGTTCTCACACGTGAAACCGGCATAGGTTGCACCGGACTGGTGACGCGCATTTCAGCGCGCATACAGGAAGCCGGCATGGAACATACTGGAGTGGGGATGCACACAGTGCGGGATGTAGGCATTAAACGACCCGGACTGGGGATGCACACCGTGGGCACCTTTAGCTACAGCTCCTTCCGCTCGTTCTCACACTCTTCCCAATTTCGCCTACACAGTTCCATAATGCTACTATATACCCCCTTCAGGTATTCCTCTTCCTCCACCGTATTCCACATGGAGAGTGGTACTGGCGCGTCCTCCTCGTAGCCAGACCATCCCCATAGCCCCCCCCCCCGAAATTTTCTTGGGGTTGCCTACGGGCTCCGTTACCTCCGTTTCCTCGATTACACCGTTTTCCTCTCTTCTCCTTTGCTCCCACTTTACGCTGCTTGGTCGGGTGGTGGTTCATTCTGTCACGTTCGGGTGTGTAGAGAGACCAAGGCGCAGCGTAGCGATAGTTCGACATCGTTTATTAAATAAATAAACTAGACTGGACATCGAACTATACAAAATAACAAATACAATATAAAGATGAAACACACGTAGCACGAACACGGGACAACATATAACAATGAACCACGCCAAGG
This sequence comes from Thymallus thymallus, assembly GCA_023634145.1. Classification (NCBI taxonomy): domain Eukaryota; kingdom Metazoa; phylum Chordata; class Actinopteri; order Salmoniformes; family Salmonidae; genus Thymallus; species Thymallus thymallus. The sequence continues at coordinate 2,527,099 of CM042416.1, read as the reverse complement.
GAGTGGAACATAGACATATAAGTAGGATCCCTAATTAGAGGTAATGCATAGCAGCTGCCTCTAATTAGGGATCCCACACACAACACCACCCAGAAGTAGAAATACTAGATCTGCCAGACTCTGACCATAGAACTATAGAGAAGCAAAGCTTCTCTATGGCCAGAGCCTGACACTAGCAGCGTTTAGCAGCGTGAGCACCAGTGTCTAGCAGCGTCTAGTAGGGTGAGCACCAGTGTCTAGCAGCGTCTAGCAGCGTGAGCACCAGTGTCTAGCAGCGTGAGCACCAGTGTCTAGCAGTGTCTAGCAGCGTGAGCACCAGTGTCTAGCAGCGTCTAGCAGCGTGAGCACCAGTGTCTAGCAGCGTCTAGCAGCGTGAGCACCAGTGTCTAGCAGCGTCTAGCAGCGTGAGCACCAGTGTCTAGCAGCGTCTAGCAGGTGAGCACCAGTGTCTAGCAGCGTCTAGCAGCGTGAGCACCAGTGTCTAGCAGCGTGAGCACCAGTGTCTAGCAGTGTCTAGCAGCGTGAGCACCAGTGTCTAGCAGCGTCTAGCAGCGTGAGCACCAGTGTCTAGCAGCGTCTAGCAGCGTGAGCACCAGTGTCTAGCAGCGTCTAGCAGGTGAGCACCAGTGTCTAGCAGCGTCTAGCAGCGTGAGCACCAGTGTCTAGCAGCGTGAGCACCAGTGTCTAGCAGCGTCTAGCAGCGTGAGCACCAGTGTCTAGCAGCGTGAGCACCAGTGTCTAGCAGCGTCTAGCAGCGTGAGCACCAGTGTCTAGCAGCGTCTAGCAGCGTGAGCACCAGTGTCTAGCAGCGTGAGCACCAGTGTCTAGCAGCGTCTAGCAGCGTGAGCACCAGTGTCTAGCAGCGTCTAGCAGCGTGAGCACCAGTGTCTAGCAGCGTGAGCACCAGTGTCTAGCAGCGTCTAGCAGCGTGAGCACCAGTGTCTAGCAGCGTGAGCACCACATTGATACACCGTGATCCATTGGCAGCTAAGGAAATGATTGCATGGAACTCATAGCCTATAGGCTAATGCAGCATTAGGCCTATAACTTCCACTGCTCTTTCACACTGAAACAATCCACAGCTATTTTTTAAAATAAGCTAATGATCTTAGATTTCACTGTGGCTTAAGTCACATCAAATGTTATTTGTCACAGAATACAACAGATGTAGAACCGTGAAATGCTCACTGACAAGCCCTTAACCAACAATGCAGCAATGCAGTTCAACAGCTTTCGAGTCTTGCTTATTATTATAATGTTTTATTATTTCTGTATAGACAGCTGTACATATATCATTTTGACAAATGTATTTTCATATACACTACCATTCAAAAGTTTGGGGTCACTTAGAAATGTCCTTGTTTTTGAAAGATAAGCAAATCTTTTGTCCATTAAAATCACATCAAATTGATCAGAAATACAGTGTAGACATTGTTAATGTAGCTGGAAACGGCTGATTTTTTATGGAATATCTACATAGGAGTTCAGAGGCCCATTATCAGCAACCATCACTCCTCTGTTCCAATAGTATGTTGTGTTAGCTAATCAAATTTGATCATTTTAAAAGGCTAATTGATCATTAGAAAACCCTTTTGCAATTATGTTAGCACAGCTGAAAACTGTTGTGCTGATTAAAGAAGCAATAAAACTGGCCTTCTTTAGACTAGTTGAGTATCTGGAGCATCAGCATTTGTGGGTTCGATTACAGGCTCAAAATGGACAGAAACAAAGAACTTTCTTCTGAAAGTCGTCAGTCTATTCTTGTTCTGAGAAATGAAGGCTATTCCATGTGAGAAATTACCAAAAAACTGTAGAGTGGGTGTTTCAATTGGGTGTTTGCTCCATTTAGTGAGTTCTTGGTTGGTGAGCGGACCTCAGACTTCACAACCATAGAGGGCAATGGGTTCTATAACTGATTCAAGTATTTACACAGTACAGGCTAACTAACGGGTTGGGTCAGAACCCTATAGCCTCAGGGATATGGCACAGTGCAGGCCGTGCCACAGCAGAATCACAGCTAATAACAGGTTGGGTCAGAACCCTATAGCCTCAGGGATATGGCACAGTGCAGGCCGTGCCACAGCAGAATCACAGCTAATAACAGGTTGGGTCAGAACCCTATAGCCTCAGGGATATGGCACAGTGCAGGCCGTGCCACAGCAGAATCACAGCTAATAACAGGTTGGGTCAGAACCCTATAGCCTCAGGGTGTAAATGTGTTGCCAAGAATGCAGTGTTTTCAACAGCAGTCTGATCAGAGCTGTATGGGCTCTCTAACTGGTGACATGTAACTGCCCAGGGAACATCATGTACTGTAATATGGACATGAGGAAATAAGGACCTGTGGTTTTCCTCTCCATAGGGGAAAAACAAGCTGATAGCAACAGCTGATTGTTTATTCTGTTTTTGACATATTTTAACTAATGGAAATATAAGATACTAATGCATTATCAGTGGCTGTGGTTATTCAGAAGTTAAAACTGATCAACAATAACTGACTAACTGTAACACCAGATAGTTATCATAATAAAGTGTTCTGCTATAATCCCAATGTAACACCAGATAGTTATCATAATAAAGCGTTCTGCTATAATCCCAATGTAACACCAGATAGTGATCATAATAAAGTGTTCTGCTATAATCCCAATGTAACACCAGATCGTTATCATAATAAAGCGTTCTGCTATAATCCCAATGTAACACCAGATAGTGATCATAATAAAGTGTTCTGCTATAATCCCAATGTAACACCAGATAGTTATCATAATAAAGCGTTCTGCTATAATCCCAATGTAACAGCAGATAGTTATCATAATAAAGCGTTCTGCTATAATCCCAATGTAACAGCAGATAGTTATCATAATAAAGCGTTCTGCTATAATCCCAATGTAACAGCAGATAGTTATCATAATAAAGCATTCTGCTATAATCCCAATGTTACAGCAGATAGTTATCATAATAAAGCGTTCTGCTATAATCCCAATGTAACACCAGATAGTTATCATAATAAAGCGTTCTGCTATAATCCCAATGTAACACCAGATAGTTATCATAATAAAGTGTTCTGCTATAATCCCAATGTAACACCAGATAGTTATCATAATAAAGTGTTCTGCTATAATCCCAATGTAACAGCAGATAGTTATCATAATAAAGCGTTCTGCTATAATCCCAATGTAACAGCAGATAGTTATCATAATAAAGTGTTCTGCTATAATCCCAATGTAACACCAGATAGTTATCATAATAAAGTGTTCTGCTATAATCCCAATGTAACACCAGAGCAGAACCTTGCCCCTTCACAAATAAAACATCTATACAATCACAATGTCACATGGTTAACAAAAAAGACAACATCAATGCACATAACACAACCTTCTGCAGTGAGAACTTATTCTAATGGGGAAAAAACGGGTTACTTTGACTAACTTTAGTCTCAACTGATCCTGACAAAAATGTACTCACCAAATGTGTCTCCGTTGGCCTCCTCTGGTTTTGTCCCCGGTCTCTTCTCCTGATCGACAGTTTGTGTGCTGGACGAAGAACACCCCATGGTGAAGGAGAGAGGAGAGATGAAGACTATGGAAAGAAGACTGAGACTAGAAGCGAATGGTCGATGCACTGTCAACTCAGACAGCGACTGACTGGGTAAAGCATGAACAGAACAGCAAGGTGGTTGTCTGTGAGGAGTAGCTGGAGACCATTATTTCCTGTTGTCTGTCTGCCCTGTCTGTTTATGCATGGCTAGTCGCCCTCATGCCCTAGACAACGGACTGTTGTGCTCTGCACACTAACCACACGTAAGGCACTGTCTGGATAAAATGAAGACCCTCGACGCCGCTCTCTCTCTTTACATTAGGGAAGTAGTGTAGATCAACTCTGCCCCCTACCCTCTCCTTCAGAAGAGCCCATTCTCTGAACATCCACCTGGTGGCTCTTATGTACTGGTGAGTTCTCTTTCACACATTTATAGTTCAAGTAACTTGGAATTTATTACTAGTAATGAATGTTTGTTTGTTTATTATTCCTCATACGACAGTCCAATGACGTCGCCATCCACTGGATGAAGGATCCTCCTGCAGCATAAAAGATGCTGTGACGTCGCCATCCACTGGATGAAGTAGCCTCCTGCAGCATAAAAGATGCTGTGACGTCGCCATCCACTGGATGAAGGATCCTCCTGCAGCATAAAAGATGCTGTGACGTCGCCATCCACTGGATGAAGTAGCCTCCTGCAGCATAAAAGATGCTGTGACGTCGCCATCCACTGGATGAAGGATCCTCCTGCAGCATAAAAGATGCTGTGACGTCGCCATCCACTGGATGAAGTAGCCTCCTGCAGCATAAAAGATGCTGTGACGTCGCCATCCACTGGATGAAGTAGCCTCCTGCAGCATAAAAGATGCTGTGACGTCACCATCCACTGGATGAAGTAGCCTCCTGCAGCATAAAAGATGCTGTGACGTCGCCATCCACTGGATGAAGTAGCCTCCTGCAGCATAAAAGATGCTGTGACGTCGCCATCCACTGGATGAAGTAGCCTCCTGCAGCATAAAAGATGCTGTGACGTCGCCATCCACTGGATGAAGTAGCCTCCTGCAGCATAAAAGATGCTGTGACGTCACCATCCACTGGATGAAGTAGCCTCCTGCAGCATAAAAGATGCTGTGACGTCGCCATCCACTGGATGAAGTAGCCTCCTGCAGCATAAAAGATGCTGTGACGTCGCCATCCACTGGATGAAGGATCCTCCTGCAGCATAAAAGATGCTGTGACGTCGCCATCCACTGGATGAAGTAGCCTCCTGCAGCATAAAAGATGCTGTGACGTCGCCATCCACTGGATGAAGGATCCTCCTGCAGCATAAAAGATGCTGTGACGTCGCCATCCACTGGATGAAGTAGCCTCCTGCAGCATAAAAGATGCTGTGACGTCGCCATCCACTGGATGAAGGATCCTCCTGCAGCATAAAAGATGCTGTGACGTCGCCATCCACTGGATGAAGTAGCCTCCTGCAGCATAAAAGATGCTGTGACGTCGCCATCCACTGGATGAAGGATCCTCCTGCAGCATAAAAGATGCTGTGACGTCGCCATCCACTGGATGAAGGATCCTCCTGCAGCATAAAAGATGCTGTGACGTCGCCATCCACTGGATGAAGGATCCTCCTGCAGCATAAAAGATGCTGTGACGTCGCCATCCACTGGATGAAGTAGCCTCCTGCAGCATAAAAGATGCTGTGACGTCGCCATCCACTGGATGAAGGATCCTCCTGCAGCATAAAAGATGCTGTGACGTCGCCATCCACTGGATGAAGTAGCCTCCTGCAGCATAAAAGATGCTGTGACGTCGCCATCCACTGGATGAAGGATCCTCCTGCAGCATAAAAGATGCTGTGACGTCGCCATCCACTGGATGAAGTAGCCTCCTGCAGCATAAAAGATGCTGTGACGTCGCCATCCACTGGATGAAGTAACCTCCTGCAGCATAAAAGATGCTGTGACGTCGCCATCCACTGGATGAAGTAACCTCCTGCAGCATAAAAGATGCTGTGACGTCGCCATCCACTGGATGAAGTAGCCTCCTGCAGCATAAAAGATGCTGTGACGTCGCCATCCACTGGATGAAGTAGCCTCCTGCAGCATAAAAGATGCTGTGACGTCGCCATCCACTGGATGAAGTAGCCTCCTGCAGCATAAAAGATGCTGTGACGTCGCCATCCACTGGATGAAGTAACCTCCTGCAGCATAAAAGATGCTGTGACGTCGCCATCCACTGGATGAAGTAACCTCCTGCAGCATAAAAGATGCTGTGACGTCGCCATCCACTGGATGAAGGATCCTCCTGCAGCATAAAAGATGCTGTGACGTCGCCATCCACTGGATGAAGGATCCTCCTGCAGCATAAAAGATGCTGTGACGTCGCCATCCACTGGATGAAGGATCCTCCTGCAGCATAAAAGATGCTGTGACGTCGCCATCCACTGGATGAAGTAGCCTCCTGCAGCATAAAAGATGCTGTGACGTCGCCATCCACTGGATGAAGTAACCTCCTGCAGCATAAAAGATGCTGTGACGTCGCCATCCACTGGATGAAGTAACCTCCTGCAGCATAAAAGATGCTGTGACGTCGCCATCCACTGGATGAAGTAACCTCCTGCAGCATAAAAGATGCTGTGACGTCGCCATCCACTGGATGAAGTAGCCTCCTGCAGCATAAAAGATGCTGTGACGTCGCCATCCACTGGATGAAGTAGCCTCCTGCTTGGTTGACGAGACACACACAGGTCGAGCTAACTTTAAATCGTAGCGAGTTATTATTTCGTTTAATTCCTAAAAGTTCTTATTCCCTCCATGACACGGTTGTTGTCTGTTGAGTATGACATTTACTTTTCACATTGCTTTCAACCATTCTCTTCACTGACAGTAACGTTAGCTAGTAACATTAAACCCAACTGCTAACTTTAGTTTAGCTAGCTAGCCTTGTTGTGAAAGACAGTGTCGCAGGGCCCAGGCAGTAGCTACGAGGCCAGCCACAACTTTGTTAATATAGATTAAGTATTGCATGGTAAAATGTCTGTTGCCAACAGGTCAGCCATGAATGCAGAGATAGTTTCCTCACTTCTTACTCCAGAAGTGCCAGCAGGCACTAGGACCACTTGTGCTGCAGCAGTTCCAGTGGATCACCTGGACTATGGTTACATTGAGAAATGCACTGATGTCAAATACCTGGGGAAGATTCTGAGGGTGCTAAGGTAAATTATTCAGAGGAAAGTTAGCTCTAGGCTACAGCTGGGGGTTTTGAACGCAACAATCTAACTCAATCTAAGTGAGAAATGGACAAAAGAGTTGCACAAATACTGAAATGGGGATCAACATGCTCTTTTCCTTCCTGGTGACTATTATGCCAGCCAAGTGAACATCTCTGTATTGTGCTGATAGAGGAAATGAAATTTACTGTCAACCATTTTCCTACAGGTCTGGAGATGAGGGTATCTATCCCCATCTGATAGAGTTCTGTGAGCGTCGTCTGAAGAGGTTGGACCCTAAAAGTCGTGCCCTCAGAAAGGACAACCCCCCAGCCACCGCTGCCTGCTTCTCTGGAGATGAGTGGAGCCAGATCACTGACGAACTCAAGGTACTGTCCTCCCCACACAACATTGTCTCAAAGTGACCTCAAAGTTGTGGGCCTCACTGTACCAATGTGACTTTGTAATCTGTTGTGGACAGACTACGTAAACATCAAGCATTTGACCAAATTATGCAAGATTTTAGTTCTGGGTTGACAGAAATTAGTGACTTTGTAGCAACACTTTGACAACCCTGGAAGTGGCATTGAGACTTTGTATTAGTAGTAATACCATAGTAGTACTGCTGTAGGCAATGTGACTGATACACACATCCTTATCTAGCAGACGTACCTAATATACACAACACTGTTTAACTTTTACAGAAGTGGGAGAGAGATGTCAAAATGAGTGAAACTGAGTTGAAACAACAATCGTTATTTCATGGTGTTGAAAATGAGAATGTACCCCCAGTACGTGACTCACGTGGATCTATTCCTCTCAGTCAGGTAAGGCGCTCTGTTTATGATCAAATACAATTATTTTCTGTTGTCAGATAGTAGAACAATGAGTAGAATTTAATTCTAAATTGTGTTGCAGAATGCAGTTTCAAACGGACAAAAGAAAACTTCACAGAAGAAGGTTCTTCCTCGTGATTATATAGAATGGGACCAGTGAGTCTAGAAGGTTCTTCCTCGTGATTATATAGAATGGGACCAGTGAGTCTAGAAGGTTCTTCCTCGTGATTATATAGAATGGGACCAGTGAGTCTAGAAGGTTCTTCCTACTGATTATATAGAATGGGACCAGTGAGTCTAGAAGGTTCTTCCTACTGATTATATAGAATGGGACCAGTGAGTCTAGAAGGTTCCTCCTACTGATTATATAGAATGGGACCAGTGAGTCTAGAAGGTTTCTCCTACTGATTATGTAGAATGGGACCAGTGAGTCTAGAAGGTTCTTCCTACTGATTATATAGAATGGGACCAGTGAGTCTAGAAGGTTCTTCCTACTGATTATATAGAATGGGACCAGTGAGTCTAGAAGGTTCTTCCTACTGATTATATAGAATGGGACCAGTGAGTCTAGAAGGTTCTTCCTACTGATTATATAGAATGGGACCAGTGAGTCTAGAAGGTTCTTCCTACTGATTATATAGAATGGGACCAGTGAGTCTAGAAGGTTCTTCCTACTGATTATATAGAATGGGACCAGTGAGTCTAGAAGGTTCTTCCTACTGATTATATAGAATGGGACCAGTGAGTCTAGAAGGTTCTTCCTACTGATTATATAGAATGGGACCAGTGAGTCTAGAAGGTTCCTCCTACTGATTATATAGAATGGGACCAGTGAGTCTAGAAGGTTCTTCCTACTGATTATATAGAATGGGACCAGTGAGTCTAGAAGGTTCCTCCTACTGATTATATAGAATGGGACCAGTGAGTCTAGAAGGTTCCTCCTACTGATTATATAGAATGGGACCAGTGAGTCTAGAAGGTTCTTCCTACTGATTATATAGAATGGGACCAGTGAGTCTAGAAGGTTCCTCCTACTGATTATATAGAATGGGACCAGTGAGTCTAGAAGGTTCTTCCTACTGATTATATAGAATGGGACCAGTGAGTCTAGAAGGTTCTTCCTACTGATTATATAGAATGGGACCAGTGAGTCTAGAAGGTTCTTCCTACTGATTATGTAGAATGGGACCAGTGAGTCTAGAAGGTTCTTCCTACTGATTATGTAGAATGGGACCAGTGAGTCTAGAAGGTTCCTCCTACTGATTATATAGAATGGGACCAGTGAGTCTAGAAGGTTCTTCCTACTGATTATATAGAATGGGACCAGTGAGTCTAGAAGGTTCTTCCTACTGATTATATAGAATGGGACCAGTGAGTCTAGAAGGTTCTTCCTACTGATTATATAGAATGGGACCAGTGAGTCTAGAAGGTTCTTCCTACTGATTATATAGAATGGGACCAGTGAGTCTAGAAGGTTCTTCCTACTGATTATATAGAATGGGACCAGTGAGTCTAGAAGGTTCTTCCTACTGATTATATAGAATGGGACCAGTGAGTCTAGAAGGTTCTTCCTACTGATTATATAGAATGGGACCAGTGAGTCTAGAAGGTTCTTCCTACTGATTATATAGAATGGGACCAGTGAGTCTATAGCTTCCTGCTTGATAATCTGTGTATGAGGTCCTGGAATCATGCCTAGATAATTTTATCAATGTTCTAACTGTATTGCAGGTTTGATGTGGACAGGGAATGTGATAAAATGGATGGAAATGTAACATTAAAGGATCCTCCCACAATAATAAACTCTAGATATCTGAAAATCAGGAGCAAAATGGATACAACAGGTGAAAGATATATTTGGTTCCCATTAGACTGTGTGTCATTAGTGTGTCAGAGATGTTATTTAGTTGGAACTGTTACACAAGTGGAAATAAATGAATTGTGTTGTTCAGTAGTTATATCATGAATTCATGCACACTTGCAGTATGTCTTTATCTGACTGTTCTTGCTCAGTAATCTTGATAGAATGTGCTTGTTGTTCTAGCTCTGACTGAGCAGGAGAAAGCCCTCGTTGCTCACCGTGAGAAGGAAAAAGGCAATGAGGCTTTCATGCCAACGACTATGAAGTGGTGTATTATACAAGGTTAACACTAACAGCTGTCTCACTTTAAGGATTTAGGGATAGCCATTACCTTCAAGCTAAGCTGATGCAAGTATCTTTTAGTGAATGCATATTCAATGGGTTTAATTCATTTTCAGCTTCAAATCATAGAGATCCTTTTCATTTACTAGAGGGGCTATGTCATAATTCCTTAGAGCCCAGTCAGAGATCAAACTGCAGCACTGGCACAACGCCCTCAACGACTGTCAGAAGTCACTGGAGATGGAGCCTGGCAATATGAAAGGTACTGTCCCACTGGAGATGGAGCCAGGCAATATGAAAGGTACTGTCCCACTGGAGATGGAGCCTGGCAATATGAAAGGTACTGTCCCACTGGAGATGGAGCCTGGCAATATGAAAGGTACTGTCCCACTGGAGATGGAGCCTGGCAATATGAAACGTACTGTCCCACTGGAGATGGAGCCTGGCAATATGAAATGTACTGTCCCACTGGAGATGGAGCCTGGCAATATGAAAGGTACTGTCCCACTGGAGATGGAGCCTGGCAATATGAAAGGTACTGTCCCACTGGAGATGGAGCCTGGCAATATGAAAGGTACTGTCCCACTGGAGATGGAGCCTGGCAATATGAATGGTACTGTCCCACTGGAGATGGAGCCTGGCAATATGAATGGTACTCAACTTCTCAGCTGTTTTGGTCCAGTATCTACGACGTTGCAATTGCGTGAAGCCAACTTGTGCGCAGATGCTGTGTTGACTGTGAGAGCAGAGTGTTGCATCTCGCTCAGCTCAGTATCTGTGGTGCTGCTGGTGCAGCTCAGCTCAGTATCTGTGGTGCTGCTGGTGCAACGTCACTTCGCTGAGTCTACCTTTAAAAAAGACTGGTCTTTTCTATTTCATGTTTACACACAGTTCTGAATACTAATGTAACCATGCTACATAGCAAAGTGCATCAGCACCTGAGTCCTATGGGCCCTGGTTTAAAAGTAGTGCAGTGAGGAATAAGGTCTGATTTCAAAGCCCATGTCATGTTCCATGACAACATTGTGTGTTTTAAAGCTCTGCTCCGCAGGGCCACAGTGTTAAAACAGCAGGGGAACTATGAGATGGCTGCTGAAGACCTGAGGAACGTACTGCAGGCCCAACCACAGCACATCACTGCTACTGTAAGTGTCTCACACTCACACACACACACACGCATGGAGAGACAGCCCAACATGGTGCGTTAGATGTTACTGTATCAACCATTCTGTTCCCTCCACAAAATGGACCATCAGGACTACTGTTTATTCAGTAGACGGTACTGTAGTGACCATCAGGACTACTGTTTATTCAGTAGACGGTACTGTAGTGACCATCAGGACTACTGTTTATTCAGTAGACGGTACTGTAGTGACCATCAGGACTCCTGTTTATTCAGTAGACGGTACTGTAGTGACCATCAGGACTACTGTTTATTCAGTAGACGGTACTGTAGTGACCATCAGGACTCCTGTTTATTCAGTAGACGGTACTGTAGTGACCATCAGGACTCCTGTTTATTCAGTAGACGGTACTGTAGTGACCATCAGGACTCCTGTTTATTCAGTAGACGGTACTGTAGTGGCCTAGAATGAAGGATATGGAGTTAACTTATCTTCACATTTCAAAGGAACATTAAATGTAGGAAGTCCTGAATAGTATGGACTGGTACTACTGTTGTATCACCTGTCTTCATCTGCATAACATGTTGTTTGACTATGTTTGCATTGAATCTAATGGAACAATAGGATGAACTATCTCCAGCTCTTCTTTTCTGCTGTTCCTTCACACAACCACAGAAACTTCTGCTTGAGGTGGATGGCAGAAAACACTGAACCAGTGTCAACCAGAGAAGGAAGGTAAAAGCAAGAAGATCCCCATTCAGGAAGTGGAGGATGAGAAAAGGGAAGAGCAGAGAGGTGAGTTACTGATCACTTCCCTACTTAGTGAGATTTAACCATTATACCTCCCAGTTGGAAGTCAGTACTGAGCTAAAAGTGACTGACCTCCAAACCAGTTGGTTTATATGATATGGTCATTGGCCTACTCTACAGGCCCTGTACTGTGGTGTGCAGTCAGTCAACATCAAACTGACTGGTCTATAAAACAACATGCAGATGATTCACAATTCAGCAGTCAGAAAATCAACTCCACCCATGTTCTCATGTTTCTATCATAACAGAACCCATGTTCTCATGTTTCTATCATAACAGAACCCATGTTCTCATGTTTCTATCATAACAGAACCCATGTTCTCATGTTTCTATCATAACATAACCCATGTTCTCATGTTTCTATCATAACAGAACCCATGTTCTCATGTTTCTATCATAACAGAACCCATGTTCTCATGTTTCTATCATAACAGAACCCATGTTCTCATGTTTCTATCATAACAAAAAAATGCAAGTCTAAGCAAATTATTAGAATGTATTTATTTTATTGAACCTTTATTTAACAGTTAATAATAGATTCTTATTTACAATGAAGGCCTACCAAATATATATAAATATAGGACCAAACACACATTAAGACAAGAGAGACACCACAACACTACATGAAGAGAGACAAAACAACACTACATAAAGAGAGACACCACAACACTACATAAAGAGAGACAAAACAACACTACATAAAGAGACAAAACAACACTACATAAAGAGAGACAAAACAACACTACATAAAGAGAGACACCACAACACTACATAAAGAGAGACACCACAACACTACATAAAGAGAGACAAAACAACACTACATAAAGAGAGACAAAACACCACTACATAAAGAGAGACAAAACAACACTACATAAAGAGAGACACCACAACACTACATAAAGAGACACACCACAACACTACATAAAGAGAGACAAAACAACACTACATAAAGAGAGACACCACAACACTACATAAAGAGAGACAAAACAACACTACATAAAGAGAGACACCACAACACTACATAAAGAGAGACACCACAACACTACATAAAGAGAGACAAAACAACACTACATAAAGAGAGACACCACAACACTACATAAAGAGAGACAAAACAACACTACATAAAGAGAGACACCACAACACTACATAAAGAGAGACAAAACAACACTACATAAAGAGAGACAAAACAACACTACATAAAGAGAGACACCACAACACTACATAAAGAGAGACAAAACAACAATACATAAAGAGAGACACCACAACACTACATAAAGAGAGACAAAACAACACTACATAAAGAGAGACACCACAACACTACATAAAGAGAGACACCACAACACTACATAAAGAGAGACACCACAACACTACATAAAGAGAGACAAAACAACACTACATAAAGAGAGACAAAACAACACTACATAAAGAGAGACAAAACAACACTACATAAAGAGAGACACCACAACACTACATAAAGAGAGACAAAACAACACTACATAAAGAGAGACACCACAACACTACATAAAGAGAGACACCACAACACTACATAAAGAGACAAAATACACTACATAAAGAGAGACAAAACAACACTACATAAAGAGAGACACCACAACACTACATAAAGAGAGACACCACAACACTACATAAAGAGAGACACCACAACACTACATAAAGAGAGACAAAACAACACTACATAAAGAGAGACAAAACAACACTACATAAAGAGAGACAAAACAACACTACATAAAGAGAGACACCACAACACTACATAAAGAGAGACACCACAACACTACATAAAGAGAGACACCACAACACTACATAAAGAGAGACAAAACAACACTACATAAAGAGAGACACCACAACACTACATAAAGAGAGACACCACAACACTACATAAAGAGACAAAACAACACTACATAAAGAGAGACAAAACAACACTACATAAAGAGAGACAAAACAACACTACATAAAGAGAGACACCACAACACTACATAAAGAGAGACAAAACAACACTACATAAAGAGAGACACCACAACACTACATAAAGAGAGACAAAACAACACTACATAAAGAGAGACACCACAACACTACATAAAGAGAGACAAAACAACACTACATAAAGAGAGACACCACAACACTACATAAAGAGAGACAAAACAACACTACATAAAGAGAGACAACAACACTACATAAAGAGAGACAAAACAACACTACATAAAGAGAGACACCACAACACTACATAAAGAGAGACAAAACAACACTACATAAAGAGAGGCACCACAACACTACATAAAGAGACAAAACAACACTACATAAAGAGAGACAAAACAACACTACATAAAGAGAGACACCACAACACTACATAAAGAGAGACAAAACAACACTACATAAAGAGAGACACCACAACACTACATAAAGAGAGACAAAACAACACTACATAAAGAGAGACACCACAACACTACATAAAGAGACAAAACAACACTACATAAAGAGACAAAACAACACTACATAAAGAGAGACAAAACAACACTACATAAAGAGAGACAAAACAACACTACATAAAGAGAGACAAAACAACACTACATAAAGAGAGACACCACAACACTACATAAAGAGAGACACAACAACACTACATAAAGAGAGACACCACAACACTACATAAAGAGAGACAAAACAACACTACATAAAGAGAGACAAAACAACACTACATAAAGAGAGACAAAACAACACTACATAAAGAGAGACACCACAACACTACATAAAGAGAGACAAAACAACACTACATAAAGAGAGACAAAACAACACTACATAAAGAGAGACACCACAACACTACATAAAGAGAGACAAAACAACACTACATAAAGAGAGACACCACAACACTACATAAAGAGAGACAAAACAACACTACATAAAGAGAGACACCACAACACTACATAAAGAGAGACAAAACAACACTACATAAAGAGAGACACCACAACACTACATAAAGAGAGACAAAACAACACTACATAAAGAGAGACAAAACAACACTACATAAAGAGAGACAAAACAACACTACATAAAGAGAGACAAAACAACACTACATAAAGAGAGACAAAACAACACTACATAAAGAGAGACACCACAACACTACATAAAGAGAGACACCACAACACTACATAAAGAGAGACAAAACAACACTACATAAAGAGAGACACCACAACACTACATAAAGAGAGACAAAACAACACTACATAAAGAGAGACAAAACAACACTACATAAAGAGAGACAAAACAACACTACATAAAGAGAGACACCACAACACTACATAAAGAGAGACAAAACAACACTACATAAAGAGAGACAAAACAACACTACATAAAGAGAGACACCACAACACTACATAAAGAGAGACAAAACAACACTACATAAAGAGAGACACCACAACACTACATAAAGAGAGACAAAACAACAATACATAAAGAGAGACACCACAACACTACATAAAGAGAGACAAAACAACACTACATAAAGAGAGACACCACAACACTACATAAAGAGAGACACCACAACACTACATAAAGAGAGACACCACAACACTACATAAAGAGAGACAAAACAACACTACATAAAGAGAGACAAAACAACACTACATAAAGAGAGACAAAACAACACTACATAAAGAGAGACACCACAACACTACATAAAGAGAGACAAAACAACACTACATAAAGAGAGACACCACAACACTACATAAAGAGAGACACCACAACACTACATAAAGAGACAAAATACACTACATAAAGAGAGACAAAACAACACTACATAAAGAGAGACACCACAACACTACATAAAGAGAGACACCACAACACTACATAAAGAGAGACACCACAACACTACATAAAGAGAGACAAAACAACACTACATAAAGAGAGACAAAACAACACTACATAAAGAGAGACAAAACAACACTACATAAAGAGAGACACCACAACACTACATAAAGAGAGACACCACAACACTACATAAAGAGAGACACCACAACACTACATAAAGAGAGACAAAACAACACTACATAAAGAGAGACACCACAACACTACATAAAGAGAGACACCACAACACTACATAAAGAGACAAAACAACACTACATAAAGAGAGACAAAACAACACTACATAAAGAGAGACAAAACAACACTACATAAAGAGAGACAAAACAACACTACATAAAGAGAGACACCACAACACTACATAAAGAGAGACAAAACAACACTACATAAAGAGAGACACCACAACACTACATAAAGAGAGACAAAACAACACTACATAAAGAGAGACACCACAACACTACATAAAGAGAGACAAAACAACACTACATAAAGAGAGACACCCCAACACAACATAAAGAGAGACAAAACAACACTACATAAAGAGACAAAACAACACTACATAAAGAGAGACAAAACAACACTACATAAAGAGAGACACCACAACACTACATAAAGAGAGACAAAACAACACTACATAAAGAGAGGCACCACAACACTACATAAAGAGACAAAACAACACTACATAAAGAGAGACAAAACAACACTACATAAAGAGAGACACCACAACACTACATAAAGAGAGACAAAACAACACTACATAAAGAGAGACACCACAACACTACATAAAGAGAGACAAAACAACACTACATAAAGAGACAAAACAACACTACATAAAGAGAGACAAAACAACACTACATAAAGAGAGACACCACAACACTACATAAAGAGAGACAAAACAACACTACATAAAGAGAGACACCACAACACTACATAAAGAGACAAAACAACACTACATAAAGAGACAAAACAACACTACATAAAGAGAGACAAAACAACACTACATAAAGAGAGACAAAACAACACTACATAAAGAGAGACAAAACAACACTACATAAAGAGAGACACCACAACACTACATAAAGAGAGACACCACAACACTACATAAAGAGAGACAAAACAACACTACATAAAGAGAGACACCACAACACTACATAAAGAGAGACAAAACAACACTACATAAAGAGAGACAAAACAACACTACATAAAGAGAGACAAAACAACACTACATAAAGAGAGACACCACAACACTACATAAAGAGAGACAAAACAACACTACATAAAGAGAGACAAAACAACACTACATAAAGAGAGACACCACAACACTACATAAAGAGAGACAAAACAACACTACATAAAGAGAGACACCACAACACTACATAAAGAGAGACAAAACAACACTACATAAAGAGAGACACCACAACACTACATAAAGAGACAAAACAACACTACATAAAGAGAGACAAAACAACACTACATAAAAAGACAAAACAACACTACATAAAGAGAGACAAAACAACACTACATAAAGAGAGACACCACAACACTACATAAAGAGAGACAAAACAACACTACATAAAGAGAGACCAAACAACACTACATAAAGAGAGACAAAACAACACTACATAAAGAGAGACACCACAACACTACATAAAGAGACAAAACAACACTACATAAAGAGACAAAACAACACTACATAAAGAGAGACAAAACAACACTACATAAAGAGAGACAAAACAACACTACATAAAGAGAGACAAAACAACACTACATAAAGAGAGACAAAACAACACTACATAAAGAGAGACACCACAACACTACATAAAGAGAGACACCACAACACTACATAAAGAGAGACACCACAACACTACATAAAGAGAGACACCACAACACTACATAAACAGAGACAAAACAACACTACATAAAGAGAGACAAAACAACACTACATAGAGACAAAACAACACTACATAAAGAGAGACACCACAACACTACATAAAGAGAGACACCACAACACTACATAAAGAGAGACAAAACAACACTACATAAAGAGAGACACCACAACACTACATAAAGAGACAAAACAACACTACATAAAGAGAGACAAAACAACACTACATAAAGAGACAAAACAACACTACATAAAGAGAGACAAAACAACACTACATAAAGAGAGACACCACAACACTACATAAAGAGAGACAAAACAACACTACATAAAGAGAGACACCACAACACTACATAAAGAGAGACAAAACAACACTACATAAAGAGAGACAAAACAACACTACATAAAGAGAGACAAAACAACACTACATAAAGAGAGACATAACAACACTACATAAAGAGAGACACCACAACACTACATAAAGAGAGACACCACAACACTACATAAAGAGAGACACCACAACACTACATAAAGAGAGACAAAACAACACTACATAAAGAGAGACAAAACAACACTACATAAAGAGAGACAAAGTAACACTACATAAAGAGAGACAAAACAACACTACATAAAGAGAGACACCACAACACTACATAAAGAGAGACAAAACAACACTACATAAAGAGAGACAAAACAACACTACATAAAGAGAGACAAAACAACACTACATAAAGAGAGACAAAACAACACTACATAAAGAGAGACAAAACAACACTACATAAAGAGAGACACCACAACACTACATAAAGAGAGACAAAACAACACTACATAAAGAGAGACCAAACAACACTACATAAAGAGAGACCAAACAACACTACATAAAGAGACAAAACAACACTACATAAAGAGACAAAACAACACTACATAAAGAGACAAAACAACACTACATAAAGAGAGACAAAACAACACTACATAAAGAGAGACAAAACAACACTACATAAAGAGAGACAAAACAACACTACATAAAGAGAGACCTGAGACAACAACATAGCAAGGCAGCAACACATGACAACAACATGGTAGCAACGTAACATGACAACAACATGGTAGCAACGTAACATGACAACACAGCATGGTAGCAACATAACATGACAACAATATGGTAGCAACACAACATGGCAGCAACACAACATGTTAGCAGCACCAAACATGGTACAAACATTATTGGGCACAGACAACGGGCCAAAGGCAAGAAGGTAGAGATGACAATACATGATGCGAAGCAGCCACAACTGTCAGGAAGAGTGTCCATGATTGAGACTGAATGAAGAGATGGAGATACTACTAGAGAGAGTGGAACATCTTTATTAACATGAGAAGGAGAAGGAGGTGTTTTAGTTGTTCCCTGTCTGAGAAACAGATAAGATGATGACAGATCCTACACCTACTAAACAAAGAGCTTATTATACTACAAATGGCTGCTGTGTCTGGCTGTGGGTTAGTGTCTGGCTGTGGGTTAGTGTCTGGCTGTGGGATAGTGTCTGGCTGTGGGTTAGTGTATGGCTGTGGGTTAGTGTCTGGCTGTGGGTTAGTGTCTGGCTGTGGGTTAGTGTCTGGCTGTGGGTTAGTGTTTAGCTGTGTGTCTGTGCTGTGGGTTAGTGTTTAGCTGTGTGTCTGTGCTGTGGGTTAGTGTTTAGCTGTGTGTCTGGCTGTGGGTTAGTGTTTAGCTGTGTGTCTGTGCTGTGGGTTAGTGTTTAGCTGTGTGTCTGTGCTGTGGGTTAGTGTTTAGCTGTGTGTCTGTGCTGTGGGTTAGTGTTTAGCTGTGTGTCTGTGGTCTGGGTTAGTGTCTGTCTGTGTGTCTGTGCTGTGGGTTAGTGTCTGTCTGTGTGTCTGTGCTGTGGGTTAGTGTCTGTCTGTGTGTCTGTGCTGTGGGTTAGTGTCTGTCTGTGTGTCTGTGCTGTAGGTTAGTGTGTGTCTGTGTGTCTGTACTGTGGGTTAGTGTTTAGCTGTGTGTCTGTGCTGTGGGTTAGTGTCTGTCTGTGTGTCTGTGCTGTAGGTTAGTGTCTGGCTGTGTGTCTGTGCTGTAGGTTAGTGTCTGTCTGTGGGTTAGTGTCTGTCTGTGGGTTAGTGTCTGTCTGTGTGTCTGTGCTGTAGGTTAGTGTCTGTCTGTGTGTCTGTGCTGTAGGTTAGTGTCTGGCTGTGTGTCTGTGCTGTGGGTTAGTGTCTGTCTGTGTGTCTGTGCTGTGGGTTAGTGTCTGTCTGTGGGTTAGTGTCTGTGCTGTGGGTTAGTGTCTGTCTGTGTGTCTGTGCTGTGGGTTAGTGTCTGTCTGTGTGTCTGTGCTGTAGGTTAGTGTCTGTCTGTGTGTCTGTCTGTGGGTTAGTGTCTGTCTGTGTGTCTGTGCTGTGGGTTAGTGTGTGTCTGTGCTGTAGGTTAGTGTCTGGCTGTGTGTCTGTGCTGTAGGTTAGTGTCTGTCTGTGTGTCTGTGCTGTAGGTTAGTGTGTGTCTGGCTGTGTGTCTGTGCTGTAGGTTAGTGTCTGGCTGTGTGTCTGTGCTGTAGGTTAGTGTCTGGCTGTGTGTCTGTGCTGTAGGTTAGTGGCTGGCTGTGTGTCTGTGCTGTAGGTTAGTGTCTGTCTGTGTGTCTGTGCTGTAGGTTAGTGTCTGTCTGTGTGTCTGTGCTGTAGGTTAGTGTCTGGCTGTGTGTCTGTGCTGTAGGTTAGTGGCTGGCTGTGTGTCTGTGCTGTGGGTTAGTGTCTGGCTGTGTGTCTGTGCTGTGGGTTAGTGTCTGGCTGTGTGTCTGTGCTGTAGGTTAGTGTCTGTCTGTGTGTCTGTGCTGTGGTAGCTAATTCAACCCCCCACTGTAAGCCCCTGACTGAGGATTTGTTCTCTAATCCAGCAGTCAATCCTTCATGCTAATGGTTGCTGTGTAGATCATGATATAAATCCACATTGAGCTGTGTTATAGCAGGGTGAGGTACAGCTATGTCACATTCTACTGACTCTCTGCCATTCCTCCCTAGTCCCTGTCTCAGTAACATGACATCCTGATGACTCTCTGCCATTCCTCCCTAGCCCCTGTCTCAGTAACATGACATCCTGATGACTCTCTGCCATTCCTCCCTAGCCCCTGTCTCAGTAACATGACATCCTGATGACTCTCTGCCATTCCTCCCTAGCCCCTGTCTCAGTAACATGACATCCTGATGACTCTCTGCCATTCCTCCCTAGCCCCTGTCTCAGTAACATGACATCCTGATGACTCTCTGCCATTCCTCCTTAGTCCCTGTCTCAGTAACATGACATCCTGATGACTCTCTGCCATTCCTCCCTAGCCCCTGTCTCAGTAACATGACATCCTGATGACTCTCTGCCATTCCTCCCTAGTCCCTGTCTCAGTAACATGACATCCTGATGACTCTCTGCCATTCCTCCCTAGTCCCTGTCTCAGTAACATGACATCCTGATGACTCTCTGCCATTCCTCCCTAGCCCCTGTCTCAGTAACATGACATCCTGATGACTCTCTGCCATTCCTCCCTAGCCCCTGTCTCAGTAACATGACATCCTGATGACTCTCTGCCATTCCTCCCTAGTCCCTGTCTCAGTAATATGACATCCTGCTGACTCTCTGCCATTCCTCCCTAGCCCCTGTCTCAGTAACATGACATCCTGCTGACTCTCTGCCATTCCTCCCTAGCCCCTGTCTCAGTAACATGACATCGTGCTGACTCTCTGCCATTCCTCCCTAGTCCCTGTCTCAGTAACATGACATCCTGATGACTCTCTGCCATTCCTCCCTAGTCCCTGTCTCAGTAACATGACATCCTGATGACTCTCTGCCATTCCTCCCTAGTCCCTGTCTCAGTAACATGACATCCTGCTGACTCTCTGCCATTCCTCCCTAGTCCCTGTCTCAGTAACATGACATCCTGATGACTCTCTGCCATTCCTCCCTAGTCCCTGTCTCGGTAACATGACATCCTGATGACTCTCTGCCATTCCTCCCTAGTCCCTGTCTAAGTAACATGACATCCTGCTGACTCTCTGCCATTCCTCCCTAGTCCCTGTCTCGGTAACATGACATCGTGATGACTCTCTGCCATTCCTCCCTAGCCCCTGTCTCAGTAACATGACATCCTGCTGACTCTCTGCCATTCCTCCCTAGTCCCTGTCTCGGTAACATGACATCCTGATGACTCTCTGCCATTCCTCCTTAGTCCCTGTCTCAGTAACATGACATCCTGCTGACTCTCTGCCATTCCTCCCTAGCCCCTGTCTCAGTAACATGACATCCTGATGACTCTCTGCCATTCCTCCCTAGCCCCTGTCTCAGTAACATGTGTCTGTGTGGTTGTTTTCCACCCCTCCCCCTCTCTAACTGCATCTCCAACGGCTTGCTGGGCTGCCTGCTAGAGAGAGAGAGAGAGGCTTCCTGGAACTCCCTTTGAAGTGGATTTGCATGTACAAACCCCTCCCCCACTGTGATGTAACCACTGACTGCATCCTGTGGGTGTGTTCTGTGCTTGGCAGATTGTCCTGCTGTGGGAGGGGAGAGTGCTGCTGCTGCTGAGAGGGGAGACATGGGGAATTCTCAGAAGAAGCCCCACGGCAGAGGAGGGGAAGGGCGCCCCAGCCCACACACAGACCACAATTCACACGGAGGCCACCAGAGAAACCGGGGAGGCAGTGCAGAGAAGTACAAGGTGAACCAGCAGGATTCTACGTCGGCGTCGGACAAGGGTCTGTGGAACGGAGCTGAGGGCTCTAGCAGGAGTGACTCTAAGGGAGCCAGGCCTGCTGGGGAAGACGGAAGCAACCTTGACGCCCCTTGTGGGGCCCTGCCCCCACCGCTGGCCCGGCTCAAGAACGAGGGAAACCTGTTATTTAAGAATGGACAATTTGCTGATGCACTGGACAAGTATTCACAGGCCATCACCGGCTTCACAGACTCAGGTAAGTTTTCAGTATTATTGTGTTGTTGGGTCTTGTGACAGAGCTTTACTAATAGCTCACATTATACAGAGTTGGATGTATATAATACCTTAGTTAGTGAGACAGGATCATCAAAATGCATTTTAGTTTTGTGTTGGTTATATATTTTACATGGACATTCCCCAAAACAATGTTCTAATCTAGCAACTAATGCCACTGTTCAGGATTTCATGAGATTAAATCAGTGCATTGTTACTGCATTGTTTTATGGCATACCACTATTGTCAGCTAGTGCTTTCAGTGAGTGGCTACAGCAAACCAAAGGTCAGCACATATTGCAGTGATAAAACATCTAGCCTCTATAACAGCAATGTTATTCTCATCACTGTATCACATCAGATGATCGTACAACATATATGTCATTACAGTAGCATTTATCCAGTCAGTGTGATATGATTCCATCAGATGATAGTACAACATATATGTCATTACAGTAGCATTTATCCAGTCAGTGTGATATGATTCCATCAGATGATAGTACAACATATATGTCATTACAGCATAATTTAACCAGTCAGTGTGATATGATTTCATCAGATGATAGTACAACATATATGTCATTACAGCATAATTTAACCAGTCAGTGTGATATGATTTCATCAGATGATAGTACAACATATATGTCATTACAGCATAATTTAACCAGTCAGTGTGATATGATTTCATCAGATGATAGTACAACATATATGTCATTACAGCATAATTTAACCAGTCAGTGTGATATGATTTCATCAGATGATAGTACAACATATATGTCATTACAGCAGCATTTAGCCAGTCAGTGTGATATGATTCCATCAGATGATAGTACAACATATATGTCATTATAGCAGCATTTAGCCAGAGAGCTGGGACCACAGTCTCAAAGAAAACCATTAGTAACACACTACGCCGTCATGGATTAAAATCCTGCAGCGCGCGCAAGGTCCCCCTGCTCACGTCAGCGCATGTCCAGGCCCGTCTGAAGTTTGCCAATGACCATCTGGATGATCCAGAGGAGGAATGGGAGAAGGTCATGTGGTCTGATGAGACAAAAATAGAGCTTTTTGGTCTAAACTCCACTCGCCGTGTTTAGAGGAAGAAGAAGGATGAGTACAACCACAAGAACACCATCCCAACCGTGAAGCATGGAGGTGGAAACATCATTCTTTGGGGATGCTTTTCTGCAAAGGGGACAGGACGACTGCACCATATTGAGGGGAGGATGGATGGGGCCATGTATCGCGAGATCTTGGCCAACAACCTCCTTCCTTCAGTAAGAGCATTGAAGATGGGTCGTGGCTGAGTCTTCCAGCATGACAACGACCCGAAACACACAGCCAGGGCAACTAAAGAGTGGCTCCGTAAGAAGCATCTCAAGGTCCTGGAGTGGCCTAGCCAGTCTCCAGACCTGAACCCAATAGAAAATCTTTGGAGGGAGCTGAAAGTCTGTATTGCCCAGCGACAGCCCCGAAACCTGAAGGATCTGGAGAAGGTCTGTATGGAGGAGTGGGCCAAAATCCCTGCTGCAGTGTGTGCAAACCTGGTTAAGAACTACAGGAAACGTATGATCTCTGTAATTGCAAACAAAGGTTTCTGTACCAAATATTAAGTTCTGCTTTTCTGATGTATCAAATACTTATGTCATGCAATAAAATGCAAATTAATTACTTAAAAATCATACAATGTGATTTTCTGGATTTTTGTTTTAGATTCTGTCACTCACAGTTGAAGAGTACCTATGATAAAAATGACAGACTTCTACATGCTTTGTAAGTGGGAAAACCTGCAAAATCAGCAGTGTATCAAATACTTGTTCTCCCCACTATATATGTCATTACAGCAGCATTTAGCCAGTCAGTGTGATATGATTCCATCAGATGATAGTACAACATATACAGTACCAGTCCTCTCCTCTCCTCTCCTCTCCTCTCCTCTCCTCTCCTCTCCTCTCCTCTCCTCTCCTCTCCTCTCCTCTCCTCTCCTCTCCTCTCCTCTCCTCTCCTCTCCTCTCCTCTCCTCTCCATCTCTCCTCTCCTCTCTTGGGAGTCACATGCCTTTAACTCCTACTACACACAGGAAGTTCATTGTAGGAGTAGTCTGAGGGTGGCCTGGCTTATGTTCTGTAGGGAGACATGTCTCACAGTGAACTGTTCTGTAGGGGGACATGTCTCACAGTGAACTGCTCTGTAGGGGGACATGTCTCACAGGAACTGTTCTGTAGGGGGACATGTCTCACAGGAACTGCTCTGTAGGGAGACATGTCTCACAGGAACTGTTCTGTAGGGAGACATGTCTCACAGGAACTGCTCTGTAGGGAGATGTCTCACAGTGAACTGCTCTGTAGGGAGACATGTCTCATAGGAACTGCTCTGTAGGGGGACATGTCTCACAGGAACTGCTCTGTAGGGGGACATGTCTCACAGGAACTGTTCTGTAGGGGGACATGTCTCACAGGAACTGCTCTGTAGTGAGACATGTCTCACAGGAACTGTTCTGTAGGGAGACATGTCTCACAGGAACTGCTCTGTAGGGAGATGTCTCACAGTGAACTGCTCTGTAGGGAGACATATCTCACAGGAACTGCTCTGTAGGGGGACATGTCTCACAGGAACTGCTCTGTAGGGGGACATGTCTCACAGTGAACTGCTCTGTAGGGGGACATGTCTCACAGGAACTGCTCTGTAGGGAGACATGTCTCACAGGAACTGTTCTGTAGGGAGACATGTCTCACAGGAACTGCTCTGTAGGGAGACATGTCTCACAGTGAACTGCTCTGTAGGGAGACATGTCTCACAGGAACTGCTCTGTAGGGAGATGTCTCACAGTGAACTGCTCTGTAGGGAGATGTCTCACAGTGAACTGCTCTGTAGGGAGACATGTCTCACAGGAACTGCTCTGTAGGGGGACATGTCTCACAGGAACTGTTCTGTAGGGGGACATGTCTCACAGGAACTGCTCTGTAGGGAGACATGTCTCACAGGAACTGCTCTGTAGGGGGACATGTCTCACAGGAACTGTTCTGTAGGGAGACATGTCTCACAGGAACTGCTCTGTAGGGAGACATGTCTCACAGTGAACTGCTCTGTAGGGGGACATGTCTCACAGGAACTGTTCTGTAGGGAGACATGTCTCACAGGAACTGCTCTGTAGGGAGACATGTCTCACAGGAACTGCTCTGTAGGGGGACATGTCTCACAGGAACTGCTCTGTAGGGAGACATGTCTCACAGGAACTGCTCTGTAGGGGGACATGTCTCACAGGAACTGTTCTGTAGGGAGACATGTCTCACAGGAACTGCTCTGTAGGGAGACATGTCTCACAGTGAACTGCTCTGTAGGGGGACATGTCTCACAGTGAACTGCTCTGTAGGGAGAAATGTCTCACAGTGAACTGCTCTGTAGGGGGACATGTCTCACAGTGAACTGCTCTGTAGGGAGACATGTCTCACAGTGAACTGCTCTGTAGGGGGACATGTCTCACAGTGAACTGCTCTGTAGGGAGAAATGTCTCACAGTGAACTGCTCTGTAGGGGGACATGTCTCACAGTGAACTGCTCTGTAGGGGGACATGTCTCACAGTGAACTGCTCTGTAGGGAGACATGTCTCACAGTGAACTGCTCTGTAGGGAGACATGTCTCACAGTGAACTGCTCTGTACCTGTGTAATAATGTTTGTCTCTGTGTGTGGTTCATAGGGATGGACAGTCCTGAGGACCTGTGTAATAATGTTTGTCTCTGTGTGTGGTTCATAGGGATGGACAGTCCTGAGGACCTGTGTAATAATGTTTGTCTCTGTGTGTGGTTCATAGGGATGGACAGTCCTGAGGACCTGTGTAATAATGTTTGTCTCTGTGTGTGGTTCATAGGGATGGACAGTCCTGAGGACCTGTGTAATAATGTTTGTCTCTGTGTGTGGTTCATAGGGATGGACAGTCCTGAGGACCTGTGTAATAATGTTTGTCTCTGTGTGTGGTTCATAGGGATGGACAGTCCTGAGGACCTGTGTAATAATGTTTGTCTCTGTGTGTGGTTCATAGGGATGGACAGTCCTGAGGACCTGTGTAATAATGTTTGTCTCTGTGTGTGGTTCATAGGGATGGACAGTCCTGAGGACCTGTGTAATAATGTTTGTCTCTGTGTGTGGTTCATAGGGATGGACAGTCCTGAGGACCTGTGTAATAATGTTTGTCTCTGTGTGTGGTTCATAGGGATGGACAGTCCTGAGGACCTGTGTAATAATGTTTGTCTCTGTGTGTGGTTCATAGGGATGGACAGTCCTGAGGACCTGTGTAATAATGTTTGTCTCTGTGTGTGGTTCATAGGGATGGACAGTCCTGAGGACCTGTGTAATAATGTTTGTCTCTGTGTGTGGTTCATAGGGATGGACAGTCCTGAGGACCTGTGTAATAATGTTTGTCTCTGTGTGTGGTTCATAGGGATGGACAGTCCTGAGGACCTGTGTAATAATGTTTGTCTCTGTGTGTGGTTCATAGGGATGGACAGTCCTGAGGACCTGTGTAATAATGTTTGTCTCTGTGTGTGGTTCATAGGGATGGACAGTCCTGAGGACCTGTGTGTTCTCTACTCTAACAGAGCTGCCTGCTACCTGAAAGATGGAAACAGCTCTGACTGTATACAGGACTGCACCAGGTGAGACCCTCCCTCAACAACTCTACCTACATTATTATAGAGATCAGCTTTTATTTAATATTCATAAGTACAGTAAAGCACAACCAACAACCTCCAAAACACTCTCTCTGTCCCTTTTCACTAAGGATGCGTCCCAAATGGCACCCTATCCCATTTATAGTGCACTGGTCAAAAGTAGGGATAGGGTGATATTTGGGCCGCATCCTTAGTGAAAAGGGACCGAGAGAGTCAGTAATTACAGCAGAGATGAAACAATATACCCCTCCCTGTAACATGTGGATCCAGTGGATCTAGCCAATCATCAGCTCTCATCACCACTCTATAATCACTCAATAGACTCTACCGCAGGAGCCCTTTAGTAGGTCAAACTGTGGTTATGGCTGAGTGGAAGAGGGAGGGCCTGTGGTAACTAACTAGGCCTGTACTACAGAAAGATACTAGTACCTAGTGTGAATACGTTTGAACTCACTGGCCTCCATAGGAGAAATGTAAATAGTCCCTGTGCTGTGAGCAGGGTAGGCCTCAGATCAGAGTACATCACTACTGGGTTATAGACAGCAATGTCAGGGTTCATTGTCAGGGGTTAGAATTGATTCATGTTGATACTTGCACCATTCTCTCATACATTTTCTAGGGAAGATTTAGCTTGTGATTGGCAGAATTTAAAAGAGGCTTTTGAGACGAAGTGAAACATTTTACATAACAACTCATTAGACATGTTTATTTTCTATCAGTAGTTAAAGAAAATGTCAAATACATGTTTGTTTAAGGCTGTGACCTATAACAACTGTTTGATTTGATTTAAAGTGGCTTACACTCTTATCCAGAGCCACTTACAGTAGTGAGTGCATACATTTTCATATTTGTTCCTACTGGTCCCTGGTGGGAATCGAACCCACAACCCGTCATCCGGGTTAGGGGAGGGTTTGGCCGGTGTAGTCCGTCATTGTAAATAACTAACTTCCTTAGTTAAATACAGATTTTTTTTAAATTATACAAATATAAATAAAACACCTGCCATTGCAAGTGCCATGCTCTACCAACTGAACCACATGGGACCCCAGCATTTTGGTCCAACCAGGTGAGAAATGCACTAGGTAGCTAGCTAGGTACATTAGTTAGGTAGCTAGCTAGGTACATTAGTTAGGTAGCTAGCTAGGTACATTAGTTAGGTAGCTAGCTAGGTACATTAGTTAGGTAGCTAGCTAGGTACGTTAGTTAGGTAGCTAGCTAGGTACATTAGTTAGGTAGCTAGCTAGGTACATTAGTTAGGTAGCTAGCTAGGTACGTTAGTTAGGTAGCTAGCTAGGTACGTTAGTTAGGTAGCTAGCTAGGTACGTTAGTTAGGTAGCTAGCTAGGTACGTTAGTTAGGTAGCTAGCTAGGTACATTAGTTAGGTAGCTAGCTAGGTACATTAGTTAGGTAGATAGCTAGGTACGTTAGTTAGGTAGCTAGCTAGGTACATTAGTTAGGTAGCTAGCTAGGTACATTAGTTAGGTAGCTAGCTAGGTGCAGTAGGTAGGTAGCTAGCTAGGTACGTTAGTTAGGTAGCTAGCTAGGTACGTTAGTTAGGTAGCTAGCTAGGTACGTTAGTTAGGTAGCTAGCTAGGTACGTTAGTTAGGTAGCTAGCTAGGTACGTTAGTTAGGTAGCTAGCTAGGTACGTTAGTTAGGTAGCTAGCTAGGTACATTAGTTAGGTAGCTAGCTAGGTACATTAGTTAGGTAGCTAGCTAGGTACGTTAGTTAGGTAGCTAGCTAGGTACGTTAGTTAGGTAGCTAGCTAGGTACATTAGTTAGGTAGCTAGCTAGGTACATTAGTTAGGTAGCTAGCTAGGTACGTTAGTTAGGTAGCTAGCTAGGTACATTAGTTAGGTAGCTAGCTAGGTACATTAGTTAGGTAGCTAGCTAGGTACGTTAGTTAGGTAGCTAGCTAGGTACATTAGTTAGGTAGCTAGCTAGGTACATTAGTTAGGTAGCTAGCTAGGTGCAGTAGGTAGGTAGCTAGCTAGGTACGTTAGTTAGGTAGCTAGCTAGGTACGTTAGTTAGGTAGCTAGCTAGGTACGTTAGTTAGGTAGCTAGCTAGGTACGTTAGTTAGGTAGCTAGCTAGGTACGTTAGTTAGGTAGCTAGCTAGGTACGTTAGTTAGGTAGCTAGCTAGGTACGTTAGTTAGGTAGCTAGCTAGGTACGTTAGTTAGGTAGCTAGCTAGGTACGTTAGTTAGGTAGCTAGCTAGGTACGTTAGTTAGGTAGCTAGCTAGGTACATTAGTTAGGTAGCTAGCTAGGTACATTAGTTAGGTAGCTAGCTAGGTACGTTAGTTAGGTAGCTAGCTAGGTACGTTAGTTAGGTAGCTAGCTAGGTGCAGTAGGTAGGTAGCTAGCTAGGTACGTAAGTTAGGTAGCTAGCTAGGTACGTTATATAGGTAGCTAGCTAGGTACGTTTTTTTAGGTAGCTAGCTAGGTACATTAGTTAGGTAGCTAGCTAGGTACGTTAGTTAGGTAGCTAGCTAGGTACGTTAGTTAGGTAGCTAGCTAGGTACGTTAGTTAGGTAGCTAGCTAGGTACATTAGTTAGGTAGCTAGCTAGGTACGTTAGTTAGGTAGCTAGCTAGGTACGTTAGTTAGGTAGCTAGCTAGGTGCAGTAGGTAGGTAGCTAGCTAGGGACGTTAGTTAGGTAGCTAGCTAGGTACGTTAGTTAGGTAGCTAGCTAGGTACGTTAGTTAGGTAGCTAGCTAGGTACGTTAGTTAGGTAGCTAGCTAGGTACGTTAGTTAGGTAGCTAGCTAGGTACGTTAGTTAGGTAGCTAGCTAGGTACGTTAGTTAGGTAGCTAGCTAGGTACGTTAGTTAGGTAGCTAGCTAGGTACGTTAGTTAGGTAGCTAGCTAGGTACGTTAGTTAGGTAGCTAGCTAGGTACGTTAGTTAGGTAGCTAGCTAGGTACGTTAGTTAGGTAGCTAGCTAGGTACGTTAGTTAGGTAGCTAGCTAGGTACATTAGTTAGGTAGCTAGCTAGGTACGTTAGTTAGGTAGCTAGCTAGGTACGTTAGTTAGGTAGCTAGCTAGGTACGTTAGTTAGGTAGCTAGCTAGGTACGTTAGTTAGGTAGCTAGCTAGGTACGTTAGTTAGGTAGCTAGCTAGGTGCAGTAGGTAGGTAGCTAGCTAGGTACGTTAGTTAGGTAGCTAGCTAGGTACGTTAGTTAGGTAGCTAGCTAGGTGCAGTAGGTAGGTAGCTAGCTAGGTACATTAGTTAGGTAGCTAGCTAGGTACATTAGTTAGGTAGCTAGCTGTTAGCTAGTTGCTACAGATTTTGAGTGTATGAACAATACTCCATCACCTATTCTGCCTTCCTCTTGTGATGATTTAGTTGATAACTTTAAAAGCAAATGAAGGGCAAACATTTTTGCCATAGCTCCAGCGAGGTTGAAAAAGGCCACATTCAAACGGAGAGCCTCTTGGATGAGTGAGGAAACTAATCCGGAACCTATTTCAGTCCAAGTCAAGCACTGATAAGAAGCCTATTTTATGACGTTTCCCTGGATCAGAGCATGACATTTTCCCCCTTCACGCTGAGTGGTTATCAGAAGGGAGAGCTGGATAGATTTTTCAAATAAATGTAGGAACTATTGTAATTCTCAATGGATGTAAAAACAGACTTTGTTTGCTTGCTGTTTGAGGTGAAGAAAACATTTATTTGAGAAGCTCCACAGGTCATTAGTGGTGGTGCGTTAAGCCAATCAGAAATACTATCAGATCCCCAAATGGGCACATTTCTATGCATATATTTGCACGCAGGCCAGGTAGCCTATAGGACTGCTTCTATGATTGCGCGTCCAACTCAACATGGACAGGAACGCTCCAGACCAAAGACAGACTAAATTGACAGAACTCGTAAATGGAGTTAAATAAACCAAAACGTGTTTCTCAACAGTGTCCACTCAGACAATGAGAAGAGGAAGACTGGAATAATAATATTTAATGCATTAAAAGGAAAGCAAAGTAACAAACATTGTAGATGTAGATAAATGACAGGAGTTCAGGGTTAATGTACTACTGGTGATTCCCTCTTATGGAAGTTTACATACACTCAGCTTGAAGTCATTAAAACTCATTTTTCAACCACTCCATAGATTTCATGTTAACAAACTATAGTTTTGGCAAGTCTGTTAGGACATCTACTTTGTGCATGACACAAGTAATTCTTCCAATAATTGTTTACAGACAGATTATTTCACTTATAATTCACTATATCACAATTCCAGTGGGTCAGAAGTTTACAAACACTAAGTTGACTGTGCCTTTAAACAGCTTGGAAAATTCCAGAAAATTATGTCATGGCTTTAGAAGCTTCTGATAGGCTAATTGACAAAGTTTGAGTCAATTGGAGGTGTACCTGTGAATGTATTTCATGGCCTACCTTCAAAGTTGGTGCCTCTTTGCTAGACATCATGGGAAAATCAAAAGAAATCAGCCAAGATGTCAGTAAAAAAATTGTAGACCTCCGCAAGTCTGGTTCATCCTTGGGATCAATTTCCAAATGCCTGAAGGTACCATGTTCATCTGTACAAACAATAGTAAGCAAGTATAAACACCATAGGACCACGCAGCCGTCATACCGCTCAGGAAGGAGACACGTTCTGTCTCCTAGAGATGAACATACTTTGGTGCGAAATCAAATCAATCCCAGAACAACAGCGAAGGACCTTGTGAAGATGCTGGAGGAAACAGGTACAAAAGTATGTACAGTGGGGAGAACAAGTATTTGATACACTGCTGATTTTGCAGGTTTTCCTACTTACAAAGCATGTAGAGGTCTGTAATGTTTTATCATAGGTACACTTCAACTGTGAGAGACGGAATCTAAAACAAAAATCCAGAAAATCACATTGTATGATTTTAAAATAATTAATTTGCATTTTATTGCATGACATAAGTATTTGATCACCTACCAACCAGTAAGAATTCCGGCTCTCACAGACCTGTTAGTTTTTCTTTAAGAAGCCCTCCTGTTCTCCACTCATTACCTGTATTAACTGCACCTGTTTGAACTCGTTACCTGTATAAAAGACACCTGTCCACACACTCAATCAAACAGACTCCAAGCTCTCCACAATGGCCAAGGTCAGAGAGCTGTGTAAGGACATCAGGGATAAAATTGTAGACCTGCACAAGGCTGGGATGGGCTACAGGACAATAGGCAAGCAGCTTGGTGAGAAGGCATCAACTGTTGGCGCAATTATTCGAAAATGGAAGAAGTTCAAGATGACGGTCAAGCTCCCTCGGTCTGGGGCACCATGCAAGATCTCACCTCGTGGGGCATCAATGATCATGAGGAAGGTGAGGGATCAGCCCAGAAATACACGGCAGGACCTGCTCAATGACCTGAAGAGAGCTGGGACCACAGTCTCAAAGAAAACCATTAGTAACACACTACGCCGTCATGGATTAAAATCCTGCAGCGCACACAAGGTCCCCCTGCTCAAGCCAGCGCATGTCCAGGCCCGTCTGAAGTTTGCCAATGACCATCTGGATGATCCAGAGGAGGAAT
>CM042416.1:2446215-2494327 GCA_023634145.1 Thymallus thymallus | reverse complement strand
CAACACAACTGATTGGCTCAAACGCATTAAGAAGGAAAGAAATTCCTCAAATTAACTTTTAAGAAGGCACACTTGTTAATTGAAATGTATTCCACGTGACTACCTCATGAAGCTGGTTGAGAGAATGCCAAGAGTGTGCAAAGCTGGTAAGGTAAAGGGTGGCTACTTTGAAGAATCTCAAATATAAAATATATTTTGTGTTATTTTATAGTTTTGATGTCTTTGCTATTATTCTACAATGTAGAAATAAACCCAAACCCTTGAATGAGTAGGTGTGTCCGAACCTTTGACTGGTACTGTATGTCATAAAAGCAGCATTTAGCCAGTCAGTGATTTCAGTTCATCCATGTTCAGAGTAGCATAGTGACTCATCACAATAATGGTTGGTTATTTGCAGTGTGGTGTGGTGAGTCTGTTTTAGCTTATGTCTGGAGTTAAGCCATACCCTTGACAGGCAGGAAGGCAGACAGGCTCAGATCCTCTCAGGTCATGTGACTTCTGATCACTCATTGTGAAATTGAATCTGGTGCTAGGGGCGGCGACTGACTGACTAGCTGACTGACTGCAGTAGTAAATCTCCTCTGACTGACTGGCTGACTGACTGCAGTAGTAAATCTCCTCTGACTGACTGGCTGACTGACTGCAGTAGTAAATCTCCTCTGACTGACTGGCTGACTGACTGCAGTAGTAAATCTCCTCTGACTGACTGACTGACTGACTGACTGCAGAAGTAAATCTCCTCTGACTGACTGACTGACTGACTGCAGTAGTAAATCTCCTCTGACTGACTGGCTGACTGACTGACTGACTGACTGACTGACTGCAGTAGTAAATCTCCTCTGACTGACTGGCTGACTGACTGCAGTAGTAAATCTCCTCTGACTGACTGACTGACTGACTGACTGCAGTAGTAAATCTCCTCTGACGGACTGACTGACTGACTGCAGTAGTAAATCTCCTCTGACGGACTGACTGACTGACTGCAGTAGTAAATCTCCTCTGACTGGCTGACTGACTGACTGCAGTAGTAAATCTCCTCTGACTGACTGACTGCAGTAGTACATCTCCTCTGACTGACTGACTGCAGTAGTAAATCTCCTCTGACTGACTGGCTGACTGACTGCAGTAGTAAATCTCCTCTGACTGACTGACTGACTGACTGACTGCAGTAGTAAATCTCCTCTGACTGACTGACTGCAGTAGTAAATCTCCTCTGACTGACTGACTGACTGACTGCAGTAGTACATCTCCTCTGACTGACTGACTGCAGTAGTAAATCTCCTCTGACTGACTGGCTGACTGACTGCAGTAGTAAATCTCCTCTGACTGACTGACTGACTGACTGACTGCAGTAGTAAATCTCCTCTGACTGGCTGGCTGCAGTAGTAAATCTCCTCTGACTGACTGGCTGACTGACTGCAGTAGTAAATCTCCTCTGACTGACTGGCTGACTGACTGCAGTAGTAAATCTCCTCTTACTGACTGACTGACTGACTGACTGGCTGACTGACTGCAGTAGTAAATCTCCTCTGACTGACTGACTACAGTAGTAAATCTCCTCTGACTGACTGACTGCAGTAGTAAATCTCCTCTGACTGACTGGCTGCAGTAGTAAATCCTCTCCTCTCCTCTCCTCTCCTCTCCTCTCCTCTCCTCTCCTCTCCTCTCCTCTCCTCTCCTCTCCTCTCCTCTTCCTCTCCATCACCCTCTCCTCCCCTCTCCCTCTCCCTCTCCCTCTCCCTCTCCCTCTCCCTCTCCCTCTCCCTCTTCCACTCCACTCCACTCCACTCCACCGTCAGTCAGTCAGACAACACAGAGCTCCACTAGTCTACTGTAAAAGTGACTTAACATCATGTCATACACTGAAGCCTCTCACAGTAATGCAGGGTTATTAATGCTATTTGGTGGCCTGCCTGCCTGTCTGCCTTTCTGTCTGTCTGTCTGCCTGCCTACCTTTCTGTCTGTCTGTCTGTCTGTCTGCCTGCCTACCTTTCTGTCTGTCTGCCTGCCTGCCTGCCTGCCTACCAAGCCCCTCCTATATGATGTCTAGCTAGCTTTAGTGACGCTGACTTAATTTAAGAGTGATGATGTCACTTGGGAGTCACATGCCTTTAACTCCTACCACACACAGGAAGTTCATTGTAGGAGTAGTCTGAGGGTGGCCTGGCTTATGCTCTGTAGGGGGACATGTCTCACAGTGAACTGCTCTGTAGGGAGACATGTCTCACAGTGAACTGCTCTGTAGGGGGACATGTCTCACAGTGAACTGCTCTGTAGGGGGACATGTCTCACAGTGAACTGCTCTGTAGGGAGACATGTCTCACAGTGAACTGCTCTGTAGGGAGACATGTCTCACAGTGAACTGCTCTGTAGGGGGACATGTCTCACAGTGAACTGCTCTGTAGGGGGACATGTCTCACAGTGAACTGCTCTGTAGGGAGACATGTCTCACAGTGAACTGCTCTGTAGGGAGACATGTCTCACAGTGAACTGCTCTGTAGGGGGACATGTCTCACAGTAAACTACTCTGTAGGGGGACATGTCTCACAGTGAACTGCTCTGTAGGGAGACATGTCTCACAGTGAACTGCTCTGTAGGGAGACATGTCTCACAGTGAACTGCTCTGTAGGGGGACATGTCTCACAGTGAACTGCTCTGTAGGGAGACATGTCTCACAGTGAACTGCTCTGTAGGGAGACATGTCTCACAGTGAACTGCTCTGTAGGGGGACATGTCTCACAGTGAACTGCTCTGTAGGGGGACATGTCTCACAGTGAACTGCTCTGTAGGGAGACATGTCTCACAGTGAACTGCTCTGTAGGGAGACATGTCTCACAGAGAACTGCTCTGTAGGGGGACATGTCTCACAGTGAACTGCTCTGTAGGGGGACATGTCTCACAGTGAACTGCTCTGTAGGGGGACATGTCTCACAGTGAACTGCTCTGTAGGGGGACATGTCTCACAGTGAACTGCTCTGTAGGGGGACATGTCTCACAGTGAACTGCTCTGTAGGGGGACATGTCTCACAGTGAACTGCTCTGTAGGGGGACATGTCTCACAGTGAACTGCTCTGTAGGGGGACATGTCTCACAGGGAACTGCTCTGTAGGGGGACATGTATCACAGTGAACTGCTCTGTAGGGGGACATGTCTCACAGTGAACTGCTCTGTAGGGGGACATGTCTCACAGTGAACTGCTCTGTAGGGGGACATGTCTCACAGTGAACTGCTCTGTAGGGGGACATGTCTCACAGTGAACTGCTCTGTAGGGGGACATGTCTCACAGTGAACTGCTCTGTAGGGGGACATGTCTCACAGTGAACTGCTCTGTAGGGGGACATGTCTCACAGTGAACTGCTCTGTAGGGGGACATGTCTCACAGTTAACTGCTCTGTAGGGGGACATGTCTCACAGTTAACTGCTCTGTAGGGGGACATGTCTCACAGTGAACTGCTCTGTAGGGAGACATGTCTCACAGTGAACTGCTCTGTAGGGGGACATGTCTCACAGTGAACTGCTCTGTAGGGGGACATGTCTCACAGGGAACTGCTCTGTAGGGGGACATGTCTCACAGGGAACTGCTCTGTAGGGGGACATGTCTCACAGTGAACTGCTCTGTAGGGAGACATGTCTCACAGTGAACTGCTCTGTAGGGGGACATGTCTCACAGTGAACTGCTCTGTAGGGGGACATGTCTCATAGTGAACTGCTCTGTAGGGGGACATGTCTCACAGTGAACTGCTCTGTAGGGGGACATGTCTCACAGTGAACTGCTCTGTAGGGGGACATGTCTCACAGTGAACTGCTCTGTAGGGGGACATGTACTGTATGGAGGAATTCAGCTTGGAATGAGTCAGATCTGGTGAGTGTGACGTCCACAGCCTACAGTATGTCAATGACATTATAATAGTGAACTCCTAATGGTGGTACACAACTAATGCAAACTGTAACATTTGATCCTGTACAGGAGTCTGCCTCTGGAGGTCTGTACAGGAGTCTGCCTCTGGAGGTCTGTACAGGAGTCTGCCTCTGGAGGTCTGTACAGAAGTCTGCCTCTGGAGGTCTGTACAGACGTCTGCCTCTGGAGGTCTGTACAGGAGTGCCTCTGGAGGTCTGTACAGGAGTCTGCCTCTGGAGGTCTGTACAGGAGTCTGCCTCTGGAGGTCTGTACAGGAGTCTGCCTCTAGAGGTCTGTACAGGTGTCTGCCTCTGGAGGTCTGCCAGTGTCAGACAGAACAACAACATAGTGATCTCCTTATTTACATCCTGCTTTCATTTAACATCACAATCCCAGCCATGTTCCAACATGCCCAGACCCAGGGCACATTCAACTACTCCTTTAATACTGGGGCACATTCAACTACTCCTTTAATACTGGGGCACATTAAACTACTCCTTTAATACTGGGGCACATTCAACTACTCCTTTAATACTGGGGCACGTTCAACTACTCCTTTAATACTGGGGCACGTTCAACTACTCCTTTAATACTGGGGCACATTAAACTACTCCTTTAATACTGGGGCACATTCAACTACTCCTTTAATACTGGGGCACGTTCAACTACTCCTTTAATACTGGGGCACATTAAACTACTCCTTTAATACTGGGGCACATTCAACTACTCCTTTAATACTGGGGCACGTTCAACTACTCCTTTAATACTGGGGCACGTTCAACTACTCCTTTAATACTGGGGCACATTCAACTACTCCTTTAATACTGGGGCACGTTCAACTACTCCTTTAATACTGGGGCACGTTCAACTACTCCTTTAATACTGGGGCACATTAAACTACTCCTTTAATACTGGGGCACGTTCAACTACTCCTTTAATACTGGGGCACGTTCAACTACTCCTTTAATACTGGGGCACATTCAACCATAGCCGCCTTCATTATGCTCACAACTTTCTACATGATTCGTTCAGACTGGGTTTGAGAAGACCGCTACAGCACCATGATGTGTCTGAGTCTGTGTAATAATGTTTGTCTCTGTGTGTGGTTCATAGGGATGGACAGTCCTGAGGACCTGTGTAATAATGTTTGTCTCTGTGTGTGGTTCATAGGGATGGACAGTCCTGAGGACCTGTGTAATAATGTTTGTCTCTGTGTGTGGTTCATAGGGATGGACAGTCCTGAGGACCTGTGTAATAATGTTTGTCTCTGTGTGTGGTTCATAGGGATGGACAGTCCTGAGGACCTGTGTAATAATGTTTGTCTCTGTGTGTGGTTCATAGGGATGGACAGTCCTGAGGACCTGTGTAATAATGTTTGTCTCTGTGTGTGGTTCATAGGGATGGACAGTCCTGAGGACCTGTGTAATAATGTTTGTCTCTGTGTGTGGTTCATAGGGATGGACAGTCCTGAGGACCTGTGTAATAATGTTTGTCTCTGTGTGTGGTTCATAGGGATGGACAGTCCTGAGGACCTGTGTAATAATGTTTGTCTCTGTGTGTGGTTCATAGGGATGGACAGTCCTGAGGACCTGTGTAATAATGTTTGTCTCTGTGTGTGGTTCATAGGGATGGACAGTCCTGAGGACCTGTGTAATAATGTTTGTCTCTGTGTGTGGTTCATAGGGATGGACAGTCCTGAGGACCTGTGTAATAATGTTTGTCTCTGTGTGTGGTTCATAGGGATGGACAGTCCTGAGGACCTGTGTAATAATGTTTGTCTCTGTGTGTGGTTCATAGGGATGGACAGTCCTGAGGACCTGTGTGTTCTCTACTCTAACAGAGCTGCCTGCTACCTGAAAGATGGAAACAGCTCTGACTGTATACAGGACTGCACCAGGTGAGACCCTCCCTCAACAACTCTACCTACATTATTATAGAGATCAGCTTCTATTTAATATTCATAAGTACAGTAAAGCACAACCAACAACCTCCAAAACACTCTCTCTGTCCCTTTTCACTAAGGATGCGTCCCAAATGGCACCCTATCCCATTTATAGTGCACTGGTCAAAAGTAGGGATAGGGTGATATTTGGGCCGCATCCTTAGTGAAAAGGGACCGAGAGAGTCAGTAATTACAGCAGAGATGAAACAATATACCCCTCCCTGTAACATGTGGATCCAGTGGATCTAGCCAATCATCAGCTCTCATCACCACTCTATAATCACTCAATAGACTCTACCGCAGGAGCCCTTTAGTAGGTCAAACTGTGGTTATGGCTGAGTGGAAGAGGGAGGGCCTGTGGTAACTAACTAGGCCTGTACTACAGAAAGATACTAGTACCTAGTGTGAATACGTTTGAACTCACTGGCCTCCATAGGAGAAATGTAAATAGTCCCTGTGCTGTGAGCAGGGTAGGCCTCAGATCAGAGTACATCACTACTGGGTTATAGACAGCAATGTCAGGGTTCATTGTCAGGGGTTAGAATTGATTCATACATTTTCTAGGGAAGATTTAGCTTGTGATTGGCAGAATTTAAAAGAGGCTTTTGAGACGAAGTTAAACATTTTACATAACAACTCATTAGACATGTTTATTTTCTATCAATTATTAAAGAAAATGTCAAATTAATGTTTGTTTAAGGCTGTGACCTATAACAACTGTTTGATTTGATTTAAAGTGGCTTACACTGGGTGTGTTTATAATCTTTACATATACATTCTAGTCATTTAGCAGACACTCTTATCCAGAGCCACTTACAGTAGTGAGTGCAGACATTTTCATATTTGTTCCTACTGGTCCCCGGTGGGAATCGAACCCACAACCCGTCATCCGGGTTAAGGGAGGGTTTGGCCAGGGTAGGCCGTCATTGTAAATAAGAGTTTAACTGACTTCCTTAGTTAAATAAAGGTTTTTTAAAAATTATACAAAAATAAATATGCTCTACCAACTGAGCCACATGTGACCCCAGGATTTTGGTCCAATCAGGTGAGAAATGCACTAGGTAGCTAGCTAGGTACGTTAGTTAGGTAGCTAGCTAGGTGCAGTAGGTAGGTAGCTAGCTAGGTGCAGTAGGTAGGTAGCTAGCTAGGTACGTTAGTTAGGTAGCTAGCTAGGTGCAGTAGGTAGGTAGCTAGCTAGGTACGTTAGTTAGGTAGCTAGCTAGGTACGTTAGTTAGGTAGCTAGCTAGGTGCAGTAGGTAGGTAGCTAGCTAGGTACATTAGTTAGGTAGCTAGCTAGGTACATTAGTTAGGTAGCTAGCTAGGTACGTTAGTTAGGTAGCTAGCTAGGTACGTTAGTTAGGTAGCTAGCTAGGTACGTTAGTTAGGTAGCTAGCTAGGTGCAGTAGGTAGGTAGCTAGCTAGGTACGTTAGGTAGGTA
This sequence comes from Thymallus thymallus, assembly GCA_023634145.1. NCBI lineage: Eukaryota > Metazoa > Chordata > Actinopteri > Salmoniformes > Salmonidae > Thymallus > Thymallus thymallus. The sequence goes on along the minus strand of CM042416.1, from coordinate 2,487,048 downwards.
GCTAGCTAGGTACGTTAGTTAGGTAGCTAGCTAGGTACGTTAGTTAGGTAGCTAGCTAGGTACGTTAGTTAGGTAGCTAGCTAGGTGCAGTAGGTAGGTACTATACTGGTGTATGCAGGGTTAGGCAGACCCTCTTCTCCTACTAAAGACAACATCATCTAATTGATTAAGTAGTGGTCCTTTTCCTATTTGTATGGGATTTGGGAAAACCATAAAGGAGATTTGGTTGGTCTGGTTGTAGTTCTGAGGAGACAAAACCATAGAGGAGATTTGGTTGGTCTGGTTGTAGTTCTGAGGAGACAAAACCATAGAGGAGATTTGGTTGGTCTGGTTGTAGTTCTGAGGAGACAAAACCATAGAGGAGATTTGGTTGGTCTGGTTGTAGTTCTGAGGAGACAAAACCGTAGAGGAGATTTGGTTGGTCTGGTTGTAGTTCTGAGGAGACAAAACCATAGAGGAGATTTGGTTGGTCTGGTTGTAGTTCTGAGGAGACAAAACCGTAGAGGAGATTTGGTTGGTCTGGTTGTAGTTCTGAGGAGACAAACCCATAAAGGAGATTTGGTTGGTCTGGTTGTAGTTCTGAGGAGACAAAACCGTAGAGGAGATTTGGTTGGTCTGGTTGAAGTTCTGAGGAGACTAAACCACAGTAGTGGTGCATGGGTAAAATCACTGGGGAAGCCAAGCCAGAAAAACAAGCCATATTACAGCATACACTGGGGGCCAAAAGTTTGGAATATTACTAATTCAAGGGTTTTTCTTTATTTGCACTATTTTTTACATTGTAAAAAGTGAAGACATCAAAACTATGACATAACACATATGGAATCATGTAGTAACCAAAAAAGTGTTAAAATATATTTTATATTTGAGTCTTCAAAGTAGCCACCCTTTGCCTTGATGACAGCTTTGCACACTCATGGCATTCTCTCAACCAAGAGTAATATTCCAAACTTTTGGCCCCCAGTGTGTGTGTTGTGATAATTGCGTTGTTTGCTCTATAACCTGTTAGTTCATATGCCTCGCCACCAGTTACTGGCTTCCCCAGTGATTTTAACCTGTTAGTTCATATGCCTCGCCACCAGTTACTGGCTTCCCCAGTGATTTTAACCTGTTAGTTCATATGCCTCGCCACCCTGATATATAACCTTCAGGCCCAGACAGTAAGAAGACATAGTGGCAGAATACATTCAACCACACCTTTGTTTCATCACAAATACCAGAGAGCAATCTCTGTCCGGTGAAGTCCACAAAACATATTTCATGTAACAAACAGTTACATGACCTACAGCCTGGTCAAGCAAGGTAATGTTTCCCACATTTTCGGACCATTAAATAACTGTTGATTTAGAACCACGGAAAGTTACTGCAAGTCCCAAAGAAAACAGGAGCTGCCTTCACTATTTCAACTTCAACATCATCAAACCACCTCTGCTTAGTCTAATACAGTAACAACTAAAAGATACCATAAGCTATAAAAATAATAGAGAGTCTCACGCTATGTATAACCTCCCAGTAATGTATTGGGTAAAGCACCAACGTTTCGGCATCACTGTGCCTTCTTCAGGGTGATGTCATGAATGCTTGAACCAGGTTATGGAGACAAACAGTGCAATTAGTGCAACCAATGACAATAGTGAGGGGTGTGTCATAATTATTAAGTTAAATAGAATGAATTGAGTGAAACTGTTAAATAACATATTGAATTTATTAGGCTGTTATCATATGGAAACATAAATATTGTACATATAATTAGCATCAACATACATTATTGTTTGATTAAATTTTGCACATCTATTTAATAATTTCCTATTTCATTACATGTTTTTGTTACATGTAATATTTTGGTTCAACCATAATGCATAATAAGCATCACCAACAGGGGACATACTGAGTGAACGCTGATAAACTGTAGAAATAAATGATCCATTTAAAAGAAGAGAGAATTGTTCAGAAGGGTCTGAGATCAAAGTCAATATTCAGACCACTAGGGGTCAATGTTTTTAGACAGGATATCCAGTAGGCCTCCCTCTGTAGTAGTAGGGTCTCCATGTTACCTCCTCTCCTTGGCAGAGCAACATGCTCAATGCCTGTGTATGAGGGAGGAGATAAGGTGGTGAGCTGCTACTGGATAGTCAGTGTTCTGCCACCTGGTTGAGCTGCGGTGATTGCAGAATATGCCAGTGCTTTGTCAGGATTTCTTTCATTTTCTCTGAACACTTCGTGAACTTGATGCAGAACGCTGTTGATTTTCTACTTTGGTTTAGTTTTTAGAAATTCCTTGTAGCCTCTCATTTTTAATTTTTCTGTCAATCTTTTAGCGTTGATGTCAAAATCTGTCTGGTGGCCATTAATTTGTTTAACCCTGCATAACTGGGTGGAAGGGGATGCATACTATCTGCACATAACAGAGTATTGCTGTCTGTATGTAATGTGATTTAACAGTTTAACTTAATAATTATGACACACCCCTCACTATTGTCATTGGTTGCACTAATTGCACTGTTTGTCTCCATAACCTGGTTCAAGCATTCATGACATCACCCTGAAGAAGGCACAGTGATGCCGAAACGTTGGTGCTTTACCCAATACATTACTGGGAGGTTATACATAGCGTGAGACTCTCTATTATTTGTATAGCTTGTAGTTTATTCGCTGTTAGTCAACAGCTATACATATAATACGTTTCTCTGGGTGTGCACCAGCTCATGTTTTTTATTCAACTAAAAGATACCAAAAATGATTTAGTCCAATCAACATAAGCTAAATATGGTTCTGATGTGTGTGTGTGTGTGCGTTCGTTTGTGCAAGTTGAAAAACATGTTGACCCCACCCTACGTCGTTCTCTCCTCTTTCATGTTGACCCCACCCTACGTCGTTCTCTCCTCTGTCATGTTGACCCCACCCTACGTCGTTCTCTCCTCTTTCATGTTGACCCCACCCTACGTCGTTCTCTCCTCTGTCATGTTGACCCCACCCTACGTCGTTCTCTCCTCTGTCATGTTGACCCCACCCTACGTCATGTTGATGAAACGTCTATGACTCTGTCAGACAGTACACATTTTTATTTGTTGCTGTCCGAGGCTACCTGGCTAGGCTACCTGGCTAGGCTACCTGAATGCTCGTTAGCCTAACTTCCTTTCATGGGCAACATTAGCTAGTTAACATTAACCTTCTACATATAGCTACATGTTGAACTTCCATCCTCTCAGGCCAGGGGCAAAATAATGTATGAATGAATGGTTGGAACAGAATCGCTGTTATAATCATTGGCCTTTACAGAGAATTAAGTAAAACCACAAGTCCTAATCCCTATCCCCATCCATGGCTAATTTAGCTAGCCAGCCACCGGAGGATAACAACACAACGAGATGTTTCTATCGATGACGTACTGTATTTCTCTGTGATAGGAGTGAAGCCAAATCCAAACTGGCTTCCCTTGACACTTTTTTGAGTGTTGAGCTCACTCAGTTTAGCTCAACGCTCATTGGCTATTATTTTATCTTTTTTTTTTTTTTTATCAAGGGAGGCCAAATGCTTGATGGCTTCCCTTGCATTCAGTGCTTTGGGCAGCAACAATGTCATACCTGGTTGAAGTTCTGAGGAGACAGAACCATAGAGGAGGTCTGGTTGAAGTTCTGAGGAGACAGAACCATAGAGGAGGTTGGTTGAAGTTCTGAGGAGACAGAACCATAGAGGAGGTTGGTTGAAGTTCTGAGGAGACAGAACCATAGAGGAGGTCTGGTTGAAGTTCTGAGGAGACAGAACCATAGAGGAGGTCTGGTTGAAGTTCTGAGGAGACAGAACCATAGAGGAGGTTGGTTGAAGTTCTGAGGAGACAGAACCATAGAGGAGGTTGGTTGAAGTTCTGAGGAGACAGAACCATAGAGGAGGTCTGGTTGAAGTTCTGAGGAGACAGAAGAAATAAAGGAGAGCATCATCTTTACTGATCCTCAAACAAACTCCAGGCTTGATCTCTTCTGTCCTCAGTCTCATACACTATATACTGTACTGTAGGTGTAGACAGGGCCAGGCTTGATCTCTTCTGTCCTCAGTCTCATACACTATATACTGTACTGTAGGTGTAGACAGGGCCAGGCTTGATCTCTTCTGTCCTCAGTCTCATACACTATATACTGTACTGTAGGTGTAGACAGGGCCAGGCTTGATCTCTTCTGTCCTCAGTCTCATACACTATATACTGTACTGTAGGTGTAGACAGGGCCAGGCTTGATCTCTTCTGTCCTCAGTCTCATACACTATATACTGTACTGTAGGTGTAGACAGGGCCAGGCTTGATCTCTTCTGTCCTCAGTCTCATACACTATATACTGTACTGTAGGTGTAGACAGGGCCAGGCTTGATCTCTTCTGTCCTCAGTCTCATACACTATATACTGTACTGTAGGTGTAGACAGGGCCAGGCTTGATCTCTTCTGTCCTCAGTCTCATACACTATATACTGTACTGTAGGTGTAGACAGGGCCAGGCTTGATCTCTTCTGTCCTCAGTCTCATACACTATATACTGTACTGTAGGTGTAGACAGGGCCAGGCTTGATCTCTTCTGTCCTCAGTCTCATACACTATATACTGTACTGTAGGTGTAGACAGGGCCAGGCTTGATCTCTTCTGTCCTCAGTCTCATACACTATATACTGTACTGTAGGTGTAGACAGGGCCAGGCTTGATCTCTTCTGTCCTCAGTCTCATACACTATATACTGTACTGTAGGTGTAGACAGGGCCAGGCTTGATCTCTTCTGTCCTCAGTCTCATACACTATATACTGTACTGTAGGAGTAGACAGGGCCAGGCTTGATCTCTTCTGTCCTCAGTCTCATACACTATATACTGTACTGTAGGTGTAGACAGGGCCAGGCTTGATCTCTTCTGTCCTCAGTCTCATACACTATATACTGTACTGTAGGTGTAGACAGGGCCAGGCTTGATCTCTTCTGTCCTCAGTCTCATACACTATATACTGTACTGTAGGTGTAGACAGGGCCAGGCTTGATCTCTTCTGTCCTCAGTCTCATACACTATATACTGTACTGTAGGTGTAGACAGGGCCAGGCTTGATCTCTTCTGTCCTCAGTCTCATACACTATATACTGTACTGTAGGTGTAGACAGGGCCAGGCTTGATCTCTTCTGTCCTCAGTCTCATACACTATATACTGTACTGTAGGTGTAGACAGGGCCAGGCTTGATCTCTTCTGTCCTCAGTCTCATACACTATATACTGTACTGTAGGTGTAGACAGGGCCAGGCTTGATCTCTTCTGTCCTCAGTCTCATACACTATATACTGTACTGTAGGTGTAGACAGGGCCAGGCTTGATCTCTTCTGTCCTCAGTCTCATACACTATATACTGTACTGTAGGTGTAGACAGGGCCAGGCTTGATCTCTTCTGTCCTCAGTCTCATACACTATATACTGTACTGTAGGTGTAGACAGGGCCAGGCTTGATCTCTTCTGTCCTCAGTCTCATACACTATATACTGTACTGTAGGTGTAGACAGGGCCAGGCTTGATCTCTTCTGTCCTCAGTCTCATACACTATATACTGTACTGTAGGTGTAGACAGGGCCAGGCTTGATCTCTTCTGTCCTCAGTCTCATACACTATATACTGTACTGTAGGTGTAGACAGGGCCAGGCTTGATCTCTTCTGTCCTCAGTCTCATACACTATATACTGTACTGTAGGTGTAGACAGGGCCAGGCTTGATCTCTTCTGTCCTCAGTCTCATACACTATATACTGTACTGTAGGTGTAGACAGGGCCAGGCTTGATCTCTTCTGTCCTCAGTCTCATACACTATATACTGTACTGTAGGTGTAGACAGGGCCAGGCTTGATCTCTTCTGTCCTCAGTCTCATACACTATATACTGTACTGTAGGTGTAGACAGGGCCAGGCTTGATCTCTTCTGTCCTCAGTCTCATACACTATATACTGTACTGTAGGTGTAGACAGGGCCAGGCTTGATCTCTTCTGTCCTCAGTCTCATACACTATATACTGTACTGTAGGTGTAGACAGGGCCAGGCTTGATCTCTTCTGTCCTCAGTCTCATACACTATATACTGTACTGTAGGTGTAGACAGGGCCAGGCTTGATCTCTTCTGTCCTCAGTCTCATACACTATATACTGTACTGTAGGTGTAGACAGGGCCAGGCTTGATCTCTTCTGTCCTCAGTCTCATACACTATATACTGTACTGTAGGAGTAGACAGGGCCAGGCTTGATCTCTTCTGTCCTCAGTCTCATACACTATATACTGTACTGTAGGTGTAGACAGGGCCAGGCTTGATCTCTTCTGTCCTCAGTCTCATACACTATATACTGTACTGTAGGTGTAGACAGGGCCAGGCTTGATCTCTTCTGTCCTCAGTCTCATACACTATATACTGTACTGTAGGTGTAGACAGGGCCAGGCTTGATCTCTTCTGTCCTCAGTCTCATACACTATATACTGTACTGTAGGTGTAGACAGGGCCAGGCTTGATCTCTTCTGTCCTCAGTCTCATACACTATATACTGTACTGTAGGTGTAGACAGGGCCAGGCTTGATCTCTTCTGTCCTCAGTCTCATACACTATATACTGTACTGTAGGTGTAGACAGGGCCAGGCTTGATCTCTTCTGTCCTCAGTCTCATACACTATATACTGTACTGTAGGTGTAGACAGGGCCAGGCTTGATCTCTTCTGTCCTCAGTCTCATACACTATATACTGTACTGTAGGTGTAGACAGGGCCAGGCTTGATCTCTTCTGTCCTCAGTCTCATACACTATATACTGTACTGTAGGTGTAGACAGGGCCAGGCTTGATCTCTTCTGTCCTCAGTCTCATACACTATATACTGTACTGTAGGTGTAGACAGGGCCAGGCTTGATCTCTTCTGTCCTCAGTCTCATACACTATATACTGTACTGTAGGTGTAGACAGGGCCAGGCTTGATCTCTTCTGTCCTCAGTCTCATACACTATATACTGTACTGTAGGAGTAGACAGGGCCAGGCTTGATCTCTTCTGTCCTCAGTCTCATACACTATATACTGTACTGTAGGTGTAGACAGGGCCAGGCTTGATCTCTTCTGTCCTCAGTCTCATACACTATATACTGTACTGTAGGTGTAGACAGGGCCAGGCTTGATCTCTTCTGTCCTCAGTCTCATACACTATATACTGTACTGTAGGTGTAGACAGGGCCAGGCTTGATCTCTTCTGTCCTCAGTCTCATACACTATATACTGTACTGTAGGTGTAGACAGGGCCAGGCTTGATCTCTTCTGTCCTCAGTCTCATACACTATATACTGTACTGTAGGTGTAGACAGGGCCAGGCTTGATCTCTTCTGTCCTCAGTCTCATACACTATATACTGTACTGTAGGTGTAGACAGGGCCAGGCTTGATCTCTTCTGTCCTCAGTCTCATACACTATATACTGTACTGTAGGTGTAGACAGGGCCAGGCTTGATCTCTTCTGTCCTCAGTCTCATACACTATATACTGTACTGTAGGTGTAGACAGGGCCAGGCTTGATCTCTTCTGTCCTCAGTCTCATACACTATATACTGTACTGTAGGTGTAGACAGGGCCAGGCTTGATCTCTTCTGTCCTCAGTCTCATACACTATATACTGTACTGTAGGTGTAGACAGGGCCAGGCTTGATCTCTTCTGTCCTCAGTCTCATACACTATATACTGTACTGTAGGTGTAGACAGGGCCAGGCTTGATCTCTTCTGTCCTCAGTCTCATACACTATATACTGTACTGTAGGTGTAGACAGGGCCAGGCTTGATCTCTTCTGTCCTCAGTCTCATACACTATATACTGTACTGTAGGTGTAGACAGGGCCAGGCTTGATCTCTTCTGTCCTCAGTCTCATACACTATATACTGTACTGTAGGTGTAGACAGGGCCAGGCTTGATCTCTTCTGTCCTCAGTCTCATACACTATATACTGTACTGTAGGTGTAGACAGGGCCAGGCTTGATCTCTTCTGTCCTCAGTCTCATACACTATATACTGTACTGTAGGTGTAGACAGGGCCAGGCTTGATCTCTTCTGTCCTCAGTCTCATACACTATATACTGTACTGTAGGTGTAGACAGGGCCAGGCTTGATCTCTTCTGTCCTCAGTCTCATACACTATATACTGTACTGTAGGTGTAGACAGGGCCAGGCTTGATCTCTTCTGTCCTCAGTCTCATACACTATATACTGTACTGTAGGTGTAGACAGGGCCAGGCTTGATCTCTTCTGTCCTCAGTCTCATACACTATATACTGTACTGTAGGTGTAGACAGGGCCAGGCTTGATCTCTTCTGTCCTCAGTCTCATACACTATATACTGTACTGTAGGTGTAGACAGGGCCAGGCTTGATCTCTTCTGTCCTCAGTCTCATACACTATATACTGTACTGTAGGTGTAGACAGGGCCAGGCTTGATCTCTTCTGTCCTCAGTCTCATACACTATATACTGTACTGTAGGTGTAGACAGGGCCAGGCTTGATCTCTTCTGTCCTCAGTCTCATACACTATATACTGTACTGTAGGTGTAGACAGGGCCAGGCTTGATCTCTTCTGTCCTCAGTCTCATACACTATATACTGTACTGTAGGTGTAGACAGGGCCAGGCTTGATCTCTTCTGTCCTCAGTCTCATACACTATATACTGTACTGTAGGTGTAGACAGGGCCAGGCTTGATCTCTTCTGTCCTCAGTCTCATACACTATATACTGTACTGTAGGTGTAGACAGGGCCAGGCTTGATCTCTTCTGTCCTCAGTCTCATACACTATATACTGTACTGTAGGTGTAGACAGGGCCAGGCTTGATCTCTTCTGTCCTCAGTCTCATACACTATATACTGTACTGTAGGTGTAGACAGGGCCAGGCTTGATCTCTTCTGTCCTCAGTCTCATACACTATATACTGTACTGTAGGTGTAGACAGGGCCAGGCTTGATCTCTTCTGTCCTCAGTCTCATACACTATATACTGTACTGTAGGTGTAGACAGGGCCAGGCTTGATCTCTTCTGTCCTCAGTCTCATACACTATATACTGTACTGTAGGTGTAGACAGGGCCAGGCTTGATCTCTTCTGTCCTCAGTCTCATACACTATATACTGTACTGTAGGTGTAGACAGGGCCAGGCTTGATCTCTTCTGTCCTCAGTCTCATACACTATATACTGTACTGTAGGTGTAGACAGGGCCAGGCTTGATCTCTTCTGTCCTCAGTCTCATACACTATATACTGTACTGTAGGTGTAGACAGGGCCAGGCTTGATCTCTTCTGTCCTCAGTCTCATACACTATATACTGTACTGTAGGTGTAGACAGGGCCAGGCTTGATCTCTTCTGTCCTCAGTCTCATACACTATATACTGTACTGTAGGTGTAGACAGGGCCAGGCTTGATCTCTTCTGTCCTCAGTCTCATACACTATATACTGTACTGTAGGTGTAGACAGGGCCAGGCTTGATCTCTTCTGTCCTCAGTCTCATACACTATATACTGTACTGTAGGTGTAGACAGGGCCAGGCTTGATCTCTTCTGTCCTCAGTCTCATACACTATATACTGTACTGTAGGTGTAGACAGGGCCAGGCTTGATCTCTTCTGTCCTCAGTCTCATACACTATATACTGTACTGTAGGTGTAGACAGGGCCAGGCTTGATCTCTTCTGTCCTCAGTCTCATACACTATATACTGTACTGTAGGTGTAGACAGGGCCAGGCTTGATCTCTTCTGTCCTCAGTCTCATACACTATATACTGTACTGTAGGTGTAGACAGGGCCAGGCTTGATCTCTTCTGTCCTCAGTCTCATACACTATATACTGTACTGTAGGTGTAGACAGGGCCAGGCTTGATCTCTTCTGTCCTCAGTCTCATACACTATATACTGTACTGTAGGTGTAGACAGGGCCAGGCTTGATCTCTTCTGTCCTCAGTCTCATACACTATATACTGTACTGTAGGTGTAGACAGGGCCAGGCTTGATCTCTTCTGTCCTCAGTCTCATACACTATATACTGTACTGTAGGTGTAGACAGGGCCAGGCTTGATCTCTTCTGTCCTCAGTCTCATACACTATATACTGTACTGTAGGTGTAGACAGGGCCAGGCTTGATCTCTTCTGTCCTCAGTCTCATACACTATATACTGTACTGTAGGTGTAGACAGGGCCAGGCTTGATCTCTTCTGTCCTCAGTCTCATACACTATATACTGTACTGTAGGTGTAGACAGGGCCAGGCTTGATCTCTTCTGTCCTCAGTCTCATACACTATATACTGTACTGTAGGTGTAGACAGGGCCAGGCTTGATCTCTTCTGTCCTCAGTCTCATACACTATATACTGTACTGTAGGTGTAGACAGGGCCAGGCTTGATCTCTTCTGTCCTCAGTCTCATACACTATATACTGTACTGTAGGTGTAGACAGGGCCAGGCTTGATCTCTTCTGTCCTCAGTCTCATACACTATATACTGTACTGTAGGTGTAGACAGGGCCAGGCTTGATCTCTTCTGTCCTCAGTCTCATACACTATATACTGTACTGTAGGTGTAGACAGGGCCAGGCTTGATCTCTTCTGTCCTCAGTCTCATACACTATATACTGTACTGTAGGTGTAGACAGGGCCAGGCTTGATCTCTTCTGTCCTCAGTCTCATACACTATATACTGTACTGTAGGTGTAGACAGGGCCAGGCTTGATCTCTTCTGTCCTCAGTCTCATACACTATATACTGTACTGTAGGTGTAGACAGGGCCAGGCTTGATCTCTTCTGTCCTCAGTCTCATACACTATATACTGTACTGTAGGTGTAGACAGGGCCAGGCTTGATCTCTTCTGTCCTCAGTCTCATACACTATATACTGTACTGTAGGTGTAGACAGGGCCAGGCTTGATCTCTTCTGTCCTCAGTCTCATACACTATATACTGTACTGTAGGTGTAGACAGGGCCAGGCTTGATCTCTTCTGTCCTCAGTCTCATACACTATATACTGTACTGTAGGTGTAGACAGGGCCAGGCTTGATCTCTTCTGTCCTCAGTCTCATACACTATATACTGTACTGTAGGTGTAGACAGGGCCAGGCTTGATCTCTTCTGTCCTCAGTCTCATACACTATATACTGTACTGTAGGTGTAGACAGGGCCAGGCTTGATCTCTTCTGTCCTCAGTCTCATACACTATATACTGTACTGTAGGTGTAGACAGGGCCAGGCTTGATCTCTTCTGTCCTCAGTCTCATACACTATATACTGTACTGTAGGTGTAGACAGGGCCAGGCTTGATCTCTTCTGTCCTCAGTCTCATACACTATATACTGTACTGTAGGTGTAGACAGGGCCAGGCTTGATCTCTTCTGTCCTCAGTCTCATACACTATATACTGTACTGTAGGTGTAGACAGGGCCAGGCTTGATCTCTTCTGTCCTCAGTCTCATACACTATATACTGTACTGTAGGTGTAGACAGGGCCAGGCTTGATCTCTTCTGTCCTCAGTCTCATACACTATATACTGTACTGTAGGTGTAGACAGGGCCAGGCTTGATCTCTTCTGTCCTCAGTCTCATACACTATATACTGTACTGTAGGTGTAGACAGGGCCAGGCTTGATCTCTTCTGTCCTCAGTCTCATACACTATATACTGTACTGTAGGTGTAGACAGGGCCAGGCTTGATCTCTTCTGTCCTCAGTCTCATACACTATATACTGTACTGTAGGTGTAGACAGGGCCAGGCTTGATCTCTTCTGTCCTCAGTCTCATACACTATATACTGTACTGTAGGTGTAGACAGGGCCAGGCTTGATCTCTTCTGTCCTCAGTCTCATACACTATATACTGTACTGTAGGTGTAGACAGGGCCAGGCTTGATCTCTTCTGTCCTCAGTCTCATACACTATATACTGTACTGTAGGTGTAGACAGGGCCAGGCTTGATCTCTTCTGTCCTCAGTCTCATACACTATATACTGTACTGTAGGTGTAGACAGGGCCAGGCTTGATCTCTTCTGTCCTCAGTCTCATACACTATATACTGTACTGTAGGTGTAGACAGGGCCAGGCTTGATCTCTTCTGTCCTCAGTCTCATACACTATATACTGTACTGTAGGTGTAGACAGGGCCAGGCTTGATCTCTTCTGTCCTCAGTCTCATACACTATATACTGTACTGTAGGTGTAGACAGGGCCAGGCTTGATCTCTTCTGTCCTCAGTCTCATACACTATATACTGTACTGTAGGTGTAGACAGGGCCAGGCTTGATCTCTTCTGTCCTCAGTCTCATACACTATATACTGTACTGTAGGTGTAGACAGGGCCAGGCTTGATCTCTTCTGTCCTCAGTCTCATACACTATATACTGTACTGTAGGTGTAGACAGGGCCAGGCTTGATCTCTTCTGTCCTCAGTCTCATACACTATATACTGTACTGTAGGTGTAGACAGGGCCAGGCTTGATCTCTTCTGTCCTCAGTCTCATACACTATATACTGTACTGTAGGTGTAGACAGGGCCAGGCTTGATCTCTTCTGTCCTCAGTCTCATACACTATATACTGTACTGTAGGTGTAGACAGGGCCAGGCTTGATCTCTTCTGTCCTCAGTCTCATACACTATATACTGTACTGTAGGTGTAGACAGGGCCAGGCTTGATCTCTTCTGTCCTCAGTCTCATACACTATATACTGTACTGTAGGTGTAGACAGGGCCAGGCTTGATCTCTTCTGTCCTCAGTCTCATACACTATATACTGTACTGTAGGTGTAGACAGGGCCAGGCTTGATCTCTTCTGTCCTCAGTCTCATACACTATATACTGTACTGTAGGTGTAGACAGGGCCAGGCTTGATCTCTTCTGTCCTCAGTCTCATACACTATATACTGTACTGTAGGTGTAGACAGGGCCAGGCTTGATCTCTTCTGTCCTCAGTCTCATACACTATATACTGTACTGTAGGTGTAGACAGGGCCAGGCTTGATCTCTTCTGTCCTCAGTCTCATACACTATATACTGTACTGTAGGTGTAGACAGGGCCAGGCTTGATCTCTTCTGTCCTCAGTCTCATACACTATATACTGTACTGTAGGTGTAGACAGGGCCAGGCTTGATCTCTTCTGTCCTCAGTCTCATACACTATATACTGTACTGTAGGTGTAGACAGGGCCAGGCTTGATCTCTTCTGTCCTCAGTCTCATACACTATATACTGTACTGTAGGTGTAGACAGGGCCAGGCTTGATCTCTTCTGTCCTCAGTCTCATACACTATATACTGTACTGTAGGTGTAGACAGGGCCAGGCTTGATCTCTTCTGTCCTCAGTCTCATACACTATATACTGTACTGTAGGTGTAGACAGGGCCAGGCTTGATCTCTTCTGTCCTCAGTCTCATACACTATATACTGTACTGTAGGTGTAGACAGGGCCAGGCTTGATCTCTTCTGTCCTCAGTCTCATACACTATATACTGTACTGTAGGTGTAGACAGGGCCAGGCTTGATCTCTTCTGTCCTCAGTCTCATACACTATATACTGTACTGTAGGTGTAGACAGGGCCAGGCTTGATCTCTTCTGTCCTCAGTCTCATACACTATATACTGTACTGTAGGTGTAGACAGGGCCAGGCTTGATCTCTTCTGTCCTCAGTCTCATACACTATATACTGTACTGTAGGTGTAGACAGGGCCAGGCTTGATCTCTTCTGTCCTCAGTCTCATACACTATATACTGTACTGTAGGTGTAGACAGGGCCAGGCTTGATCTCTTCTGTCCTCAGTCTCATACACTATATACTGTACTGTAGGTGTAGACAGGGCCAGGCTTGATCTCTTCTGTCCTCAGTCTCATACACTATATACTGTACTGTAGGTGTAGACAGGGCCAGGCTTGATCTCTTCTGTCCTCAGTCTCATACACTATATACTGTACTGTAGGTGTAGACAGGGCCAGGCTTGATCTCTTCTGTCCTCAGTCTCATACACTATATACTGTACTGTAGGTGTAGACAGGGCCAGGCTTGATCTCTTCTGTCCTCAGTCTCATACACTATATACTGTACTGTAGGTGTAGACAGGGCCAGGCTTGATCTCTTCTGTCCTCAGTCTCATACACTATATACTGTACTGTAGGTGTAGACAGGGCCAGGCTTGATCTCTTCTGTCCTCAGTCTCATACACTATATACTGTACTGTAGGTGTAGACAGGGCCAGGCTTGATCTCTTCTGTCCTCAGTCTCATACACTATATACTGTACTGTAGGTGTAGACAGGGCCAGGCTTGATCTCTTCTGTCCTCAGTCTCATACACTATATACTGTACTGTAGGTGTAGACAGGGCCAGGCTTGATCTCTTCTGTCCTCAGTCTCATACACTATATACTGTACTGTAGGTGTAGACAGGGCCAGGCTTGATCTCTTCTGTCCTCAGTCTCATACACTATATACTGTACTGTAGGTGTAGACAGGGCCAGGCTTGATCTCTTCTGTCCTCAGTCTCATACACTATATACTGTACTGTAGGTGTAGACAGGGCCAGGCTTGATCTCTTCTGTCCTCAGTCTCATACACTATATACTGTACTGTAGGTGTAGACAGGGCCAGGCTTGATCTCTTCTGTCCTCAGTCTCATACACTATATACTGTACTGTAGGTGTAGACAGGGCCAGGCTTGATCTCTTCTGTCCTCAGTCTCATACACTATATACTGTACTGTAGGTGTAGACAGGGCCAGGCTTGATCTCTTCTGTCCTCAGTCTCATACACTATATACTGTACTGTAGGTGTAGACAGGGCCAGGCTTGATCTCTTCTGTCCTCAGTCTCATACACTATATACTGTACTGTAGGTGTAGACAGGGCCAGGCTTGATCTCTTCTGTCCTCAGTCTCATACACTATATACTGTACTGTAGGTGTAGACAGGGCCAGGCTTGATCTCTTCTGTCCTCAGTCTCATACACTATATACTGTACTGTAGGTGTAGACAGGGCCAGGCTTGATCTCTTCTGTCCTCAGTCTCATACACTATATACTGTACTGTAGGTGTAGACAGGGCCAGGCTTGATCTCTTCTGTCCTCAGTCTCATACACTATATACTGTACTGTAGGTGTAGACAGGGCCAGGCTTGATCTCTTCTGTCCTCAGTCTCATACACTATATACTGTACTGTAGGTGTAGACAGGGCCAGGCTTGATCTCTTCTGTCCTCAGTCTCATACACTATATACTGTACTGTAGGTGTAGACAGGGCCAGGCTTGATCTCTTCTGTCCTCAGTCTCATACACTATATACTGTACTGTAGGTGTAGACAGGGCCAGGCTTGATCTCTTCTGTCCTCAGTCTCATACACTATATACTGTACTGTAGGTGTAGACAGGGCCAGGCTTGATCTCTTCTGTCCTCAGTCTCATACACTATATACTGTACTGTAGGTGTAGACAGGGCCAGGCTTGATCTCTTCTGTCCTCAGTCTCATACACTATATACTGTACTGTAGGTGTAGACAGGGCCAGGCTTGATCTCTTCTGTCCTCAGTCTCATACACTATATACTGTACTGTAGGTGTAGACAGGGCCAGGCTTGATCTCTTCTGTCCTCAGTCTCATACACTATATACTGTACTGTAGGTGTAGACAGGGCCAGGCTTGATCTCTTCTGTCCTCAGTCTCATACACTATATACTGTACTGTAGGTGTAGACAGGGCCAGGCTTGATCTCTTCTGTCCTCAGTCTCATACACTATATACTGTACTGTAGGTGTAGACAGGGCCAGGCTTGATCTCTTCTGTCCTCAGTCTCATACACTATATACTGTACTGTAGGTGTAGACAGGGCCAGGCTTGATCTCTTCTGTCCTCAGTCTCATACACTATATACTGTACTGTAGGTGTAGACAGGGCCAGGCTTGATCTCTTCTGTCCTCAGTCTCATACACTATATACTGTACTGTAGGTGTAGACAGGGCCAGGCTTGATCTCTTCTGTCCTCAGTCTCATACACTATATACTGTACTGTAGGTGTAGACAGGGCCAGGCTTGATCTCTTCTGTCCTCAGTCTCATACACTATATACTGTACTGTAGGTGTAGACAGGGCCAGGCTTGATCTCTTCTGTCCTCAGTCTCATACACTATATACTGTACTGTAGGTGTAGACAGGGCCAGGCTTGATCTCTTCTGTCCTCAGTCTCATACACTATATACTGTACTGTAGGAGTAGACAGGGCCAGGCTTGATCTCTTCTGTCCTCAGTCTAATACTATATACTGTACTCTAGGTGTAGACAGGGCCAGGCTTGATCTCTTCTGTCCTCAGTCTCATACACTATATACTGTACTGTAGGTGTAGACAGGGCCAGGCTTGATCTCTTCTGTCCTCAGTCTCATACACTATATACTGTACTGTAGGTGTAGACAGGGCCAGGCTTGATCTCTTCTGTCCTCAGTCTCATACACTATATACTGTACTGTAGGTGTAGACAGGGCCAGGCTTGATCTCTTCTGTCCTCAGTCTAATACTATATACTGTACTGTAGGTGTAGACAGGGCCAGGCTTGATCTCTTCTGTCCTCAGTCTCATACACTATATACTGTACTGTAGGAGTAGACAGGGCCAGGCTTGATCTCTTCTGTCCTCAGTCTCATACACTATATACTGTACTGTAGGTGTAGACAGGGCCAGGCTTGATCTCTTCTGTCCTCAGTCTAATACTATATACTGTACTGTAGGAGTAGACAGGGCCAGGCTTGATCTCTTCTGTCCTCAGTCTAATACTATATACTGTACTGTAGGTGTAGACAGGGCCAGGCTTGATCTCTTCTGTCCTCAGTCTCATACACTATATACTGTACTGTAGGAGTAGACAGGGCCAGGCTTGATCTCTTCTGTCCTCAGTCTCATACACTATATACTGTACTGTAGGTGTAGACAGGGCCAGGCTTGATCTCTTCTGTCCTCAGTCTCATACACTATATACTGTACTGTAGGTGTAGACAGGGCCAGGCTTGATCTCTTCTGTCCTCAGTCTCATACACTATATACTGTACTGTAGGTGTAGACAGGGCCAGGCTTGATCTCTTCTGTCCTCAGTCTCATACACTATATACTGTACTGTAGGTGTAGACAGGGCCAGGCTTGATCTCTTCTGTCCTCAGTCTCATACACTATATACTGTACTGTAGGTGTAGACAGGGCCAGGCTTGATCTCTTCTGTCCTCAGTCTCATACACTATATACTGTACTGTAGGAGTAGACAGGGCCAGGCTTGATCTCTTCTGTCCTCAGTCTCATACACTATATACTGTACTGTAGGTGTAGACAGGGCCAGGCTTGATCTCTTCTGTCCTCAGTCTCATACACTATATACTGTACTGTAGGTGTAGACAGGCCCAGGCTTGATCTCTTCTGTCCTCAGTCTCATACACTATATACTGTACTGTAGGTGTAGACAGGGCCAGGCTTGATCTCTTCTGTCCTCAGTCTCATACTATTTTTACCTGAAGGTCCTTGGAGCTGCAGCCCTTCTCCCTCAAGCCCCTCCTACGCAGAGCCATGGCTTATGAGACTATGGAGCGTTACCGACAGGCCTACGTGGATTACAAGACCGTGTTACAGATAGATATCAGGGTGCAGGCTGCACACGACAGTGTCAACAGGTAAACTACTCCACCCTCACCTTTACCCTCAATAGACAGTGTCAACAGGTAAAATCCCAGTTGGAGGATTCCTGGAATCAGGAGACCATGAGCAGGAAATCTGGAATCCACCGACCAGGATTTCTAGAAAACCTGGACATTTGGGGAAGGTTTAGAATTTTGCCCCCCTACAGTAACAACCATGTGAAGTGATTGAGAGGTGTTTGAAAGGCCCAGTCAGACCCCTCTACTGTAGACTCTAATTAACCAGCTCAGGCATCACTCTCCTTCAAGCCAACATTGTAGTGTGGTTAAGTAGCAGGACAGACTTACCACACACACATGTCCTGGCTTACACACTATCTATACACTCACACACACATGTCCTGGCTTACACACTATCTATACACTCACACACATGTCCTGGCTTACACACTATCTATACACTCACACACACATGTCCTGGCTTACACACTATCTATACACTCACACACACATGTCCTGGCTTACACACTATCTATACACTCACACACATGTCCTGGCTTACACACTATCTATACACTCACACACATGTCCTGGCTTACACACTATCTATACACTCACACACACATGTCCTGGCTTACATAATATTTATACACACACACACATGTCCTGGCTTACACACTATCTATACACTCACACACATGTCCTGGCCTACACACTATATATACACTCACACACACATGTCCTGGCTTATACACTATCTATACACACACACACATGTCCTGGCTTACACACTATCTATACACTCACACACATGTCCTGGCCTACACACTATATATACACTCACACACATGTCCTGGCTTACATAATATTTATACACTCAGACACACACATGTCCTGGCTTACACACTATATATACACTCACACACACATGTCCTGGCTTACACACTATCTATACACTCACACACACATGTCCTGGCTTACACACTATATATACACTCACACACATGTCCTGGCTTACACACTATATATACACTCACACACACATGTCCTGGCTTACACACTATATATACACTCACACACATGTCCTGGCTTACACACTATTTATACACTCACACACACATGTCCTGGCTTACACACTATTTATACACTCAGACACACACATGTCCTGGCTTACACACTATTTATACACTCAGACACACACATGTCCTGGCTTACACACTATTTATACACTCAGACACACACACATGTCCTGGCTTACACACTATATATACACTCAGACACACACACACATGTCCTGGCTTATATAATATTGACACACTCAGACACACATGTAAGTGTGTGTACATCTGTTTATGTGTGTGTGTGTGTGCGTGTACCTGTGTGCGTGTACCTGTGTGCGTGTACCTGTGTGCGTGTACCTGTGTGTGTGTGTCTGTGTGTCTCTGTATGTCTGGTTCCTCCAGGATCACGCGGTTGCTGATAGAGCAGGATGGAGAACAGTGGAGAGAGAAACTAGCTGACATCCCTCTGGTCCCACTATCAGCTCAGCAACACAGCAGGGAGGAACCGCCCAGCGCTGAAGTCCTACAGGCCAGAGCAGAGAAGGCCAAGCACCATGCAGGTAAGAGTCTCACAGCCTAATCTACACTCTTAGAAAAAAGCCTTCCAAAAGGGTTCTTTGGCTGTCCCCATAGGAGAACCCTATTAGGTTCTACATGGAACCCAATAGGGTTCTTCATAGCACCTTTTTTTCTAAGAGTGTAGCCACCCAGAACCTAATCTGTGTACGCTGACCAGCCGTTTCATCTGTCACAACGGTTAAACGCAGTGCAATAGGGAATAGGCTGCCATTTTCTATTGGCCGTATGCAGCCATCAGCATCATCATCATCACTCATCCTCTTTCTGCTGTGAGCTGGAACCTTCAAAGGTCATATAGTGGAGAGATACTGTCTGCTGCTGGACTCATTATAACACTACAATGATTAGAGATACTGTCTGCTGCTGGACTCATTATAACACTACAATGATTAGAGATACTGTCTGCTGCTGGACTCATTATAACACTACAATGATTAGAGATACTGTCTGCTGCTGGACTCATTATAACACTACAATGATTAGAGGTACTGTCTGCTGCTGGACTCATTATAACACTACAATGATTAGAGGTACTGTCTGCTGCTGGACTCATTATAACATTACAATGATTAGAGATACTGTCTGCTGCTGGACTCATTATAACACTACAATGATTAGAGATACTGTCTGCTGCTGGACTCATTATAACACTACAATGATTAGAGGTACTGTCTGCTGCTGGACTCATTATAACACTACAATGATTAGAGATACTGTCTGTTTGAGGCGTCACTACAGACAACCTGGTTCGAATCCAGACTAAATCTCAACCCGCCGTGATACGGCGGTGCACAATTGGCCCAGCGATGTCAGAGTTCGGCCGGTGTAGGCCGTCATTGTAAATAAGAATTTGTTCTTAACTGACTTGCCTAGTCAAATAAAGGTTACATTAAATAAATGTAAAAGCCCCAGCCCACAGCCCCAGTCCTAGCCCCAGCCCTCAGCCCCAGTCCTAGCCCCAGCCCCAGTCCTAACCCCAGTCCTAGCCCCAGCCCCAGCCCTCAGCCCCAGTCCTAGCCCCAGCCCCAGCCCCAGCCCTCAGCCCTCAGCCCCAGCCCCAGCCCTCAGCCCTCAGCCCCAGCCCCAGCCCCAGCCCTCAGCCCCAGCACCAGCCCCAGCACCAGCCCCAGCCCCAGTCCTAGCCCCAGCCCCAGCCCCAGCCCCAGCCCTCAGCCCCAGCCCTCAGCCCCAGCCCCAGCCCCAGCCCTTAGCCCCAGTCCTAGCCCCAGCCCCAGCCCTCAGCCCCAGTCCTAGCCCCAGCCCCAGCCCCAGCCCTTAGCCCTCAGCCCCAGCCCCAACCCTCAGCCCCAGTCCTAGCCCCAGCCCCAGCCCTCAGCCCCAGTCCTAGCCCCAGCCCCAGCCCCAGCCCTCAGTCCTAGCCCCAGCCCCAGTCCTAGCCCCAGCCCCAGCCCCAGCCCTCAGCCCCAGTCCTAGCCCCAGCCCCAGTCCTAGCCCCAGCCCCAGCCCCAGCCCCAGCCCCAGCCCCAGCCCCAGCCCTTAGCCCTCAGCCCCAGTCCTAGCCCCAGCCCCAGCCCCAGCCCTCAGCCCCAGTCCTAGCCCCAGCCCTTAGCCCTCAGCCCCAGCCCCAGCCCTCAGCCCCAGTCCTAGCCCCAGCCCCAGCCCTTAGCCCTCAGCCCTCAGCCCCAGCCCCAGCCCTCAGCCCCAGCCCTTAGCCCTCAGCCCCAGTCCTAGCCCCAGCCCCAGCCCTCAGCCCCAGTCCTAGCCCCAGCCCCAGTCCTAGCCCCAGCCCCAGCCCCAGTCCTAGCCCCAGCCCCAGCCCTCAGCCCCAGTCCTAGCCCCAGCCCCAGCCCCAGCCCCAGCCCCAGTCCTAGCCCCAGCCCTCAGCCCCAGCCCCAGCCCTAGCCCCAGCCCCAGCCCCAGTCCTAGCCCCAGCCCCAGCCCTCAGCCCCAGTCCTAGCCCCAGTCCTAGCCCCAGCCCCAGCCCCAGCCCCAGCCCCAGTCCTAGCCCCAGCCCTCAGCCCCAGCCCTAGCCCCAGCCCTCAGCCCCAGTCCTAGCCCCAGCCCCAGCCCTCAGCCCCAGTCCTAGCCCCAGCCCCAGCCCTTAGCCCTCAGCCCTCAGCCCCAGCCCTCAGCCCCAGCCCTTAGCCCTCAGCCCCAGTCCTAGCCCCAGCCCCAGCCCTCAGCCCCAGTCCTAGCCCCAGCCCCAGTCCTAGCCCCAGCCCCAGCCCCAGTCCTAGCCCCAGCCCCAGCCCTCAGCCCCAGTCCTAGCCCCAGTCCTAGCCCCAGCCCCAGCCCCAGCCCCAGCCCCAGTCCTAGCCCCAGCCCCAGCCCTCAGCCCCAGTCCTAGCCCCAGCCCCAGCCCCAGCCCCAGCCCCAGCCCCAGTCCTAGCCCCAGCCCCAGCCCTCAGCCCTCAGCCCCAGCCCTTAGCCCTCAGCCCCAGTCCTAGCCCCAGCCCCAGCCCTCAGCCCCAGTCCTAGCCCCAGCCCCAGTCCTAGCCCCAGCCCCAGCCCCAGTCCTAGCCCCAGCCCCAGCCCTCAGCCCCAGTCCCAGCCCCAGTCCTAGCCCCAGCCCCAGCCCCAGCCCCAGTCCTAGCCCCAGCCCCAGCCCCAGCCCTAGCCCCAGTCCTAGCCCCAGCCCCAGCCCTCAGCCCCAGTCCCAGCCCCAGTCCTAGCCCCAGCCCCAGCCCTCAGCCCCAGTCCCAGCCCCAGTCCCAGCCCCAGTCCCAGCCCCAGCCCCAGCCCCAGCCCCAGCCCCAGCCCTTAGCCCTCAGCCCCAGTCCTAGCCCCAGTCCTAGCCCCAGCCCCAGCCCCAGCCCTTAGCCCTCAGCCCTAGCCTCAGGGCCGTGCTGTAGCCAACCATCATTTTGTTTTTAACTCTGATTAATGGAAGAGTGGAGCTGGCAGCTTTTTCCCAGAACACCCCAGTGGTCTAATTGATTAGCTGTCCGTTATCACATGAATTACTGCTGATTTGACTTGTACTTCCTAGTTACCAATGACATTGATAATGTGTTGTATTTCCCCCTGGATTTTAAGGACAAAACCAAACTCACTTTTTTTTGTGAATCTATATTTTTTTGTCAAGTCACTCAGTAAGTCACACATTTCCTCAACCACCATCGTTTCTTCCCTGCAGCAAGAGAAGCACAAGTTTGTTTCAATTCACTGAAACAAGAAGGAAATGAGTTAGTAAAGAAAGGCCAGTTCCAGGAGGCTCTAAGGACGTACAGTGACTGTCTTAAGCTGAAGCCACAGGAATGTCCCATCTACACCAACAGGTAAGGACCTGGTCATGTCTACTTCATCTGTGCATTTCCACATTTTGTTACGTTATAGCCTTAATCTTTTTTTTCCTCATCAATCTACACACACTACCCAATAATGACCAAGCAAAAACAGAAATGTTTACAAATAATAATATATACAAAAATGAAACATTACATTTATATAAGTATTCAGACCCTTTACTCAATACTTTGTTGAAGCACCTTTGGTATGACTCTACAATTTATTTTTTTATTATATATTTTATTTAACCTTTATTTAACTAGGCAAGTCAGTTAAGAACAAATTCTTATTTACAATGACGGCCTACACCGACCAAACCCGGTCGACGCTGGGCCAATTGTGCGCCGCCCTATGGGTCTCCCGATCACAGCCAGTTGTGATACAGCCCGGGATCGAACCAGGGTCTGTAGTGCCTTAGACCGCTGCTTGGCACACTTGTTTTTGGGGAGTTTCTTTAATTTTTCTCTGCAGATCCTCTGAAACTGAACTCATCGCCATAACATGATGCTGCCACCGCCTGTTCACCCATGACTGCGTGGCCTAGCAAGCACGCCTCCAACTCAATCATCAAGTTTGCAGACGACACAACAGTAGTAGGCTTGATTACCAACAACGATGAGAAAGCCTACAGGGAGGAGGAGGAGCACCCCCCGATCCACATCGATGGGTGGAAAGCTTCAAGTTCCTCGGCGTACACATCACTGATAAACTGAAATGGTCCACCCACACAGACAGTGTGGTGAAGAAGGCGCAACAGAGCCTCTTCAAAATCAGGAGGCTGAAGAAATTTGGCTTGGCACCTAAAACCCTCACAAACCTTTACAGATGCACAATTGAGATCCTGTCGGTCTGTATCACCGCCTGGTACGGCAACTGCACCGCCCGCAACTGCAGGGCTCTCCAGAGGGTGGTGCGGTCTGCCCAACGCATCACCAGGGGCAAACTACCTGCCCTCCAGGACACCTACAGCACCCGATGTCGCAGGAAGGCAAAAACTTTAATCAAGGACAACAACCACTTAAGCCACTGCCTGTTCACCCTGATATCATCCAGAAGTCTAGGTCAGGACAGGTGCATCAAAGCTGGGACGAGAGACTGAAAACCTTGTAGGGCTGTTAAATAGCCATCACTAGAGGCTGCTGCCTATAGACATAGACTAGAAATCACCTGCCACTTTAAGGAAATGAAATAAATGTCACTTTAATAATGTTTACATATCTTGCATTACTCATCTCATACAGTTGAAGTCGGAAGTCTACATCCTATACACAGATGAAATCAATGCCCTGTAGACTTTTAAAATGCACTGTTTGTTTTCTACTTTGTGTTTCTCTATTTAAAATGAATAAGGCAAAGAGCGGGGTAAAAAGTTAGCAGCCTTCGCACATCAAAGGCCCCAGCAGCCATTTACTGGGCTGTTGTTACATTACAATTTATGATGGTTAGTCAGAGAGGGTACAATAATAAAGGAGTTGGCAGAGGAAGGCTCCATTCTCTAGCCAGCGGTTTGTTATTATCAACCAAATATTATGAACCAAGTCATTAAAACTCATTTTTCAACCACTCCACAGATTTCATGTTAACAAACTATAGTTTTGGCAAGTCTGTTAGGACATCTACTTTGTGCATAACACAAGTAATTCTTCCAACAATTGTTTACAGGCAGATTATTTCACTTATAATTCACTATTTCACAATTCCAGTGGGTCAGCAGTTTACATACACTAAATTGACTGTGCCTTTAAACAGCTTGGAAAAATTCCAGAAAATGATGTCATGGCTTTAGAAGCTTCTGATAGGCTTATTTACATAATTTGAGTCAATTGGAGGTGTACCTGTGAATGTATTTCAAGGCCTAACTTCAAACTCAGTGCCTCTTTGCTCGACATCATGGGAAAATCTAAAGAAAGATCTCAGGAAAGAAAATTGTAGACCTCCACAAGTTCATCCTGGGAGCAAATTTCCAAACTCCTGAAGGTACCATGTTCATCTGTACAAACAATAGTACGCAAGTATAAACACCATGGGACCACGCAGCCGTCTTACCGCTCAGGAAGGAGACGCGTTCTGTCTCCTAGAGATGAACGTACTTTGGGGCGAAAAGTGCAAATCAATCCCGGAACAACAGCAAAGGACCTTGTGAAGATGCTGGAGGAAACAGGTACAAAAGTATCTATATCCACAGTAAAACGAGTCCTATATCGACATAACCTGAAAGGCCGCTCAGCAAGGAAGAAGCCACTGCTCCAAAACCGCCATAAAAAAGTTGGATTACGGTTTGCAACTGCACATGGGGACAAAGATCGTACTTTTTGGAGAAATGTCCTCTGGTTTGATGAAACAAACATAGAACTGTTTGGCCATAATGACCATCGTTATGTTTGGAGGAAAAAGGGGGAGGCTTGCAAGCCGAAGAACACCATCCCAACCGTGAAGCACGGGGGTGGCAGCATCATGTTGTGGGGGTGCTTTGCTGCAGGAGGGACTGGTGCACTTCACAAAATAGATGGAATCATGAGGAAGGAAAATTATGTGGATATATTGAAGCAACATCTCAAGACATCAGTCAGGAAGTTAAAGCTTGGTCGCAAATGGGTCTTCCAAATGGACAATGACCCCAAGCATACTTCCAAAGTTGTGGCAAAATGGCTTAAGGACAACAAAGTCGGCAGAACTGAAAAAGCGTGTGCGAGCAAGGAGGCCTACAAACCTGACTCAGTTACACCAGTTCTGTCAGGAGGAATGGGCCAAAATTCACCCAACTTATTGTGGGAAGCTTGTGGAAGGCTACCCGAAACGTTTGACCCAAGTTAAACAATTTAAAGGCAATGCTACCAAATACTAATTGAGTGTATGTAAACTTCTGACCCACTGGGAATGTGATGAAAGAAATAAAAGCTCAAATAAATCATTCTCTCTACTATTATTCTGACATTTCACATTCTTAAAATAAAGTGGTGATCCTAACTGATCTAAGACAGGGAATTTTTACTAGGATTAAATGTCAGGAATTGTGAAAAACTGAGTTTAAATTTATTTGGCTACGGTGTATGTAAACTTCTGACTTCAACTGTAAAATATACTGTATTCTATTGTATCTTAATCTATTCTGCTCTGACATTGCTCGTCCATATATTTATATACTCAGCAAAACAAGAAACGTCCTCTCACTGTCAACTGCGTTTATTTTTCAGCAAACTTAACATGTGTAAATATTTGTATGAACATAACAAGATTCAACAACTGAGACATAAACTGAACAGGTTCCACAGACATGTGACTAACAGAAATGGAATAATGTGTCCCTGAACAAAGGGGAGGTCAAAATCATAAGTACCAGTCAGTATCTGATGTGGCCACCAGCTGCATTAAGTACTGCAGTGCATCTCCTCCTCATGGACTGCACCAGATTTGCCAGTTCTTGCTGTGAGCACTGATGGAGGGATTGTGCATTCCTGGTGTAACTCAGGCAGTTGTTGTTGCCATCCTGTACCTGTCCCGCAGGTGTGATGTTGGGATGTACCGATCCTGTGCAGGTGTTGTTACACGTGGTCTGCCACTGCGAGGACGATCAGCTGTCCGTCCTGTCTCCCTGTAGCGCCGTCTTAGGCGTCTCACAGTACGGACATTGCAATTTATTGTCCTTGCAGCATGCCTAAGGCACGTTCACGCAGATGAGCAGGGATCCTGGGCATCTTTCTTTTGGTGTTTTTCAGAGTCAGTAGAAAGGCCTCTTTAGTGTTCCAAGTTTTCATAACTGTGACCTTAATTGCCTTCCGTCTGTAAGCTGTTAGTGTCTTAATGACCGTTCCAGATGTGCATGTTCATTAATTGTTTATGGTTCATTGAACAAGCAGGGAAACAGTGTTTTAAACCTTTACAATGAAGATCTGGGAAGTTATTTGAATTTTTACGAATTATCTTTGAAAGACCAGGTCCTGAAAAAAGGATGTTTCTTTTTTTGCTGAGTATATAGTCTTAATTCCATTCCTTTATTTAGATCAGTGTGTATTGGGTATACTGTATGTTGTGAAACTGTTAGATATCACTGCACTGTCGGAGCTAGAAGCACAAGCATTTCTCTACACCCGCAATAACATCTGCTAAACAGGTGTGTGCCTTTCCAAATTATGTCCAATCAATTGAATTTACCACAGGTGGACTCCAATCAAGTTGTAGAAACATCTCAAGGATGATCAATGGAAACAGGATGCACCAGAGCTCAATTTGGAGTCTCATAGCAAAGGGTCTGAATACTTATTTAAATAAGGTATTTCAGTTTTTTATTTTTTATAATTTAATAAACCAGTTTTTGCATTGTCATTATTTGGTATTGTGTGTAGATTGATGAGAATGTTTTATTTATTGAATCAATTTTAGAATAAGGCTGTAAATTAACAAGATGTAGAAAAAGGGAAGGGGTCTGAATACGTTCTGAAAGCACTGTATGCATCACCAAAGGGAATATAACCCTGGTCTCCCACTGGCCAAGTCAACGTCTTAACCATTAGACAAAGAGGACATCTGTGTGGCCTGAGGGGTGATATTTTTATCCCCAGAGTGTGATTCCAAATCACCTCTGCTACATATGGTTGAATGTTCTAACCCCAGCTTGCTATGGACTGTGAAAGCTCTAACCACAGCAGTTCTAGGTTCTAACCCCAGCCTGCAGTGAATGCTCTAACCCCAGCTGCAGTGAATGCTCTAACCCCAGCTGCAGTGAATGCTCTAACCCCAGCCTGCAGTGGGTGCTCTAACCCCAGCATGCAGTGAGTGCTCTAACCCCAGCCAGTTGTGAGTGCTCTAACCCCAGCCTGCAGTGAGTGCTCTAGCCCAGTCTGCTCTAACCCCAGCCAGTCTTCTCTAGCCCAGTCTGTTCTAACCCCAGCCAGTCTGCTCTAACCCCAGCCAGTCTGCTCTAACCCCAGCCAGTCTGCTCTAACCCCAGCCAGTCTGCTCTAACCCCAGCCAGTCTGCTCTAACCCCAGCCAGTCTGCTCTAACCCCAGCCAGTCTGCTCTAACCCCAGCCAGTCTGCTCTAGCCCCAGCCAGTCTGCTCTAACCCCAGCCAGTCTGCTCTAGCCCCAGACAGTCTGCTCTAGCCCCAGCCAGTCTGCTCTAGCCCCAGCCAGTCTGCTCTAACCCCAGACAGTCTGCTCTAACCCCAGCCAGTCTGCTCTAACCCCAGCAATGTTCTCTAACCCCAGCCAGTCTGCTCTAACCCCAGCCAGTCTGCTCTAACCCCAGCCAGTCTGCTCTAACCCCAGCCAGTCTGATCTATGTCCAGTCTGCTCTAACCCCAGCCAGTCTGCTCTAGCCCCAGTCTACTCTAGCCCGTCTGCTCTAACCCCAGCCCGTCTGCTTTAACCCCAGCCAGTCTGCTCTAACCCCAGCCAGTCTGCTCTAACCCCAGCCAGTCTGCTCTAACCCCAGCCAGTCTGCTCTAGCCCCAGCCAGTCTGCTCTAGCCCCAGCCAGTCTGCTCTAACCCCAGCCAGTCTGCTCTAACCCCAGCCAGTCTGCCATGATGTCAGTAATTCCAGTCAGGTGCATTGTTTCTGTAGTGTGGAAATAGAAACAGCAGGGTGTCTGCTCCTCTCTCTCTCTCTCTCTCTCTCGTTTGGGTCTCTCTCTCTCGCGACCTTTCTTAATAGCAAGGCTATGCTCACTGAGTCTGTACATAGTCAACGCTTTCCTTAAGTTTGGGTCAGTCAGTGGTCAGGTATTCTGCCACTGTGTACTCTCTGTTTAGGGCCAAGTAGCATTCTATGCTCAGTTTTTTTGTTACTTCTTTCCAATGTGTCAAGTAATTCTCTTTTTGTTTTCTCATGATGTGGTTGGGTCTAATTGTGTTGCTGTCCTGGGGCTCTGTAGGGTCTGTTTGTGTTTGTGAACAGAACCCCAGGACCAGCTTGCTTAGGGGACTCTTCTCCAGGTTCATCTCTCTGTAGGTGATAGCTTTGTTATGGAAGGTTTGGGAATCGCTTCCTTTTAGGTGGTTGTAGAATTTAATGGTTATTTTCTGGATTTTGATAATTCGAGGGTATCGGACTAATTCTGCTCTGCCTGCATTATTTGGTGTTTTACGTTGTACACTGAGGATATCTTTGCAGAATTCTGCATGCAAAGTCTCAATTTGGTGTTTGTCTCATTCAGTGAATTCTTGGTTGGTGAGCGGACCCCAGACCTCACAACCATAAAGGGCAATGGGTTCTATAACTGATTCATGTATTTTTAGCCAGATCCTAATCGGTATGTTGAATTTTATGTTCCTTTTGATGGCATAGAAGGCCCGTCTCTCAGATCGTTCACAGCTTTGTGGAAGTTACCAGTTACCTGATATTTAGGCAGAGGTATGTATAGTTATTTGTGTGCTCTAGAGCAACAGTGTCTAGATGGAATTTGTATTTGTGGTCATGGCAACTGGACCTTTTTTGGAACACCATTATTTTTGTCTTACTGAGATTTACTGTCAGGGCCCAGGTCTGACCGAATCTGTGCAGAAGATCTAGGTGCTGCTGTAGGCCCTCCTTGGTTGGTGACAGAAACACCAGATCATCAGCAAACAGTAGACATTTGATTTCAGATTCTAGTAGGGTGAGGCCGGGTGCTGCAGGCTGTTCTAGTGCCCTCGCCAATACGTTTATATATATGTTGAAGAGGGTGGGGCTTAAACTGCATCCCTGTCTCATCCTACAGCCCTGTGGAAAGATATCTGTGTGTTTTTGCCTATTTTAACCACACACTTGTTTGTGTACATGGATTTTATAATGTTGTATGTTTTCTCCCAACACCACTTTCCATCAATTTGTATAGCAGACCCTCATGCCAAATTGAGTCAAAGGCTTTTTTGAAATCAAAAAAGCATGAGAAGACTTTGCCTTTGTTTTGTTTGTTTGTTTGTTTGTTTGTTTGTCAATTAGGGTGTGCAGGGTGAATACGTGGTCTGTCGTAGGGTAATTTGGTAAAAAGCCAATTTGACATTTGTTCAGTACATTGTTTTCACTGAGGAAATGAACTAGTCTGCTGTTAATGATAATGCAGAGGATTTTCCCAAGGTTGCTGTTGACGCATATCCCACAGTAGTTATTGGGGTCAATTTGTCTCCACTTTTGTGGATTGGGGTGATCATGTTGTCATAGTTGTGTCTAGGGGGGCATATGGGGGAGGGAATGCTGTCACCTCCAGGTAGGTGTTTGTCCCCATGTGTGCTGAGGGTGTCAGGTTCTTGTCCAGTTCTGGCATTTAGGTCGCCACAGACTAGTACCTGTCCCTGGGCCTGGAAATGGTTGATCTCCCCCTCAATGATGGAGAAGCTGTCATCGTTAAAGTATGGGGATTCTAGTGGGGAGATATAGGCAGAACACAGGAGGACATTTATCTCTGTTGAGATCATTTCCTGTTTTGATTAATTTAATAGAGTGGGTTAGTTCTGCTCTATACCAAATTAACATACACTCTGAGTCTCTTCCCTGTTTCACACCTGGTAGTTTGGTGGATGGGACTACCAGCTCTCTGTAACCTAGAGGACAACCAGTGGGTCCATAGTTTGGTGGATGGGACTACCAGCTCTCTGTAACCTAGAGGGAAACCAGTGGGTCCATAGTTTGGTGGATGGGACTACCAGCTCTCTGTAACCTAGAGGACAACCAGTGGGTCCATAGTTTGGTGGATGGGACTACCAGCTCTCTGTAACCCAGAGGATAACCAGTGGGTCCATAGTTTGGTGGATGGGACTACCAGCTCTCTGTAACCTAGAGGGAAACCAGTGGGTCCATAGTTTGGTGGATGGGACTACCAGCTCTCTGTAACCTAGAGGGAAACCAGTGGGTCCATAGTTTGGTGGATGGGACTACCAGCTCTCTGTAACCTAGAGGGAAACCAGTGGGTCCATAGTTTGGTGGATGGGACTACCAGCTCTCTGTAACCTAGAGGGAAACCAGTGGGTCCACAGTTTGGTGGATGGGACTACCAGCTCTCTGTAACCTAGAGGGAAACCAGTGGGTCCATAGTTTGGTGGATGGGACTACCAGCTCTCTGTAACCTAGAGGACAACCAGTGGGTCCATAGTTTGGTGGATGGGACTACCAGCTCTCTGTAACCTAGAGGGAAACCAGTGGGCCCATAGTTTGGTGGATGGGACTACCAGCTCTCTGTAACCTAGAGGACAACCAGTGGGTCCATAGTTTGGTGGATGGGACTACCAGCTCTCTGGAACCTAGAGGACAACCAGTGGGTCCGTCTCCTCTATAACATGTTTCTTGTAGGATGACAATGTCTGTATTACCGATATCTTTGGTGAAGTCCAGGTTCCTGCTCTTTAGGCCAAAGTCAGATGACCTCAGACCTTGGATATTCCAGGATGAGACAGTGAAGGCTTTGTGTTCCATAAAGTGTCCCATGTTGTTGGTGGTGTGGTTTGGCCTCAGACCAGTCAGTGTGAGTGGAGCCTGCTGAGCATCTGGTACAAGCCATTGGCATAAGACTGGGGGTTGGTCTCTCTCTCTCTCTCTCCTTCCCCTTTTACCAGAAGAGCCTAACTATAGACCCACTGTGTAGCACAGAACAGAGTAGAGTAGCGGATGTTGTCCTAGGAAGACATGCAGCAACTCTCCTCTGGGCTCTCCTGGGATGGGAAACCTGGGTCCTGTTCATTAGGTACCGAATGGAAGAAACGGACTGAAACAGGGAGGCACTACCTGAGCTTGTCTAATAAGAAACGCTTGTTGTCTCTTTCTGATGCAAAACGTTTTGCTACAGTGTGCACTAATGAATACGACCCTGTTCTGTTTCTCATCTTCTCCCCCCTCCCCTCCCCTCCCCTCCCCCCTCCTCCCCTCTCCTCCCCCCTCCCCTCCCCTCCCCTCTTGATCTTGGTGCAAGGATGTCTGTGGTGACAGAAAATACAATACATTGTATGAGCTGTTTGGCTATAGAGATACACTATAATACTGTTGTTGTATTACATTCTGCCTCCATAGAGATACACTATAATACTGTTGTTGTATTACATTCTGCCTCCATAGAGATACACTATAATACTGTTGTTGTATTACATTCTGCCTCCATAGAGATACACTATAATACTGTTGTTGTATTACATTCTGCCTCCATAGAGATACACTATAATACTGTTGTTGTATTACATTCTGTCCTCAGAGCGCTGTGCTTCCTGAAGCTGGATATGTTTGCTGAAGCCAAGCAGGACTGTGACTCTGCCCTGAGGCTTGAGCCAGCCAATAAGAAGGCCTTCTACAGGCGGGCCATGGCCAATAAAGGCCTCAAGGTAATGGACAGGTTTTAGGGATTCACCAGACTAGTTTGTGGGTTTGGCCGCCAATCTCGTTGACAGGTACTGAAATGGGTGACTTCCTGATCTCTTCCTCTGTGCATGTGTGTGCCCGTCCGTGCGTGTGTATGTGTGTATGTGTGTGTGTGTGTGTGTGTGTGTGTTTGACTGTGTGCCCATCCCCAGGACTACCTGGCGTGCAGCTCTGACCTGCAGGAAGTGTTACAGCAGGACCCCAACGTAGCGGAGGCTGAGAAGGAGCTGGAGGAGGTCACTCTGCTGCTGAGACAGAGTCTGGTCCAGGGATCACCTAGCAACCCCAGGAGGACTGTACCTATCACTGAGGTATAATATACTATACACATTAATATATACACTACACTACCATACACATCACTGGAGGAGGACTGGACCTATCACTGAGGTATAATATACTATACACATTAATATATACACTACACTACCATACACATCACTGGAGGAGGACTGGACCTATCACTGAGGTATAATATACTATACACATTAATATATACACTACACTACCATACACATCACTGGAGGAGGACTGGACCTATCACTGAGGTATAATATACTATACACATTAATATACTGTATACGTAGCTAATGTAATAATGGTAAAATACATAGATAATGTAATTAGGGGCCACAAAGCGATGTCTAGATGGTCACCAGCTGTCTACCTGTCCTCCGTCAGGTTGAGGGGACTGAGGAGGAAGACTGGCAGGCTGCAGAGCCAGAGCCAGAGCCAGTAGAAACATCAACCCCAGCCCCACCAGAGAACCCCTGTGGAGGAGGAGGGGAGGAGGGAATAACCATCAACCTCCAGCCCTCTAACTCCTATGAGTTCAACCAGTCCCTGAACGCAGCGCGCGCCCAGTCCAACCTTCCAGCCTGTGCTGAGCTGCTGAGCTGTGTTCCCCCCGAGACTCTGCCTGTCTACCTCAGTAATCAGCTGGATGGACACACAGTCAGCTTCATCATGCAGGCCCTGGACACACAGCTCCTACAGAAGGACCCTGACCTAGTCTACCAGCACCTCAACCACCTACATACTGCTGACAGGTTCTCAGTAAGATCTAGGGGCTTCACCTTGGCCAACATTCAAACAAACCACAATGCACCACATCGCACTGCACTTGCCTTTAAAAGGTCATCTATGCAAATGTGATCTTGGTGAACGTCTGGAAAAGTGCAGTGCGATGTTGGTGCATTGTGGTTTGTTTGAATTAATGTATTTTTCATTCTTGTTCAGTGTTTTGGATCTGTGTGTTGCAGGGAATAGTTCTGACGCTGCTGTTTGGACAACTGTGTGTCTCGTGTTGCATTGTTTATTCATACCAATAACAGGCAGTTGTGATGCTGTATCAACCTCTGTCTCTGTGTATTAACAGGCAGTTGTGATGCTGTGTTAACCTCTGTCTCTGTGTATTAACAGGCAGTTGTGATGCTGTATTAACCTCTGTCTCTGTGTATTAACAGGTAGTTGTGATGCTGTATTAACCTCTGTCTCTGTGTATTAACAGGTAGTTGTGATGCTGTATCAACCTCTGTCTCTGTGTAATAACAGGCAGTTGTGATGCTGTATCAACCTCTGTCTCTGTGTATTAACAGGCAGTTGTGATGCTGTGTTAACCTCTGTCTCTGTGTATTAACAGGTAGTTGTGATGCTGTGTTAACCTCTGTCTCTGTGTATTAACAGGTAGTTGTGATGCTGTGTTAACCTCTGTCTCTGTGTATTAACAGGTAGTTGTGATGCTGTGTTAACCTCTGTCTCTGTGTATTAACAGGTAGTTGTGATGCTGTGTTAACCTCTGTCTCTGTGTATTAACAGGTAGTTGTGATGCTGTATTAACCTCTGTCTCTGTGTATTAACAGGTAGTTGTGATGCTGTATTAACCTCTGTCTCTGTGTATTAACAGGTAGTTGTGATGCTGTATTAACCTCTGTCTCTGTGTATTAACAGGTAGTTGTGATGCTGTGTTAACCTCTGTCTCTGTGTATTAACAGGTAGTTGTGATGCTGTGTTAACCTCTGTCTCTGTGTATTAACAGGTAGTTGTGATGCTGTGTTAACCTCTGTCTCTGTGTATTAACAGGTAGTTGTGATGCTGTATTAACCTCTGTCTCTGTGTATTAACAGGTAGTTGTGATGCTGTATTAACCTCTGTCTCTGTGTATTAACAGGTAGTTGTGATGCTGTGTTAACCTCTGTCTCTGTGTATTAACAGGTAGTTGTGATGCTGTGTTAACCTCTGTCTCTGTGTATTAACAGATAGTTGTGATGCTGTGTTAACCTCTGTCTCTGTGTATTAACAGGTAGTTGTGATGCTGTATTAACCTCTGTCTCTGTGTATTAACAGGTAGTTGTGATGCTGTGTTAACCTCTGTCTCTGTGTATTAACAGGTAGTTGTGATGCTGTATTAACCTCTGTCTCTGTGTATTAACAGGTAGTTGTGATGCTGTGTTAACCTCTGTCTCTGTGTATTAACAGGTAGTTGTGATGCTGTGTTAACCTGTCTCTGTGTATTAACAGGTAGTTGTGATGCTGTGTTAACCTCTGTCTCTGTGTATTAACAGGTAGTTGTGATGCTGTATTAACCTCTGTCTCTGTGTATTAACAGGTAGTTGTGATGCTGTATTAACAGGTAGTTGTGATGCTGTATTAACAGGTAGTTGTGATGCTGTATTAACAGGTAGTTGTGATGCTGTATTAACCTCTGTCTCGTGTATTAACAGGAAGTTGTGATGCTGTATTAACCTCTGTCTCTGTGTATTAACAGGAAGTTGTGATGCTGTATTAACCTCTGTCTCTGTGTATTAACAGG
This sequence comes from Thymallus thymallus, assembly GCA_023634145.1. NCBI lineage: Eukaryota > Metazoa > Chordata > Actinopteri > Salmoniformes > Salmonidae > Thymallus > Thymallus thymallus. The sequence continues at coordinate 2,452,386 of CM042416.1, read as the reverse complement.
AAGTTGTGATGCTGTATTAACCTCTGTCTCTGTGTATTAACAGGAAGTTGTGATCCTGTATCAACCTCTGTCTCTGTGTATTAACAGGTAGTTGTGATGCTGTATTAACCTCTGTCTCTGTGTATTAACAGGAAGTTGTGATCCTGTATCAACCTCTGTCTCTGTGTATTAACAGGTAGTTGTGATGATGCTAGAGAAGAGTGAACATGGTCAGATGACTCGGCTGTTTGACCATCTGTCTGCTGTGGACAGTGATGCCTTCAGTAATAGTGATGTGAAGAACCTGGCCAACAAGTACATTGACCTCTGACCCTTTCTGGCCTGCTGGGGAGTGTCCCAAATGGCCCCCTATTCCCATTTGGGACAGGGGGTGTTCAACGTTGCAGCCGACTTTAAATATGAGTCGAGACTGCAAATCACCTTTCATCATAAATAACTACTCAATAATATTTGTAGGTCAGTCAGTTACAATTTACCCATGATACATCACGGTTTGATGTTCTGGAACATGGCCCTTTTCTCTTACCTGCACCCTCCTGTCCTGCATGAAGCTTCAACCTAACATACTGGATCTATGCAACGTGGCACAACACAGCTCAGAAGCTGCTGAACGTGCTCAGAGCATTATGGACCCAAACCAACCTGTTCCTTTCACTCATGTTCTCGTGATATATTATCACATCTCTACCTTCCGTTACTAGGGATTTCTCTCTCCAAATACTTTTTTTACCTGGAACTGTTCTAGCGTTAGTTGGTTGACTGGCAGTATATGTAGAAATGCTGTGAACTATTTAGCTTTCTGGACATTGATGCATAGGTCCAATGTCCAGGATATCTGCAAGCATTCCCCTCTGGGTCCACGTGCTGTGGCCAGGTCCATTCCCCAGGCTGCAGAACCATTCAAATCAGATAACACCCATATCAATGTATGACTAATTTCCAGGCTGCTTGACTGAATTGGACCGCCCAGAAATAAATGGGAAGGATATCAATTGTAGCTAGAAGGAATGATGACTTGACAAGCGTCAGCCCAGGGGCTATTCAGAAAACACTACTGACTTGACAAGCGTCAGCCCAGGGGCTATTCAGAAAACACTACTGACTTGACAAGCGTCAGCCCAGGGGCTATTCAGAAAACACTACTGACTTGACAAGCGTCTGCCCAGGGGCTATTCAGAAAACACTACTGACTTGACAAGCGTCTGCCCAGGGGCTATTCAGAAAACACTACTGACTTGACAAGCGTCAGCCCAGGGGCTATTCAGAAAACACTACTGACTTGACAAGCGTCAGCCCAGGGGCTATTCAGAAAACACTACTGACTTGACAAGCGTCAGCCCAGGGGCTATTCAGAAAACACTACTGACTTGACAAGCGTCTGCCCAGGGGCTATTCAGAAAACACTACTGACTTGACAAGCGTCTGCCCAGGGGCTATTCAGAAAACACTACTGACTTGACAAGCGTCTGCCCAGGGGCTATTCAGAAAACACTACTGACTTGACAAGCGTCTGCCCAGGGGCTATTCAGAAAACACTACTGACTTGACAAGCGTCAGCCCAGGGGCTATTCAGAAAACACTACTGACTTGACAAGCATCAGCCCAGGGGCTATTCAGAAAACACTACTGACTTGACAAGCGTCAGCCCAGGGGCTATTCAGAAAACACTACTGACTTGACAAGCGTCTGCCCAGGGGCTATTCAGAAAACACTACTGACTTGACAAGCATCAGCCCAGGGGCTATTCAGAAAACACTACTGACTTGACAAGCATCAGCCCAGGGGCTATTCAGAAAACACTACTGACTTGACAAGCATCAGCCCAGGGGCTATTCAGAAAACACTACTGACACTGCATTCATATTGTACTACAGCTTGTCATCCTGAAACCAAACTAGATGAATGCATGCTGCATATCAGAATATGAACCAAGCATAAAACAATCCATAAGTACTGTTTCCTCTGGGGTTCAGGGAGTATTTACCATCCGTTCTCTGTCTAGAAATAACATGCTATTCTGGCAGTTGCCTCAGTTCTTGTATGAAAACAATGATGAAGCAAAGTGCAATGTACAGAATCCTAATGGTATTATTATACAGTACTGCCATTTAAAGTACAAGTCTTTCTTCCTGCAATGATTTACAGGAGAAATATTGCTTCATTATGTTGCTTACAAAGTACTGTAACTGTGTAAAAACATCTCTCTTTGGAAGAAATGACCTGACGTTATGAAAATGCCCAGGCAGACCCTTCATTTGATGACCAAATATGGCCCAGTCAGTCAGTCAGTCAGTCAGTCAGTCAGTCAGTCAGTCAGTCAGTCAGGCAGGCACACTTCCATCTGCTCTCTAACATGCAGCCATGCTAACAGTGGAGAGAAGAGAAGAGAAGCAGCATCTTTGGCGTTTAGTTTTTGGATCTGGACAGTTTAGATGTCTGTTCTGTTCGTTCCATAAGGAAAGAGTATATTTAAAACATTTAACTGACTTGTCAAAATGTTAATGTTCTTCTTTTTCAACCTGGAAATAATCTAAATGAATGAATGTACCATGTTGAATTCAGGGAGACGAGTGGAGCGGCAGGCAGCTGTTCTAGCCTGAAGCAATAGCTGCGTGGTCAGCAGTCTAGCGACTCGGGGAGAGAGGGAGCCGCTTGGTTTAACCGTTCTATTCTGTTACAGTAGCTTTGCAAAAAAGATGTACAGATGTGTTTTAAGAAAGATGTACAGATGTGTTTTAAGAAAGATGTACAGATGTGTTTTAAGAAGTCCAAATTGAAATGGTTCTTCAATAATTAAACTGGGATAGATAAATACTTTATACAGGCTTATTTCTCTGATACGATACAAATCACATAATGATTGTGAATATATTATGTTATGGAAAAATGCAGTTGAATAAAACTGAAGACCACCAACTGTCTTCTTGATTTTATTGATACTAAAACTGATATCTGCCTGATGGTGTCAAATAATATCTGACAAAGACAGAATTAAAACTACCCCCCTGATGCTGTGGGTTCCTCTACAGTGTTTTAATGGGTCTCATGATGCTGTGGTGTGGCTGTGGGTTCCTCTACAGTGTTTTAATGGGTCTCATGATGCTGTGGTGTGGCTGTGGTTCCTCTACAGTGTTTTAATGGGTCTCATGATGCTGTGGTGTGGCTGTGGGTTCCTCTACAGTGTTTTAATGGGTCTCATGATGCTGTGGTGTGGCTGTGGTTCCTCTACAGTGTTTTAATGGGTCTCATGATGCTGTGGTGTGGCTGTGGGTTCCTCTACAGTGTTTTAATGGGTCTCATGATGCTGTGGTGTGGCTGTGGTTCCTCTACAGTGTTTTAATGGGTCTCATGATGCTGTGGTGTGGCTGTGGGTTCCTCTACAGTGTTTTAATGGGTCTCATGATGCTGTGGTGTGGCTGTGGTTCCTCTACAGTGTTTTAATGGGTCTCATGATGCTGTGGTGTGGCTGTGGTTCCTCTACAGTGTTTTAATGGGTCTCATGATGCTGTGGTGTGGCTGTGGTTCCTCTACAGTGTTTTAATGGGTCTCATGATGCTGTGGTGTGGCTGTGGTTCCTCTACAGTGTTTTAATGGGTCTCATGATGCTGTGGTGTGGCTGTGGTTCCTCTACAGTGTTTTAATGGGTCTCATGATGCTGTGGTGTGGCTGTGGGTTCCTCTACAGTGTTTTAATGGGTCTCATGATGCTGTGGTGTGGCTGTGGGTTCCTCTACAGTGTTTTAATGGGTCTCATGATGCTGTGGTGTGGCTGTGGTTCCTCTACAGTGTTTTAATGGGTCTCATGATGCTGTGGTGTGGCTGTGGGTTCCTCTACAGTGTTTTAATGGGTCTCATGATGCTGTGGTGTGGCTGTGGTTCCTCTACAGTGTTTTAATGGGTCTCATGATGCTGTGGTGTGGCTGTGGGTTCCTCTACAGTGTTTTAATGGGTCTCATGATGCTGTGGTGTGGCTGTGGGTTCCTCTACAGTGTTTTAATGGGTCTCATGATGCTGTGGTGTGGCTGTGGTTCCTCTACAGTGTTTTAATGGGTCTCATGATGCTGTGGTGTGGCTGTGGGTTCCTCTACAGTGTTTTAATGGGTCTCATGATGCTGTGGTGTGGCTGTGGTTCCTCTACAGTGTTTTAATGGGTCTCATGATGCTGTGGTGTGGCTGTGGGTTCCTCTACAGTGTTTTAATGGGTCTCATGATGCTGTGGTGTGGCTGTGGTTCCTCTACAGTGTTTTAATGGGTCTCATGATGCTGTGGTGTGGCTGTGGTTCCTCTACAGTGTTTTAATGGGTCTCATGATGCTGTGGTGTGGCTGTGGTTCCTCTACAGTGTTTTAATGGGTCTCATGATGCTGTGGTGTGGCTGTGGGTTCCTCTACAGTGTTTTAATGGGTCTCATGATGCTGTGGTGTGGCTGTGGGTTCCTCTACAGTGTTTTAATGGGTCTCATGATGCTGTGGTGTGGCTGTGGGTTCCTCTACAGTGTTTTAATGGGTCTCATGATGCTGTGGTGTGGCTGTGGGTTCCTCTACAGTGTTTTAATGGGTCTCATGATGCTGTGGTAACCCCCTAGAGTTGACTGATTCACCAATCTAATGAACATAAGTCCATCACAATCAGTCTGTTTAATCTAGAGATACACTATATATACACAGCAGTATGTGGACACCCCTTCATACACTATATATACAGCAGTATGTGGACACCCCTTCATACACTATATATACAGCAGTATGTGGACACCCCTTCATACACTATATATACAGCAGTATGTGGACACCCCTTCATACACTATATATACAGCAGTATGTGGACACCCCTTCATACACTATATATACAGCAGTATGTGGACACCCCTTCATACACTATATATACAGCAGTATGTGGACACCCCTTCATACACTATATATACAGCAGTATGTGGACACCCCTTCATACACTATATATACAGCAGTATGTGGACAACCCTTCATACACTATATATACAGCAGTATGTGGACACCCCTTCATACACTATATATACAGCAGTATGTGGACAACCCTTCATACACTATATATACAGCAGTATGTGGACACCCCTTCATACACTATATATACAGCAGTATGTGGACACCCCTCCATACACTATATATACAGCAGTATGTGGACACCCCTTCATGCACTATATATACAGCAGTATGTGGACACCCCTTCATACACTATATATACAGCAGTATGTGGACACCCCTTCACAAACTATATATACAACAGTATGTGGACACCCCTTCATACACTATATATACAGCAGTATGTGGACATGGCAGCTGGTCCTTTTGTGGCAGGGCTGAAATGCAGTGGAAATGTTTTTGGGGGATTAAGTTCATTTTCATAGCAAAGAGGGACTTTGCAATTAATTGCAATTCATCTGATCACTCTTCATGACATTCTGGAGTATATGCAAATTGCCATCATCAACACAGCAAACTTTGTGGAGACCAATACTTGTGTCATTCTCAAAACCTTTGACCACGCCTGTACAGCAGTATGAGGACACCCCTTCAAATGAGTGGATTCTTCCATTTCAGCCCCACCGTTGCAGAAGATCCAGCACACAGCCATGCAATCTCCATAGACAAACATTGGCAGTAGAATGGACTTTCAACGTGGCACTGTCATAGGATGCCACCTTTCCAACAGGTCAGTTTGTAAAATGTCTACCTTATTAGAGCTGCCCCGGTCAACTGTAAGTGCTGTTATTGTGAAATGGAAACGTCTAGGAGCAACAACGACTCTGCCGCAAAGTGGTAGGCCACACGAGCTCATAGAACAGGGAAGCCGAATGCTGAAGCGTGTAAAAATCGTCTGTCCTCAGTTGCAACACTCACTACTGAGTTCCAAACTGCCTCTGGAAGCAACGTCAGCACAATAACTGTTAACCAGGAGCTTCATGAAATGGGTTTCCATGGCCAAGCAGCCGCACACAAGCCTAAGATCACCATGCACAACGCCAAGCGTCGGCTGGAGGGGTGTAAAGCTCGCCGCCAGTGGACTCTGGAAAGATGAATCACGCTTCACCATCTGTCAGTCCGACGGACTAATCTGGGTTTGGCGGATGCCAGGAGAACGCTACCTGTAAAGTTTGGTGGAGGGAATAATGGTCTGGGGCTGTTTTTCATGGTTCG
>CM042416.1:2298715-2441215 GCA_023634145.1 Thymallus thymallus | reverse complement strand
TATTTTGTGAAGTGCACCAGTCCCTCCTGCAGCAAAGCACCCCCACAACATGATGCTGCCACCCCCGTGATTCACGGTTGGGATGGTGTTCTTCGGCTTGCAAGCCTCCCCCTTTTTCCTCCAAACAATGATGGTCATTATGGCCAAACAGTTCTATTTTTGTTTCATCAGACCAGAGGACATTTCTCCAAAAAGTACGATCTTTGTCCCCATGTGCAGTTGCAAACCGTAGTCTGGCTTTTTTCTGGCGGTTTTGGAGCAGTGGCTTCTTCCTTGCTGAGCGGCCTTTCAGGTTATGTCGATATAGGACTCATTTTACTGTGGATAGATACTTTTGTACCAGTTTCCTCCAGCATCTTCACAAGGTCCTTTGCTGTTGTTCTGGGATTGATTTGCACCTTTCGCACCAAAGTACGTTCATCTCTAGGAGACAGAACGCGTCTCCTTCCTGAGCGGTAAGACGGCTGCGTGGTCTCATGGTGTTTATGCTTGCGTACTATTGTTTGTACAGATGAACGTGGTACCTTCAGGCGTTTGGAAATTGCTCCCAAGGATGAACCAGACTTGCGGAGGTCTACAATTTTTCTTGGCTGATTTCTTTTTTTTTTCCCATGATGTCGAGCAAAGAGGCACTGAGTTTGAAGGTAGGCCTTGAAATACATCCACAGGTACACCTCCAATTGACTCAAATTATGTCAATTAGCCTATCAGAAGCTTCTTAAGCCATGACATAATTTTCGGGAATTTTCCCCATGACTGGCCAGCCATTACAGCCTGGTTCCTCTCTAGGTTTCTTCCTAGGTTTTGCCTTTCTAGGGAGTTTTTCCGAGCCACTGTGCTTCTACATCTGCATTGCTTGCCGTTTGTGGTTTCAGGCTGGGTTTCTGTATAAACACTTTGTGACATCGGCTGATGTAAAAGGGGCTTTATAAATACATTTGATAGATTGCTTGTATATGTTTCTATTCATGTCAGTAACTCTAAATCTAAATATGACATTGAGTTGAGTTCTTACATTTCCTCAATAGGAAGTTTAAGGCAACACTTTTTCCTGGTCTTTCCAACTGGGGGCTTCAGGTTGGGAATGGAGGACCTAGAGAATCGGAATATTAACAATAATTAGTGTACACATTTATGAATGAATTAAATTAAATGTGGGTTAGCTGTGTATGATCTGATTGGGTTAGCTGTGTATGATCTGATTGGGTTAGCTGTGTATCATCTGATTGGGTTAGCTGTGTATGATCTGATTGGGTTAGCTGTGTATCATCTGATTGGGTTAGCGGTGCATCATCTGATTGGGTTAGCTGTGCATCATCTGATTGGGTTAGCTGTGCATCATCTGATTGGGTTAGCTGTGCATCATCTGATTGGGTTAGCTGTGCATCATCTGATTGGGTTAGCTGTGCATCATCTGATTGGGTTAGCTGTGCATCATCTGATTGGGTTAGCTGTGTATCATCTGATTGGGTTAGCTGTGTATCATCTGATTGGGTTAGCTGTGTATCATCTGATTGGGTTAGCTGTGTATCATCTGATTGGGTTAGCTGTGTATCATCTGATTGGGTTAGCTGTGTATCATCTGATTGGGTTAGCTGTGTATCATCTGATTGGGTTAGCTGTGTATCATCTGATTGATACTACTGCACCCTATATCAACCAACCAACTACTAGCTGGTGACAAGGATACGTTGTTATCATGTAATGTTGTACTGTAGCCTACTGCACCCCATATCAACTAACTAGTAGTGACAAGGAGATATTGTTGTAATTCATTAATACTGTAATGGTAATGATACTAGCCTACTGTAGACCACATTAACCACCTAGATACCTAGTGATAACTTAGCTAGCTTGCTCCAAAGAATCAATAAATGACAAACATGGTTTTTAATATAATATCTAGCTAGCTAGCTAGTATGATTGCATGTAAAAAACGACTTTACAGATGATTACTAAGTTTGAAAGTAAAGTTGATTTCCCGGTCTGTTGCTTGGGAACTAGATGGAGGCATCCACATAGGAAGGAGGTTAGCCATCAAGTTATCTATCCAGCAAGAATGTCGAGGTCAAAAACCAAAGAAACTATGTTAAGCCATGCTGATTAAGCAAGACAAGTCCAATTGGACTGAAATAATTAACAGGCTGAACGTGCATTTCTGTGACTCACTAGCTAACTAGAAGAGGCTGTTATAGTGGCAAAGGGGGACCAACTCCATATTAATTCCCATGATTTGGGAATGATTGATGATCTTTTGGTCATGTAACGTATGTTTTTTGTATGGGCTGCGTCTCAATCCACCTAGTCCTCATTTGTCAGACCAGGAGACATCCTGAAAATAGTCTTCTCACGAAAACGTCTGCAGTGTCCGAAAGGTTGGGCCTACAAACCCTGCTATAGAAAGGAGAGACTCTCACGAACACAATGGTATCTTGTCTGAAGGTAACCTGGTACCAGTTAAACAATTATGGAAGTAGTTTTGTTCACCCCAAAAGGGGTTAAATGTTTTAATTTTTTTTATAGAAACAAATGTATAATTCCTGAGCTTTCTTATATCTCCTAGATATAAGACATCAAGACTATTCCTTAAGATACATTTTTTGACTGTTTTGCCATTCAATGCGTTTCTATTGGCTATAGCAGTAAGGCCAACATTTTATCAAATATTTTTTGATACCTACAGGGGTCATAAAAGTTTAAATCAAATAGCTGAACTATCCATGGTTGATCATCTTAAGAACAAATTCTTATTTACAATGACGGCCTACACCAGCCAAACTCAGACGCTGTTGTGCGCCGTCCAGACTATGGAACCCAACTGATGGTATCCCCATACATACATACATACATACATACATACATACATACATACATACATACATACATACATACATACATACATACATACATACATACATACATACATACATACATACATACATACATACATACATACATACATACATACATACATACATACATACATACACTCAGAGCATTGCAGTACATTTATGTAACAAGTCTGGTTAACTGCAGGTGCGTAGGCAGACTCTGGCCTCAGGTAGTTGTGTAGCATTTGTAAAGCGTATTGGACAAAAAGCAGTCTGTATATTCCTGGGTCTTTATTTGACATAATTGACCCCATGGTGTAAAAATGCTGCACCATGTGGAGTCTGGGGATGGCGAACAGACATCATCAAGGGTTACCAGGAACAAGAGTTATCAAGAGCCTGAGTGCTGTCTTTGGTAGGCAATTGAACAAGTCATGTAGTCTTACCACAGTACTATGAAGCCCTACTAGTCTAGTATGTCCTGACATGGTCAGAGACCATCGGTTGTTTTACTTTTTAAGTCTAGAAGACATTGAGAGATGCAGACAATTAGACAGAGAAAGGCACAATGAGTAATAATCAACGATGTATATAAACCCTGGATTGCTGACGCTATGTATTGGCCATTGAGGCACTTTGAAGCCACCGGTCGGCCATATTGGCTCTCCCCAGTAGGAACAGTCCTCCAAAGGAATGAATGGAATTCTACAGTATTTAAATCAAATGTTTCAAAGACAACATGTATTGAAGTAATTTTTTGTTGTTGTGGGGACAGTAACATTCATCAAAAAAATATATACTTTAAGGAAAATGTTAGATATTTTTTAATTTGTGTGTTTAGTTCACATAATATAACGTAAACTTACACATTAATATAATACATGTGGCAAAAAAACAAAATGTAGACATTAATAAAGGCATTTCTAAAGCTTCCAATATATTTTTTACAACGGTAATGGAGTGCCAGGATGGAGGCACGGTGGCTTCAACACAGCGCCCCCTGTCAGTCAACTAGTGTATATATAAACCACTGGTTATAACAGATATAAGAGTTCTTATTCTGTGAGGTGAAAGCTTCTTCAGGCTGAAAATAAAACACTTCATTGAAGGTTGAAAAATATTTGTTAAACAATTTCAAGGAACTGACTATCTCATTGGTGGGTGTGGTTATTACAATTAACCCTCAGCGTGATTCGTCTATCTTTGGGATGTTTAAAACCATGGTCTTCCAGAGATCCAGCTCTACTTCTACCTAGCAACAGTATTCCGCTCCAGTACTTTGTACCTCTCAGCTAGCCGTATATAGAATAGTTTGTCCCTCTCAGCTAGCCGTAGATTTTAAATTATATTTGGATTATAATAAATACAAAATCACTGAACAGAAGTAGCCTATTTATAAACTCATTTTAGAACTATTTAGAATGGTGATGTTACTCTGGCCTGGTTCATATTAAAGTTCAACTCTGCGTTTGAGAGCTTGAAGGTTCCTGCATGTTGCGTCCTGATTCCCAGCTTGACTGACAGTCTGCCCGGAGGTCAGTGGCACAGTGGTTCTCTTTCACTCCTGCTGTGAAGGACAGCAACCAGTCAGAACACTGCAATAGGGTCACATTACAGGAAACACCAGCATTCACCTTCCTGTTATTACCTATACTGACTGAGCTGAGGCTTCCGTATGCTTTCAACATTTCTGCTTTATTTTAATTTCCACACTTCTGAGGACAGAAATGTCCATTCAAAGCTGACTTCTGGAAAAAATATACTGTGAAACCAAAAATGGTGGTGTTAGGTCTGATCAGATCTCAGTCTGAATACAGGAATTCTGGAGCAGGTTGGGGGGAGGGGCTTGTAGGTTTTGCTCCTTCAGCAGCTGTCCAATGGGAAGGTCTCCTCTGGTAGTAAAGTCACACTCTGCCTTTGTAGGACACACCTGGTTGATGTTCTCTTCTGCTATCAGACACAGAGGGGAGACTGACATCTCCGGACAGGAGCAGGGGCCGGGGGAGTGAGGATGGGTGAGGACACCATGGGGTGAGGGCAATGTCTCCAGTCGGTCCCCCTCTACTTCAGGCAGAGGGCTGACATTGGCGAAGCGGGTGTGGTAGTCAGAGGAGGATCCATGGCTGCAGCTGCAGGTCGTCTTCATGCTCTCCAGGTCAGAGCCACCGCTGAACTCTGAAAAGTGGGATGAGTGAGAGTCTGCTACGGAGGGTAGAGAGCCGCTGAGGGAGGGACAGTCAAACTCTGAGGAGTTGGTGCTGTGCTGCTCAAGGAGCCGAGTGTCCATATCCTCCCTCGTCTGCTGGATCTTAGAGCCTCCTCCCTTCTTCAGCTTGTTTTTACTCTTTTTCCCAGAGGAGGAAGAGGACTTGGTGGTGCCATCCTGGCCCTCTGAAGGGCAGCCACAGCGCCCAGCGTATCTCCCATCATCCATACTGCCGTTACCACTGTGGTACTGTAGTTGTACTGTAGGCTCTATGTTCACCTGCACCTCCATACCGGTCCCATCTCTACACAGGACACAACACCATGACACAGAAAGGAACAGTCAAGTCCAAGAGATGTTTACAGGGTAAGACACAACAAGTCCTTTGTGGGGATATAATTGAACAGAAATGTTAACATGTCCAAAGTCATTGCCCTGACCTGTAGTTGAGAATGGATCCAGCCATTGCTTTGGTGCTAGCGTTGTCACTGATTGTCCCCAAGCTGAAGGTGGCTGACTCTCCACTGAGACTACACCTCTCCTTCTGAACATCAGCCTGCACCTCCAACCTAGAGCAGAGGAGAGGAGAGGAGAGGAGAGGAGAGGAGAGGAGAGGAGAGGAGAGGAGAGGAGAGGAGAGGAGAGGAGAGGAGAGGAGAGGAGAGGAGAGGAGAGGAGAAGAGAATCAGACCTTGGGTATTTTGCGAGGGAGACCTGTACATAGCCAGTCACGATACACACAATACAAGGTGTATATAGCCAGATGGACCTACAGCCAAACAACCACCTGACAGTAAGGTCGTCACCATGTCCTGTCGCACAGGCTCTCATTAGTTGACCCTAACCTGTTCATTAGTTGACCCTAACACTGACCTGTTGAGGTAGGTGACCCTAACACTGACCTGTTCATTAGGTGACCCTAACACTGACCTGTTCGTTAGTTGACCCTAACACTGACCTGTTCTTCTTGGTTTGGGGGTGGCAGGTAGCCGAGTGGTTAGAGCATTGGGCCAGTAACCGAAAGGTTACTGGTTCAAATACCCAAACCAAGAAGGTGAAAAATCTATAGCTTTTATTAATAACCCTTATTTGCTCCAGGGGTGCTGTACTACTATGACTGACCCTGTACAACAACACATTACACTGCACCTATCATACTACTATGACTGACCCTGTATAACAACACATTACACTATCATACTACTATGACTGACCCTGTACAACAACACATTACACTATCATACTACTATGACTGACCCTGTACAACAACACATTACACTGCACCTATCATACTGCTATGACTGACCCTGTATAACAACACATTACACTATCATACTACTATGACTGACCCTGTACAACAACACATTACACTATCATACTACTATGACTGACCCTGTACAACAACACATTACACTGCACCTATCATACTGCTATGACTGACCCTGTATAACAACACATTACACTATCATACTACTATGACTGACCCTGTACAACAACACATTACACTATCATACTACTATGACTGACCCTGTACAACAACACATTACACTGCACCTATCATACTACTATGGCTGACCCTGTACAACAACACATTACACTGGTCCTCTCATAATACTATGGCTGGTAAAGGTTCAGTCAAATAAAAAGTAGTGACCTGTTGAGGTAGTTGACCATGGCACTGCCAGACAGAGAGCCGTTGATGCTGGCCCCAGCCAGGGCCATGGTGGAGGCGTTCTCACTCAGGTTGTCCCTCATGGCGCCCATCCGGTCCACGTGGCTCCCGCTGGCACTGAGACTGCCCGTCATGCCCTCCACGCTGCCCTCTCCGATGCTGGGGTTGTTCCTCGTGTCCGCCACAGAGGTTGTGTCTGAGGAGACGGAGGAGAGAGGAGATCATCAGAGCCGCTCTATAAAAAATAAGACAAGACCCCTCCCCCCCAACAACCCAACTCTAGTCCTCCAGTCCCCCCCAACAACCCAACTCTAGTCCTCCAGTACCCCCAACAACCCAACTCTAGTCCTCCAGTACCCCCAACAACCCAACTCTAGTCCTCCAGTACCCCCAACAACCCAACTCTAGTCCTCCAGTAACCCCAACAACCCAACTCTAGTCCTCCAGTACCCCCAACAACCCAACTCTAGTCCTCCAGTACCCCCAACAACCCAACTCTAGTCCTCCAGTAACCCCAACAACCCAACTCTAGTCCTCCAGTCCCCCCCAACAACCCAACTCTAGTCCTCCAGTACCCCCAACAACCCAACTCTAGTCCTCCAGTACCCCCAACAACCCAACTCTAGTCCTCCAGTACCCCCAACAACCCAACTCTAGTCCTCCAGTACCCCCAACAACCCAACTCTAGTCCTCCAGTACCCCCAACAACCCAACTCTAGTCCTCCAGTACCCCCAACAACCCAACTCTAGTCCTCCAGTACCCCCAACAACCCAACTCTAGTCCTCCAGTACCCCCAACAACCCAACTCTAGTCCTCCAGTACCCCCAACAACCCAACTCTAGTCCTCCAGTACCCCCAACAACCCAACTCTAGTCCTCCAGTACCCCCAACAACCCAACTCTAGTCCTCCAGTAACCCCAACAACCCAACTCTAGTCCTCCAGTCCCCCCCAACAACCCAACTCCAGTCCTCCAGTCCCCCCCAACAACCCAACTCTAGTCCTCCAGTACCCCCAACAACCCAACTCCAGTCCTCTAGCTCTACACTATTGAAAAACAAAGAGGATAGACTGGAGACTTTAAGGTCAACATTTGGGCAGCAAGGCCTTTCTCTATGGCAGTCTAACCTCACCCTGAGACAACAGACAAATGGCACAACAGTCTCCTCCTTTAGTCACAATGAGTCAGCTAACACAACTGATTCAGACTAAAGACATGATGTTACTCACAGTGTCTGACTGTCTGTCTGTCTGTCTGTCTGTCTGTCTGTCTGTCTGTCTGTCTGTCTGTCTGTCTGTCTGTCTGTCTGTCTGTGTGAGAGACGTACCAGTGGCTTGCGCCCCACTCCCTACGTTCATCTCGTTCTCGTCGTCAAACTCAATGCGGACTCCTTTTCCGTTTCCGGCAGAGACACCACAGCCGCCGCTGCGACACAGAGAGATGGGCACCACGCCGTACACGTACGCCAGCATGATGGGCACACCGATGCCTGGAAACACACACGCACATACACAGACAGAGAGAAAGTGAAACACCTCACACACTCAGGAGTGACAGTAGTCAACCAGTAGAGGCCACTGTCTCCTAACAGCAGTCAGTCAGTCACTACTTCCTCATCTTAACAACCAGAGGCCACTGTCTCCTAACAGCAGTCAGTCAGTCACTACTTCCTCATCTTAACAACCAGAGGCCACTGTCTCCTAACAGCAGTCAGTCAGTCACTACTTCCTCATCTTAACAACCAGAGGCCACTGTCTCCTAACAGCAGTCAGTCAGTCACTACTTCCTCATCTTAACAACCAGAGGCCACTGTCTCCTAACAGCAGTCAGTCACTACTTCCTCATCTTAACAACCAGAGGCCACTGTCTCCTAACAGCAGTCAGTCACTACTTCCTCATCTTAACAACCAGAGGCCACTGTCTCCTAACAGCAGTCAGTCAGTCACTACTTCCTCATCTAAACAACCAGAGGCCACTGTCTCCTAACAGCAGTCAGTCAGTCAGTCACTACTTCCTCATCTTAACAACCAGAGGCCACTGTCTCCTAACAGCAGTCAGTCACTACTTCCTCATCTTAATATATTAGAGAAGAAACTCAGTTTGAAATTAAACTAATGGACTTCAAAGAAAAATGCAGCAATGGCAAACAAGAACAAATCAATAAGCTGGGAAATAACTTGATGAGTCTCTCAGACAATCAATGGCCAATCTTGCCAGACAGGAAGCTACAGTTGTTCAGTGCTACAGGGTGGCAAGGAAAACAGCAGTGTTGGGACGGACACAGAGTGACAGACACAGAGTGACAGACACAGAGTGACAGGCACAGAGTGACAGGCACAGAGTGACAGACACAGAGTGACAGACACAGAGTGACAGGCACAGAGTGACAGGCACAGAGTGACAGACACAGAGTGACAGGCACAGAGTGACAGGCACAGAGTGACAGGCACAGAGTGACAGACACAGAGTGACAGGCACAGAGTGACAGGCACAGAGTGACAGACACAGAGTGACAGGCACAGAGTGACAGGCACAGAGTGACAGGCACAGAGTGACAGGCACAGAGTGACAGGCACAGAGTGACAGAATTTGGCATTGGCTAGTATAATGTCTATTCTTACCAGCCAGATACTGGTAGAGGTTGGCATTGGCTAGTAGAATGTCTATTCTTACCAGCCAGATACTGGTAGAGGTTGGCATTGGCTAGTAGAATGTCTATTCTTACCAGCCAGATACTGGTAGAGGTTGGCATTGGCTAGAAGAATGTCTATTCTTACCAACCAGATACTGGTAGAGGTTGGCATTGGCTAGTAGAATGTCTATTCTTACCAGCCAGATACTGGTAGAGGTTGGCATTGGCTAGAAGAATGTCTATTCTTACCAACCAGATACTGGTAGAGGTTGGCATTGGCTAGAAGAATGTCTATTCTTACCAGCCAGATACTGGTAGAGGTTGGCATTGGCTAGTATAATGTCTATTCTTACCAGCCAGATACTGGTAGAGGTTGGCATTGGCTAGTAGAATGTCTATTCTTACCAACCAGATACTGGTAGAGGTTGGCATTGGCTAGTATAATGTCTATTCTTACCAGCCAGATACTGGTAGAGGTTGGCATTGGCTAGTATAATGTCTATTCTTACCAACCAGATACTGGTAGAGGTTGGCATTGGCTAGTAGAATGTCTATTCTTACCAGCCAGATACTGGTAGAGGTTGGCATTGGCTAGTATAATGTCTATTCTTACCAGCCAGATACTGGTAGAGGTTGGCATTGGCTAGAATAATGTCTATTCTTACCAGCCAGATACTGGTAGAGGTTGGCATTGGCTAGAAGAATGTCTATTCTTACCAGCCAGATACTGGTAGAGGTTGGCATTGGCTAGAAGAATGTCTATTCTTACCAGCCAGATACTGGTAGAGGTTGGCATTGGCTAGTAGAATGTCTATTCTTACCAACCAGATACTGGTAGAGGTTGGCATTGGCTAGAAGAATGTCTATTCTTACCAACCAGATACTGGTAGAGGTTGGCATTGGCTAGAAGAATGTCTATTCTTACCAACCAGATACTGGTAGAGGTTGGCATTGGCTAGAAGAATGTCTATTCTTACCAACCAGATACTGGTAGAGGTTGGCATTGGCTAGAAGAATGTCTATTCTTACCAGCCAGATACTGGTAGAGGTTGGCATTGGCTAGAAGAATGTCTATTCTTACCAGCCAGATACTGGTAGAGGTTGGCATTGGCTAGTATAATGTCTATTCTTACCAGCCAGATACTGGTAGAGGTTGGCATTGGCTAGTAGAATGTCTATTCTTACCAGCCAGATACTGGTAGAGGTTGGCATTGGCTAGTAGAATGTCTATTCTTACCAACCAGATACTGGTAGAGGTTGGCATTGGCTAGTATAATGTCTATTCTTACCAGCCAGATACTGGTAGAGGTTGGCATTGGCTAGTATAATGTCTATTCTTACCAACCAGATACTGGTAGAGGTTGGCATTGGCTAGTAGAATGTCTATTCTTA
The DNA here is from genome assembly GCA_023634145.1 of Thymallus thymallus. Taxonomy (NCBI): domain Eukaryota; kingdom Metazoa; phylum Chordata; class Actinopteri; order Salmoniformes; family Salmonidae; genus Thymallus; species Thymallus thymallus. Next base: position 2,430,482 of record CM042416.1, on the reverse strand, counting down.
CCAGCCAGATACTGGTAGAGGTTGGTATTGGCTAGTATAATGTCTATTCTTACCAGCCAGATACTGGTAGAGGTTGGCATTGGCTAGAAGAATGTCTATTCTTACCAGCCAGATACTGGTAGAGGTTGGCATTGGCTAGAAGAATGTCTATTCTTACCAGCCAGATACTGGTAGAGGTTGGCATTGGCTAGAAGAATGTCTATTCTTACCAGCCAGATACTGGTAGAGGTTGGCATTGGCTAGTAGAATGTCTATTCTTACCAACCAGATACTGGTAGAGGTTGGCATTGGCTAGAAGAATGTCTATTCTTACCAACCAGATACTGGTAGAGGTTGGCATTGGCTAGAAGAATGTCTATTCTTACCAACCAGATACTGGTAGAGGTTGGCATTGGCTAGAAGAATGTCTATTCTTACCAACCAGATACTGGTAGAGGTTGGCATTGGCTAGAAGAATGTCTATTCTTACCAGCCAGATACTGGTAGAGGTTGGCATTGGCTAGAAGAATGTCTATTCTTACCAGCCAGATACTGGTAGAGGTTGGCATTGGCTAGTATAATGTCTATTCTTACCAGCCAGATACTGGTAGAGGTTGGCATTGGCTAGTAGAATGTCTATTCTTACCAGCCAGATACTGGTAGAGGTTGGCACATTAGCAGGTTGTCACACAGAGCATTTGGGAGCTTTTTTTAAAAAAAAATCTGCAAAAGTCCACATGCAAAAAGACCAAAAATAACGTGTGTGTGTATCAACCACTGTGTTAAAGTACATTTCCCACCCTGCAGACAGAGCAGAGTGAAGTGTACTGACCAACAGAGACAGCTGCCACCACGGGGGACATGATGACAGACAGAGTGACAGACAGGGTAAAGTGTACTGACCAACAGAGACAGCTGCCACCACGGGGGACATGATGACAGACAGAGTGACAGACAGGGTAAAGTGTACTGACCAACAGAGACAGCTGCCACCACGGGGGACATGATGACAGACAGAGTGACAGACAGGGTAAAGTGTACTGACCAACAGAGACAGCTGTCACCACGGGGGACATGATGACAGACAGAGTGACAGACAGGGTAAAGTGTACTGACCAACAGAGACAGCTGCCACCACGGGGGACATGATGACAGACAGAGTGACAGACAGGGTAAAGTGTACTGACCAACAGAGACAGCTGCCACCACGGGGGACATGATGACAGACAGAGTGACAGACAGGGTAAAGTGTACTGACCAACAGAGACAGCTGCCACCACGGGGGACATGATGACAGACAGAGTGACAGACAGGGTAAAGTGTACTGACCAACAGAGACAGCTGCCACCACGGGGGACATGATGACAGACAGAGTGACAGACAGGGTAAAGTGTACTGACCAACAGAGACAGCTGCCACCACGGGGGACATGATGACAGACAGAGTGACAGACAGGGTAAAGTGTACTGACCAACAGAGACAGCTGCCACCACGGGGGACATGATGACAGACAGAGTGACAGACAGGGTAAAGTGTACTGACCAACAGAGACAGCTGCCACCACGGGGGACATGATGACAGACAGAGTGACAGACAGGGTAAAGTGTACTGACCAACAGAGACAGCTGCCACCACGGGGGACATGATGACAGACAGAGTGACTCCTCCTGCTATAACCAGGTTCCTCCTGTGAGGAGAGATGTCCTTCCCCTCATAGCGGTTATGGATCTGACAGACAAACAGACAGGGGTTAGAGGTCACAGGTTATGGATCTGACAGATAAACAGACAGGGGTTAGAGGTCACAGGTTATGGATCTGACAGATAAACAGACAGGGGTTAGAGGTCACAGGTTATGTCTCTTATTTAACCAGTATTTTGACAGGGAAGTCCTATTGAGACTAGGATCTCTTTTCCAGATGAACCAACACATACAGTACACTATTACAAATCACAGTACACTATACAATATACAATTACAAAACATTAAAACAATGCATTCAGAAAGTATTCACACCCTTCCCTTTTCCACATTTTGTTACACTAAATTAAAAATAATCCTCAATCTACACAATATACCACATAATGACAAAGAGACAAAAAACAAGAATTCAGACCCTTTACTATGAGACTCGAAGGTGCTTCCTGTTTCCATTGATCATCCTTGAGATGTTTCTTCAACTTGAAGTTTGGAACCAAAAGACGGAGGTGACCAAGAACCCGATGGTCCCTCTGACAGAGCTCCAGAGTTCCTCTGTGGAGATGGGAGAACCTTCCAGAAGGACAACCATCTCTGTAGCACTCCACCAATCAGGCCTTTATGGTAGAGTGGCCAGACGGAAGCCACTCCTCAGTAAAAGGCACATGACAGCCCGCTTGGAGTTTTCCAAAAGGCACATAAAGGTCTCTGACCATGATAAACAAGATTCTCTGGTCTGATGAAACCAAGATTGAATTATTTGGCCTGAATGCCAAGCATCACGTCTGGAGGAAACCTGGCACCATCCCTACAGTGAAGCATGGTGGTGGCAGCATCATGCTGTGGGGATGTTTTTCAGCGGCAGGGACTGGGAGACTAGTCAGGATCGAGGCAAAGATGAATGGAGCAAAGTACAGAGAGATCCTTGATGAAAACCTGCTCCAGAGCTCTCAGGACCTCAGACTGGAGAGGATCTGCAGAGAAGAATGGGAGAAACTCCCCAAATACAGGTGTGCCAAGCTTGTAGCGTCATACCCAAGAAGACTCAAGGCTGTAATCGCTGCCAACGGTGCTTCAACAAAGTGCTGAGTAAAGGGTCTGAATACTTAATAAAGTGCTGAGTAAAGGGTCTGAATACTTAACAAAGTACTGAGTAAAGGCTCTGAATACTTAACAAAGTACTGAGTAAAGGCTCTGAATACTTAACAAAGTACTGAGTAAAGGCTCTGAATACTTAATAAAGTACTGAGTAAAGGCTCTGAATACTTAATAAAGTACTGAGTAAAGGGTCTGAATACTTAATAAAGTACTGAGTAAAGGCTCTGAATACTTAATAAAGTACTGAGTAAAGGCTCTGAATACTTAATAAAGTACTGAGTAAAGGGTCTGAATACTTAATAAAGTGCTGAGTAAAGGGTCTGAATACTTAATAAAGTACTGAGTAAAGGCTCTGAATACTTAATAAAGTACTGAGTAAAGGCTCTGAATACTTAATAAAGTACTGAGTAAAGGGTCTGAATACTTAATAAAGTGCTGAGTAAAGGCTCTGAATACTTAATAAAGTACTGAGTAAAGGCTCTGAATACTTAATAAAGTGCTGAGTAAGGGCTCTGAATACTTAATAAAGTACTGAGTAAAGGGTCTGAATACTTAATAAAGTACTGAGTAAAGGCTCTGAATACTTAATAAAGTACTGAGTAAAGGGTCTGAATACTTAATAAAGTGCTGAGTAAAGGGTCTGAATACTTAATAAAGTACTGAGTAAAGGCTCTGAATACTTAATAAAGTACTGAGTAAAGGCTCTGAATACTTAATAAAGTACTGAGTAAAGGGTCTGAATACTTAATAAAGTGCTGAGTAAAGGCTCTCAATACTTAATAAAGTGCTGAGTAAAGGCTCTGAATACTTAATAAAGTACTGAGTAAAGGCTCTGAATACTTAATAAAGTGCTGAGTAAGGGCTCTGAATACTTAATAAAGTACTGAGTAAAGGGTCTGAATACTTAATAAAGTACTGAGTAAAGGCTCTGAATACTTAATAAAGTACTGAGTAAAGGGTCTGAATACTTAATAAAGTGCTGAGTAAAGGCTCTGAATACTTAATAAAGTACTGAGTAAAGGCTCTGAATACTTAATAAAGTGCTGAGTAAAGGCTCTGAATACTTAATAAAGTACTGAGTAAAGGGTCTGAATACTTAATAAAGTACTGAGTAAAGGCTCTGAATACTTAATAAAGTGCTGAGTAAAGGCTCTGAAAACTTAATAAAGTGCTGAGTAAAGGCTCTGAATACTGATGTAAATATGATGTTTCAGTTTGTTTTATTTTTAATACATTTGCAAACCTGTTTTTCCTTTGTATTTATGGGGTACTGTGTGTAGATTGATGAGGATAAATATATACATTTTAGAATAAGGCCAGACAACATTTATTCACTGTTTAACGGATTTCCCCCCCAGAAAAGTGAGGCGAGCGAGCACATAAAAAAAATATGCATTAAGTGGAATAACAGTACTTTACCACATTGTCCTGGGATATATGGACATGAACAATAGGAGAAATATTCAGTACTTTACCACATTGTCCTGGGATATATATATATATACAGTGGGGAGAACAAGTATTTGATACACTGCCGATTTTGCAGGTTTTCCTACTTACAAAGCATGTAGAGGTCTGTAACAGCAGGGCTTCTTAAAGAAAAACTAACAGGTCTGTGAGAGCCGGAATTCTTACTGGTTGGTAGGTGATCAAATACTTATGTCATGCAATAAAATGCAAATTAATTATTTAAAAATCATACAATGTGATTTTCTGGATTCCGTCACTCACAGTTGAAGAGTACCTATGATAAAAATTACAGACTTCTACATGCTTTGTAAGTAGGAAAACCTGCAAAATCGGCAGTGTATCAAATACTTGTTCTCCCCACTGCATAGATATACAGTGGGGAGAACAAGTATTTGATACACTGCCGATTTTGCAGGTTTTCCCACTTACAAAGCATGTAGAAGTCTGTAATTTTTATCATAGGTACTCTTCAACTGTGAGTGATGGAATCTAAAACAAAAATCCAGAAAATCACACTGTATGATTTTTAAATAATTAATTTGCATTTTATTGCATGACATAAGTATTTGATCACCTACCAACCAGTAAGAATTCCGGCTCTCACAGACCTGTTAGTTTTTCTTTAAGATCCCTCCTGTTCTCCACTCATTACCTGTATTAACTGCACCTGTTTGAACTCGTTACCTGTATAAAAGACACCTGTCCACACACTCAATCAAACAGACTCCAACCTCGCCACAATGGCCAAGACCAGAGAGCTGTGTAAGGACATCAGGGATAAAATTGTAGACCTGCACAAGGCTGGGATGGGCTACAGGACAATAGGCAAGCAGCTTGGTGAGAAGGCAACAACTGTTGACGCAATTATTAGAAAATGGAAGAAGTTCAAGATGACGGTCAATCTCCCTCGGTCTGGGGGAACGAGGTTGTTGGCAAAGATCTCGCGATACATGGCCCCATCCATCCTCCCCTCAATACGGTGCAGTCGTCCTGTCCCCTTTGCAGAAAAGCATCCCCAAAGAATGATGTTTCCACCTCCATGCTTCACGGTTGGGATGGTGTTCTTGGGGTTGTACTCATCCTTCTTCTTCCTCCAAACACGGCGAGTGGAGTTTGGACCAAAAAGCTCAATTTTTGTCTCATCAGACCACATGACCTTCTCCCATTCCTCCTCTGGATCATCCAGATGGTCATTGGCAAACTTCAGATGGGCCTGGACATGCGCTGGCTTGAGCAGGGGGACCTTGCGTGCGCTGCAGGATTTTAATCCATGACGGCGTAGTGTGTTACTAATGGTTTTCTTTGAGACTGTGGTCCCAGCTCTCTTCAGGTCATTGACCAGGTCCTGCCATGTAGTTCTGGGCTGATCCCTCAACTTCCTCATGATCATTGATGCCCCACGAGGTGAGATCTTGCATGGTGCCCCAGACCGAGGGAGATTGACCGTCATCTTGAACTTCTTCCATTTTCTAATAATTGCGGCAACAGTTGTTGCCTTCTCACCAAGCTGCTTGCCTATTGTCCTGTAGCCCATCCCAGCCTTGTGCAGGTCTACAATTTTATCCCTGATGTCCTTACACAGCTCTCTGGTCTTGGCCATTGTGGCGAGGTTGGAGTCTGTTTGACTGAGTGTGTGGACAAGTGTCTTTTATACAGGTAACGAGTTCAAACAGGTGCAGTTAATACAGGTAATGAGTGGAGAACAGGTGGGCTTCTTAAAGAAAAACTAACAGGTCTGTGAGAGCCGGAATTCTTACTGGTTGGTAGGTGATCAAATACTTATGTCATGCAATAAAATGCAAATTAATTATTTAAAAATCATACAATGTGATTTTCTGGATTTTTATTTTAGATTCCGTCTCTCACAGTTGAAGTGTACCTATGATAAACATTACAGACCTCTACATGCTTTGTAAGTAGGAAAACCTGCAAAATCGGCAGTGTATCAAATACTTGTTCTCCCCACTGTATATATAGATAAACCTATATCTAGATATACCCATCTACCTATATCTACCTATATCTAGATATATCTAGATATACCCATATCTAGATATACCCATGTCTAGATATACCCATGTCTAGATATACCCATGTCTAGATATACCCATGTCTAGATATACCCATGTCTAGATATACCCATGTCTAGATATACCCATGTCTAGATATACCCATATCTAGACATACCCATATCTAGATATACCCATATCTAGACATACCCATATCTAGACATACCCATATCTAGATATACCCATATCTAGATATACCCATATCTAGATATACCCATATCTAGATATACCCATCTACCTATATCTAGATATACCCATCTACATATATCTAGATATACCTATATCTAGATATACCCATCTACCTATATCTAGATATACCGATATATCTATATCTAGATATACCTATAGATATACCAAAAAACACACACAACTTATTTTTTTATTGATTGATTTTTTTTCAGGGTGTGGAGAAAAGTAGGGCGGGGCATCCGTTAAACAGTATTTGTCCGGCCTACGGCCGTAACGTAACAAAATGTGGAAAAAGTCAAGGGGTCTGAATACTTTCCAAATGCACTATATTAACAGCTTTACCCAAATCTGTAGAGACTGAGACAGAAGTTAGAGGTCAGGGGTTATGGATCTGACAGATGGAGGTTAGAGGTCAAGGGTTATAGATCTGACAGATGGAGGTTAGAGGTCAAGGGTTATGGATCTGACAGATGGAGGTTAGAGGTCAAGGGTTATGGATCTGACATACAGTCGAGGCCAAAAGTTGAGAATGACACGAGTATTGGTCTCCACAAATTTTGCTGCTTCAGTGTTCTTAGATCTTTATGTCAGTAGTTAAGTATAATTACAAGTATTCCAGAAGTGTCAAAGGCAATGACAATGACGTTCAGTTTATGCAAAGAGTCAATATTTGCAGTGCTGACCCTTCTTTTTCAAGACCTCTGCAATCCGCCCTGGCATGCTGTCAGTTAACTTCTGGGCCACATCCTGACTGATGGCAGGCCATTCTTGCATAATCAATGCTTGGAGTTTGTCAGAAGTTGTGGGTTTTTGTTTGTCTACCCGCCTCTTGAGGATCGGCCACAAGTTCTCAATGGGATTAAGGTCTGGGGAGTTTCCTGGCCATGGACCCAAAATGTAGATGTTTTGTTCCCCGAGCCACTTAGTTATCACTTTTGCCTTATGGCAAGGTGCTCCATCATGCTGGAAAAGGCATTGGTCGTCACCAAACGGAAAGGGGATTCATCAGAGAAAATGACTCTACCCCAGTCCTCAGCAGTCCAATCCCTGTACCTTTTGCAGAATATCAGTCTGTCCCTGATGTTTTTCCTGGAGAGAAGTGGCTTCTTTGCTGCCCTTCTTGACACCAGGCCATCCTCCAAAAGTCTTCGCCTCACTGTGCGTGCAGATGCTGCCTGCTGCCATTCCTGAGCAAGCTCTGCACTGGTGGTGCCCCGATCCTGCAGCTGAATCAACTTTAGGAGACGGTCCTGGCGCTTGCTGGACTTTCTTGGGCACCCTGACGCCTCCTTCACAACAATTGAACCTCTCTCCTTGAAGTTCTTGATGATCTGATAAATGGTTGATTTAGGTGCAATCTTACCAGCAGCAATATCCTTGCCTGTGAAGCCCTTTTTGCGCAAAGCAATGATGACGGCACGTGTTTCCTTGCAGGTAACCATGGTTGACAGAGGAAGAACAATGATTTCAAGCACCACCCTGAAATGCAGTGGAAATGTTTTTGGGGGATTAAGTTCATTTTCATGGCAAAGAAGCACTTTGCAATTAATTGCAATTCATCTGATCACTCTTCATGACATTCTGGAGTATATGCAAATTGCCATCATCAACACTGAGGCAGCAAACTTTGTGGAGACCAATACCAATATTAGGTCAGGGGTCACTGTACTGTGTGGAGTACCATGACTCTAGAAATTACATGAGTGATGCAGTGGTTGGCTATTGGCTGGCTCTGGTTAAATCTATTGGCTAGCTCTGGTTACATCTATTGGCTGGCTCTGGTTACATCTATTGGCTAGCTCTGGTTACATCTATTGGCTAGCTCTGGTTACATCTATTGGCTGGCTCTGGTTACATCTATTGGCTGGCTCTGGTTACATCTATTGGCTGGCTCTGGTTACATCTATTGGCTGGCTCTGGTTACATCTATTGGCTAGCTCTGGTTACATCTATTGGCTGGCTCTGGTTACATCTATTGGCTAGCTCTGGTTACATCTATTGGCTAGCTCTGGTTACATCTATTGGCTAGCTCTGGTTACATCTATTGGCTAGCTCTGGTTACATCTATTGGCTGGCTCTGGTTACATCTATTGGCTAGCTCTGGTTACATCTATTGGCTGGCTCTGGTTACATCTATTGGCTGGCTCTGGTTACATCTATTGGCTGGCTCTGGTTACAGCTATTGGCTAGCTCTGGTTACATCTATTGGCTGGCTCTGGTTACATCTATTGGCTGGCTCTGGTTACATCTATTGGCTGGCTCTGGTTACAGCTATTGGCTAGCTCTGGTTACATCTATTGGCTAGCTCTGGTTACATCTATCTAAAACAATCCTGTGTAATCATTGACTTGACCTGCTGTCTGTGTTCATATAAAACAAGCCTGTGTAATCATTGACTTGATAACCAGACAACAATGAAGCCATCTATCTACCTGTCAAAACAACTGCTAATGTAATCTGATGAACTTCTGAGTCTGCAGTGTGTTAGGGTTACCTCACCTTTCTCCCCACATACACAGGGATGCCTATGATCATGGCGGGGATGGCGATTCCAGCGATCAGAGCGATGCCCACCGGCGCACCCACCAGTGTGCCCAGCTGCCACAGGATCTTCTTCTTCCTGCTCCAGGGTTTTCTCCCCCAGAAAGTGCAGCCTGAAGGGCTGGAGGACACACGATATGATTACAATACAAGCCTGACAGACATGATTACAACACAAGCCTGACAGACTGACAGAGATGATTACAACACAAGCCTGACAGACATGATTACAACACAAGCCTGACAAATATTATTACAACACAAGCCTGACAGACTGACAGAGATGATTACAACACAAGCCTGACAGAGATGATTACAACACAAGCCTGACAGACTGACAGAGATGATTACAACACAAGCCTGACAGACATGATTACAACACAAGCCTGACAGACATGATTACAACACAAGCCTGACAGACATGATTACAACACAAGCCTGACAGATATGATTACAACACAAGCCTGACAGATATGATTACAACAAGCCTGACAGATATGATTACAACACAAGCCTGACAGATATGATTACAACACAAGCCTGACAGACTGACAGATATGATTACAACACAAGCCTGACAGACTGACAGAGATGATTACAACACAAGCCTGACAGACTGACAGAGATGATTACAACACAAGCCTGACAGACATGATTACAACACAAGCCTGACAGATATGATTACAACACAAGCCTGACAGATATGATTACAACACAAGCCTGACAGACATGATTACAACACAAGCCTGACAGATATGATTACAACACAAGCCTGACAGATATGATTACAACACAAGCCTGACAGATATGATTACAACACAAGCCTGACAGATATGATTACAACACAAGCCTGACAGATATGATTACAACACAAGCCTGACAGATATGATTACAACACAAGCCTGACAGGCTGAGCAGGGGATTTCTTAGCTACTATTCCCTGTATAGGACATACAGGGTGTCATTTAGGACCCAGCCTAGCAGGAATGAGTCAGGCAGGATGTTTCCAGGCAGAACACTGTGGCTGCTGTAGAGATAGTGATGTACTAATACTACTGAGTGTTGAAAGCCCCCTAACCTCTAACCCTCTGCCTCTCACCTGAGGTAGTGCAGGTCAGAGATCTCCTTCATGCAGAGCCAGCAGAACTCACAGCCGCACACGGCACAGGTCATGTGGTTACAGCTGCCGTCGTTCATCTTGATGATGTAAGCAGCACAGCGTGGACACGGCTTGATGTCATCAGCTGGGATGGAGGTGGAGACAATTGGAGATGTCAAAAAATAAATAAATATGTGGAATAGACATACTGTCTGTTTAACAGGTAAAGGGTCCACCTGCCCTAAATCCCAGACAGTACATAGACCCTCTTCTTCATCTATGGCATTGAACCTACCTACTTCTATTGCCAGAGGCAGTATCCCAGTTCTCAACTGGCCACACAAGGACCTGTGGTTTCTGGTTGGGTAAGAGGTGACATAAGATTCTGGATCGTATCGGCTTTTGATCTGGTTGTAATTTCTGAGTTCTGGTTTTATCCATGTCAGCTGATAATTTCTCTTTGTAGTTTAGGGTTGTGTTTTATTATGTTGACATTGCACCCTTACTGGTTTCTAAATATGTATATCAGCTTAATTAAATATGGCATTGAGCTCCTTTGTCAAAAGGTAGTTGTTGGATGGGGAGCGTCACTGCACAGCTATTTTCAGGTCTCTTCAGAGATGTTCGATCAGGTTCAAGTCCTGGCTCTGGCTGAGCCACCCAAGGACATTCAGAGACTAGTCCCGAAGCCACTCCTTTTATTTTTTTATTTTTTATTTCACCTTTATTTAACCAGGTAGGTCAGTTGAGAACAAGTTCTCACTTACAACTGAGACCTGGCCAAGACAAAGCAAAGCAGTGCGACAAAAACAACAGAGTTACACAGTAAACAAACATACAGTCAATAACACAAGAAGATCTATATACAGAGTGCAAAATGCAGTAAGGTTAGGAAGGTAGGACAACAAATAGGCCATAGTGGTGAAATAAATTACAGATTATCATCATTAACACAGGAATGAAGGATGTGCAAATTATGATGTGCAAATAGAGATACTGGAGTGCAAGATTAGCGAAAAGAACAAAAATAAATATGGGGATGAGGTAGTAGTGTGGGCTATTTACAGAAGGGTTATGTACAGGTGCAGTGATCGATAAGCAGCTCTGACAGCTGATGCTTAAAGTTAGTGAGGGAGATAGGAATCTCTAGCTTCAATGATTTTTGCAATTCGTTCCAGTCATTGGCAGCAGCGAACTGGAAGGAATGGCAGCCAAAGGAGGTGTTGGCTTTGGGGGTGACCAGTGAGATATACCTGCTGGAGCGCATGCTACGGGTGGGTGTTGCTATGGTGACCAGTGAGCTGAGATAGGGCGGGGATTTACCTAATAAAGACTTATAGATGACCTGGAGCCAGTGGGTTTGGCGACGAATATATAATGAAGGCCAGCCAACGAGAGCATACAGGTCGCAGTGATGGGTAGTGTATGGGGCTTTGGTGACAAAAAGGATGGCACTGTGATAGACTACATCCAATTTGCTAAGTAGAGTGTTGGAGGCTAGTTTGTAAATGACATCGCCGAAATCAAGGATCGGTAGGATAGTCAGTTTTACAAGGGCATGTTTGGCAGCATGAGTGAAGGAGGCTTTGTTGCGAAATAGGAAGCTAATTCTGGATTTAATTTTGGATTGGAGATGGTTGATGTGAGTCTGGAAGTTGAGTTTACAGTCTAACCAGACGCCTTGGTATTTGTAGGTGTCCACGTATTCTAATTCGGACCCGTCGAGAGTAGTGATGATAGTCCGGTGGGCGGGTGCTGGCAGCGTTCGATAGAAAAGCATGCACTTAGTTTTACTAGCGTTTAAGAGCAGTTGGAGGCCACGGAAGGAGTGTTGTATAGCATTGAAGCTTGTTTGAAGGTTAGTAAACACAGTGTCCAAAGAGGGGCCAGATGTATACAGAATGGTGTCATCTGATATCGTTCAGTACCTTGAGCGTAGCTGAGGTGACCCATGACCAGCTCGGAAACCAGATTGCATAGCAGAGAAGGTACGGTGGGATTCGAAGTGGTCAGTTATCTCTTTGTTAACTTGGCTTTCGAAGACTTTAGAAAGGCAGGGCAGGATGGATATAGGTCTGTAACAGTTTGGGTCTAGAGTGTCTCCCCCTTTGAAGAGGGGGATGACCGCGGCAGCTTTCCAATCTCTAGGGATCTCAGACGATACGAAAGAGAGGTTGAACAGGCTAGTGATAGGTGTTGCAACAATTTTGGCTGATAATTTCAGAAAGAGAGGGTCCAGATTATCTAGCCCAGCAGATTTGTAGGGGTCCAGACTTAGCAGCTCTTTCAGAACATCAGCCGTCTGGATTTGGGTGAAGGAGAAGCGGGGGGGGGCTTGGGCGAGTAGCTGCCGGGGGTACAGAGCTGTTGGCCGGGGTAGGGGTAGCCAGGTGGAAAGCATGGCCAGCCGTAGCAAAATGCTTATTGAAATTTTCGATAATCGTGGATTTATCGGTGGTAACAGTGTTTCCGAGCCTCAATGCAGTGGGCAACTGGGAGGAGGTGCTCTTATTCTCCATGGACTTTACAGTGTCCCAGAACTTTTTGGAGTTAGTACTACAGGAAGCAAATTTCTGTTTGAAAAAGCTGGCCTTTGCTTTTCTAACTGACTGTGTGTACTTGTTCCTGACTTCCCTGAATAGCTGCATATCGCGGGGGCTGTTCGATGCTAATGCAGTGCGCCACAGGATGTTTTTGTGTTGGTCTAGTGCAGTCAAGTCTGGGGTGAACCAAGGGCTATATCTATTCTTAGTTCTACATTTTGTGAAAGGGGCATGCTTATTTAATGGTGAGGAAAGCACTTTTAAAGAACAACCAGGCGTCCTCTACTGACGGGATGAGGTCAATATCCTTCCAGGATACCTGGGCCAGGTCGAATAGAAAGGCCTGCTCGCAAAAGTGTTTTAGGGAGTGTCTGACAGTGATAAGGGGTGGTCGTTTGACCGCTGACCCATTGCGAGCGCAGGCGATGAGGCAGTGATCGCTGAGATCCTGGTTGAAAACAGAGGAGGTGTATTTGGAGGGCAAGTTAGTCAGGATGATATCAATAATGGTACCCATGTTTACGGATTTTGGGTTGTACCTGGTGGGTTCCTTGATAAGTTGTGTGAGATTGAGGGCATCTATCTTAGATTGAAGGACAGCCGGGGTGTTAAGCATATCCCAGTTTAAATCACCTAACAGTACAAACTCTGAAGATAGATGGGGGGCAATCGATTCACATATGGAGTCCAGGGCACAGCTGGGGGCTGAGGGGGGTCTGTAACAGACGGCAACAGTGAGAGACTTATTTCTGGAAAGGTGGATTTTTAAGAGTAGAAGCTCAAACTGTTTGGGCACAGACCTGGACAGTATGACAGAACTCTGCATGTTATCTCTGCAGTAGATTGCAACTCCTGCACAACCTCCTGCGTTGTCTTGGCTGTGTGCTTAGGGTTGTTGTCCTGTTGGAAGGTGAACGTTTGCCCCAGTCACCTCCCTGACCAAGGCCCTTCTCTCCCGATTGCGCAGTTTGGCCGGTCGGTTCCAAACTTTTTCCATTTAAGAATGATGGAGGCCACTGTGCTCTTGGGGACCTTCAATGCTGCAGAAATGTTTTTCTACTCTCCCCCAGATCTGTGCCTCGACACAATCCTGTCTCGGAACTCTACAGAAAATTCCTTCGACCTCATGGCTTGGTTTTAGCTCTGCCATGCACTGTCAACTGTTGGACCTTATATAGACTTATGTGTTCCTTTCCAAAACATGTCCAATCAATTGAATTTACCACAGGAGGTCTCCAATCAAGTTGTAGAAACATCAAGGATGATCAATGGAAACAGGATGCACCTGAGCTCATTTTTGAGTCCCATAGCAAAGGGTCTGAATACTTTTTATTTTTAATAAATTTGTTAAAATTTATAAAAAACAGTTTTTGCTTTGTCATTATGGGGTTTTATGTGTCGATTGATTAGGAAAAAAACGAATAAGGCTGTAACAAAATGTGGAAAAAGTGAAGCGGTCTGAACGCACTGTATCCCAGTTGAAAAGCTTCTTTGTTATTCTGTCCTCTGACATATTGATAAGTCGGTCCATAACCTAATCATATCGCCACTCTTATTTCAGAGGCTCCATCCCATGTTTCCTTCAATAGCAAGACTTGGGACTAGCTCATGCACTCCCAGAAAACATGGTAGGGCTCCATTCTGAATAGTTAACGGTTTCGGCTTCTTTAAAAGCACAGATTCCAGCAGCATAGTTCAGTATAGGACACACACATGAATGATCAAGCTGTGATTATGTACAATAGCCATGGTCTTTATATATGTTCAGTTTACTACCAACAGACTGCAACACTCTACCTGCACAATCTGATAGACTTTATACCCTCCTCAAAGATACATACATTCATCAGACAGGAAACCAAGGTATTTCTATGAGCTAGTGTAGTTTAGGGGCATTGCTCCAAAAAGAGAAGTACTGAATACTTCTTACTGAACTTGCATTTTGAAGTGCATTATCTGGGTTAATCATTCATCTCCATTTGGTACACCACATATTGACAGTGTTCAACATTGCAAATCAAACGCACTCTCTGCAAGGAGGACAATATCATCTGCGTACAACAGTCATCATTTTAACTCATAGGTTAGCATGATTTGCTGTGCCAAGTCATTTACAAAAAGGACAAAGTTGGGGAAAGCACATCGCCTTGTTCAACTCCAAATGGAGTGGAAAACCATCCAGTCTTCAGCTCATTAACCTGTCCACAGGAGACTGGAGCTCTATATACAATCTGTCCACAGAAAACCATCCAGTCTTCAGCTCATTAACCTGTCCACAGGAGACTGGAGCTCTATATACAATCTGTCCACAGAAAACCATCCAGTCTTCAGTTCATTAACCTGTCCACAGGAGACTGGAGCTCTATATACAATCTGTCCACAGAAAACCATCCAGTCTTCAGCTCATTAACCTGTCCACAGGAGACTGGAGCTCTATATACAATCTGTCCACAGAAAACCATCCAGTCTTCAGTTCATTAACCTGTCCACAGGAGACTGGAGCTCTATATACAATCTGTCCACAGAAAACCATCCAGTCTTCAGCTCATTAACCTGTCCACAGGAGACTGGAGCTCTATATACAATCTGTCCACAGAAAACCATCCAGTCTTCAGTTCATTAACCTGTCCACAGGAGACTGGAGCTCTATATACAATCTGTCCACAGAAAACCATCCAGTCTTCAGTTCATTAACCTGTCCACAGGAGACTGGAGCTCTATATACAATCTGTCCACAGAAAACCATCCAGTCTTCAGTTCATTAACCTGTCCACAGGAGACTGGAGCTCTATATACAATCTGTCCACAGAAAACCATCCAGTCTTCAGTTCATTAACCTGTCCACAGGAGACTGGAGCTCTATATACAATCTGTCCACAGAAAACCATCCAGTCTTCAGTTCATTAACCTGTCCACAGGAGACTGGAGCTCTATATACAATCTGTCCACAGAAAACCATCCAGTCTTCAGCTCATTAACCTGTCCACAGGAGACTGGAGCTCTATATACAATCTGTCCACAGAAAACCATCCAGTCTTCAGTTCATTAACCTGTCCACAGGAGACTGGAGCTCTATATACAATCTGTCCACAGAAAACCATCCAGTCTTCAGTTCATTAACCTGTCCACAGGAGACTGGAGCTCTATATACAATCTGTCCACAGAAAACCATCCAGTCTTCAGTTCATTAACCTGTCCACAGGAGACTGGAGCTCTATATACAATCTGTCCACAGAAAACCATCCAGTCTTCAGCTCATTAACCTGTCCACAGGAGACTGGAGCTCTATATACAATCTGTCCACAGAAAACCATCCAGTCTTCAGTTCATTAACCTGTCCACAGGAGACTGGAGCTCTATATACAATCTGTCCACAGAAAACCATCCAGTCTTCAGTTCATTAACCTGTCCACAGGAGACTGGAGCTCTATATACAATCTGTCCACAGAAAACCATCCAGTCTTCAGTTCATTAACCTGTCCACAGGAGACTGGAGCTCTATATACAATCTGTCCACAGAAAACCATCCAGTCTTCAGCTCATTAACCTGTCCACAGGAGACTGGAGCTCTATATACAATCTGTCCACAGAAAACCATCCAGTCTTCAGTTCATTAACCTGTCCACAGGAGACTGGAGCTCTATATACAATCTGTCCACAGAAAACCATCCAGTCTTCAGCTCATTAACCTGTCCACAGGAGACTGGAGCTCTATATACAATCTGTCCACAGAAAACCATCCAGTCTTCAGTTCATTAACCTGTCCACAGGAGACTGGAGCTCTATATACAATCTGTCCACAGAAAACCATCCAGTCTTCAGTTCATTAACCTGTCCACAGGAGACTGGAGCTCTATATACAATCTGTCCACAGAAAACCATCCAGTCTTCAGTTCATTAACCTGTCCACAGGAGACTGGAGCTCTATATACAATCTGTCCACAGAAAACCATCCAGTCTTCAGTTCATTAACCTGTCCACAGGAGACTGGAGCTCTATATACAATCTGTCCACAGAAAACCATCCAGTCTTCAGTTCATTAACCTGTCCACAGGAGACTGGAGCTCTATATACAATCTGTCCACAGAAAACCATCCAGTCTTCAGTTCATTAACCTGTCCACAGGAGACTGGAGCTCTATATACAATCTGTCCACAGAAAACCATCCAGTCTTCAGCTCATTAACCTGTCCACAGGAGACTGGAGCTCTATATACAATCTGTCCACAGAAAACCATCCAGTCTTCAGTTCATTAACCTGTCCACAGGAGACTGGAGCTCTATATACAATCTGTCCACAGAAAACCATCCAGTCTTCAGTTCATTAACCTGTCCACAGGAGACTGGAGCTCTATATACAATCTGTCCACAGAAAACCATCCAGTCTTCAGCTCATTAACCTGTCCACAGGAGACTGGAGCTCTATATACAATCTGTCCACAGAAAACCATCCAGTCTTCAGTTCATTAACCTGTCCACAGGAGACTGGAGCTCTATATACAATCTGTCCACAGAAAACCATCCAGTCTTCAGCTCATTAACCTGTCCACAGGAGACTGGAGCTCTATATACAATCTGTCCACAGAAAACCATCCAGTCTTCAGTTCATTAACCTGTCCACAGGAGACTGGAGCTCTATATACAATCTGTCCACAGAAAACCATCCAGTCTTCAGTTCATTAACCTGTCCACAGGAGACTGGAGCTCTATATACAATCTGTCCACAGAAAACCATCCAGTCTTCAGTTCATTAACCTGTCCACAGGAGACTGGAGCTCTATATACAATCTGTCCACAGAAAACCATCCAGTCTTCAGTTCATTAACCTGTCCACAGGAGACTGGAGCTCTATATACAATCTGTCCACAGAAAACCATCCAGTCTTTAGTTCATTAACCTGTCTCTTTCTCTTGCCGTCATTGGCAAGAGAAAGAGACGGAGATATAGGGTACGGAGGTCGGGGTGCCTTGTAAGGATCTGAAGGCGAGCGGGTAATCTGCCTTTACCATCAGTATTACTAGCCAACGTACAAACACTGGATAAAAAATTTGATGAGGTACGATCACTAATATCTTACCAACGGGACATTAACTGTAATATCTTATGTTTCACAGAGTCGTGGCTGAACGACGACATGGATAACATTCAGCTGGCGGGATATATGCTGCACCGGCTAGATAGAACAGCAGACTCCGTTAAGACGGGGGGGGGGGGGTTGTATATCTGTAAACAACAGCTGGTGCACGAAATCTAAGGAAGTCTCTAGATTTTGCTCGCCTGAAGTAGAGTATCTCATGATAAGCTGTTAACACACAGAGACACATATAAAACTCTAGACCACCTTTACTCCACACAGAGATGTATATAAAACTCTAGACCACCTTTACTCCACACACAGACACATATAAAACTCTAGACCACCTTTACTCCACACACAGAGACACATATAAAACTCTAAACCACCTTTACTCCACACACAGACACATATAAAACTCTAGACCACCTTTACTCCACACAGAGACACATATAAAACTCTAGACCACCTTTACTCCACACAGAGACACATAAAACTCTAGACCACCTTTACTCCACACAGAGACACATATAAAACTCTAGACCACCTTTACTCCACACAGAGACACATATAAAACTCTAGACCACCTTTACTCCACACAGAGACACATATAAAACTCTAGACCACCTTTACTCCACACACAGAGACACATATAAAACTCTAGACCACCTTTACTCCACACAGAGACACATATAAAACTCTAGACCACCTTTACTCCACACAGAGACACATAAAACTCTAGACCACCTTTACTCCACACAGAGACACATAAAACTCTAGACCACCTTTACTCCACACAGAGACACATATAAAACTCTAGACCACCTTTACTCCACACAGAGACACATATAAAACTCTAGACCACCTTTACTCCACACAGAGACACATAAAACTCTAGACCACCTTTACTCCACACAGAGACACATAAAACTCTAGACCACCTTGACTCCACACAGAGACACATATAAAACTCTAGACCACCTTTACTCCACACAGAGACACATATAAAACTCTAGACCACCTTTACACCACACAGAGACACATATAAAACTCTAGACCACCTTTACTCCACACAGAGACACATATAAAACTCTAGACCACCTTTACTCCACACAGAGACACATATAAAACTCTAGACCACCTTTACTCCACACAGAGACACATAAAACTCTAGACCACCTTTACTCCACACAGAGACACATAAAACTCTAGACCACCTTTACTCCACACAGAGACACATATAAAACTCTAGACCACCTTTACTCCACACAGAGACACATATAAAACTCTAGACCACCTTTACACCACACAGAGACACATATAAAACTCTAGACCACCTTTACTCCACACAGAGACACATATAAAACTCTAGACCACCTTTACTCCACACAGAGACACATAAAACTCTAGACCACCTTTACACCACACAGAGACACATAAAACTCTAGACCACCTTTACTCCACACAGAGACACATATAAAACTCTAGACCACCTTTACTCCACACAGAGACACATAAACCTCTAGACCACCTTTACTCCACACAGAGACACATAAACCTCTAGACCACCTTTACTCCACACAGAGACACATATAAAACTCTAGACCACCTTTACTCCACACAGAGACACATATAAAACTCTAGACCACCTTTACTCCACACAGAGACACATATAAAACTCTAGACCACCTTTACTCCACACAGAGACACATATAAAACTCTAGACCACCTTTACTCCACACAGAGACACATAAAACTCTAGACCACCTTTACTCCACACAGAGACACATAAAACTCTAGACCACCTTTACTCCACACAGAGACACATATAAAACTCTAGACCACCTTTACTCCACACAGAGACACATAAAACTCTAGACCACCTTTACTCCACACAGAGACACATATAAAACTCTAGACCACCTTTACTCCACACAGAGACACATAAAACTCTAGACCACCTTTACTCCACACAGAGACACATAAAACTCTAGACCACCTTTACTCCACACAGAGACACATATAAAACTCTAGACCACCTTTACTCCACACAGAGACACATAAAACTCTAGACCACCTTTACTCCACACAGAGACACATAAAACTCTAGACCACCTTTACTCCACACAGAGACACATATAAAACTCTAGACCACCTTTACTCCACACAGAGACACATAAAACTCTAGACCACCTTTACTCCACACAGAGACACATATAAAACTCTAGACCACCTTTACTCCACACAGAGACACATATAAAACTCTAGACCACCTTTACTCCACACAGAGACACATAAAACTCTAGACCACCTTTACTCCACACAGAGACACATATAAAACTCTAGACCACCTTGACTCCACACAGAGACACATATAAAACTCTAGACCACCTTTACTCCACACAGAGACACATAAAACTCTAGACCACCTTTACTCCACACAGAGACACATAAAACTCTAGACCACCTTTACTCCACACAGAGACACATAAAACTCTAGACCACCTTTACTCCACACAGAGACACATAAAACTCTAGACCACCTTTACTCCACACAGAGACACATAAAACTCTAGACCACCTTTACTCCACACAGAGACACATAAAACTCTAGACCACCTTTACTCCACACAGAGACACATAAAACTCTAGACCACCTTTACTCCACACAGAGACACATATAAAACTCTAGACCACCTTTACTCCACACAGAGACACATAAAACTCTAGACCACCTTTACTCCACACAGAGACACATAAAACTCTAGACCACCTTTACTCCACACAGAGACACATATAAAACTCTAGACCACCTTTACTCCACACAGAGACACATATAAAACTCTAGACCACCTTTACACCACACAGAGACACATATAAAACTCTAGACCACCTTTACTCCACACAGAGACACATATAAAACTCTAGACCACCTTTACTCCACACAGAGACACATATAAAACTCTAGACCACCTTTACTCCACACAGAGACACATATAAAACTCTAGACCACCTTTACTCCACACAGAGACACATAAAACTCTAGACCACCTTTACTCCACACAGAGATGTATATAAAACTCTAGACCACCTTTACTCCACACAGAGATGTATATAAAACTCTAGACCACCTTTACTCCACACAGAGATGTATATAAACCTCTAGACCACCTTTACTCCACACAGAGACACATATAAAACTCTCCCTCACCCTCCATTTGGCAAATCTGACCATAATTCCATCCTCCTGATTCCTGCTTATAAGCAAAAACTAAAGCAGGAAGTACCAGTGACTCGGTCAATAAAGAAGTGGTCAGATGACGCAGATGCTAAACTACAGGACTGTTCTGTTAGCAGACTGGAATATGTTGCGGGATTCTACTGACGGCAATGAAGAGTACACCACAACAGTCACTGGCTTCATCAATAAGTGCATCGATGATGACGTCCCTACAGTGACTGTACCTACATAATCCAACCAGAAACCATAGATTACAGGCAACTGAGCTGCCGCTTTCAAGGAGCGGGACTTTATTTCAGACGCTTATAATAAATTCCGCTATGCCCTCAGACGAACCATCAAAACAAAGGAGATGATTGTGGACTACAGGAAAAGGAGGACCAAGCACGCCCCCATTCTCATCGACAGAGCTGTAGTGGAGCAGGTTGAGTTCCTCGGTGTCCACATCAACAAAATATCATGATCCAAACACACCAAGACAAGGGCACGACAAAGCCTATTCCCCCTCAGGAGACTGAAAAGATTTGGCAAAAGGTTCTACAGCTGCACCATTGAGAGCACCCTGACTGGTTGCATCACTGCCTGGTATGGCAACTGCTCGGCCTCCGACTGCAAGGCACTACAAAGGGTAGTGCGTACGGCACAATACATAACTGGGGCCAAGCTTCCTGCCATCCAAGAACTCTATACCAGGAGGTGTCAAAGGAAGGCCATAAAAATTGTCAAAGTCTCCAGCCACCCTAGTCATAGACTGTTCTCTCTGCTACTGCACAGCAAGCGGTACCGGAGCACCAAGTCTAGGTCAAAAAGGCTTCTCAACAGTTTCTACCCCAGAGCCATCAGACACCTGAACAGCTAATCAAATGGCTACCTGGACTATTTGCATTGTACCCCCCCCCACACCTCTTTTACGCTGCTGCTACTTCTCTGTTTATTATCTATGCAGTCTCACTAACTATACCTACATGTACAGTTGAAGTCGTAAGTTCACATAGACTTAGGTTGAAGTCATTAAAACTAATTCTTCAACCTCTCCAGATTTCATGTTAATAAACTTGTTTGGCAAGTCGGTTAGGACTACTTTGTGCATGACACAAGTAATTCTTCCAACAATTGTTTACAGACAGATTATTTCACTATATCACAATTCCAGTGGGTCAGAAGATTACATACATTAAGTTGACTGCCGTTAAACAGCTTGGAAAATTCCAGAAAATGATGTAATGGCTTTAGAAGCGTCTGATAGGCTAATTGACATAATTTGAGTCAATTGGAGGTGTACCTGTGGATGTATTTCAAGGCTTACCTTCAAACTCAGTGCCTCTTTGCTATACATCAAGGGAACATCTAAAGAAATCAGCAAAGACTGCAGAAAGAAAATTGTAGACCTCCACAAGTCTGGTTCATCCTTGGGAGCAATTTCCCAACGCCTGAAGGTACCACGTTCATCTGTACAAACAATAGTATGCAAGTATAAACACCATGGGACCACGCAGCCGTCACACCACTCAGGAAAGAGACGCGTTCTGTCTCCTAGAGATGAACGTACTTTGGTGCGAAAAGTGCAAATCAATCCCAGAACAACAGCAAAGGACCTTGTGACGATGCTGGAGGAAACAGCTCAGCAAAGAAGAAGCCACTGCTCCAAAACCGCCATAAAAAAGCCAGACTATGGTTTGCAACTGCACATGGGTCTGACGAAACAAAAACAGAATTGTTTTGCAATAATGACCATCGTTATGTTTGGAGGAAAAAGGGGGATGCTTGCAAGCCGAAGAACACCATCCCAACCGTGAAGCACGGGAGTGGCAGCATCATGTTGTGGGGGTGCTTTGCTGCAGGAGGGACTGGTGCACTTCACAAAATAGATGGCATCATGAGGAAGGAAAATTATGTGGACAATGACCCCAAGCACACTTCCAAAGTTGTGGCAAAATGGCTTAAGGACAACTAAGTCAAGGTATTGGAGTGGCCATCACAAAGCCCTGACCTCAATCCTATAGAACATTTGTGGGCAGAACTGAAAAGGCATGTGCGAGCAAGGAGGCCTTCAAACCTGACTCAGTTACACCAGTTCTGTCAGGAGGAATGGGCCAAAATTCACCCAACTTATTGTGGGAAGCTTGTGGAAGGCTACCCGAAACGTTTGACCAAAGTTAAACAATTTAAAGACAATGCTACCAAATACTAATTGAGTGTATGTAAACTTCTGACCCACTGGGAATGTGATGAAATAAATAAAAGCTGAAATAAATAATTCTGTCTACTATTATTCTGACATTTCACATTCTTAAAATAAAGTGGTGATCCTAACTGACATAAGACAGGGAAATAATACTAGGAAAGAATGTCAGGAATTGTGAAAAGCTGAGTATAAATGTATTTGGCTAAGGTGTATGTAAACTTCCGACTTCAACTGTACATATTACCTCAATTAGCCCAACTAAACGGTGCCTCCGCAAATTGACTCTGTACTGGTACTTCCTGTATATAGCCTCCTCACATTGACTCTGTACTGGTACCACCTGTATATAGCCTCCTCACATTGACTCTGTACTGGTACCACCTGTATATAGCCACCTCACATTAACTCTGTACTGGTACCACCTGTATATAGCCTCCTCACATTGACTCTGTACTGGTACCACCTGTATATAGCCTGCTCACATTGACTCTGTACTGGTACCACCTGTATATAGCCTCCTTACATTGACTCTGTACTGGTACCACCTGTATATATCCTCCTCACATTGACTCTGTACTGGTACCACCTGTATATAGCCACCTCACATTAACTCTGTACTGGTACTTCCTGTATATAGCCTCCTCACATTAACTCTGTACTGGTACTTCCTGTATATAGCCTCCTCACATTAACTCTGTACTGGTACTTCCTGTATATAGCCTCACTACTGTTATTTTTACTGTTATTTTACTGCTTTTATTTCTTGACTTATCTATTGTTTACCTAACACTTATTTTACTTAAACACCAGTTGTATTGTTGGTTAAGGCCTTGTTAGTAAGCATTTCACTGTAAGGTCTACACCTGTTGTATTGTTGGTTAAGGGCTTGTTAGTAAGCATTTCACTGTAAGGTCTACACCTGTTGTATTGTTGGTTAAGGGCTTGTTAGTCAGCATTTCACTGTAAGGTCTACACCTGTTGTATTGTTGGTTAAGGTCTTGTAAGTAAGCATTTCACTGTAAGGTCATCAGTTATTCTGCGCTAGCCAGAGCGAAATTATGAACGCGCCCTTAGATGTTCTATGAGCAGCTTCTCCAGGTTGTCATGGAGACCGTCCACCTTGCTGTTTAAGAGTAATTTGCATTGTATCCATTGAACAACAAATTATTTCAATTATTTATTTTGCAGAAATTACCATTGGGTTCTTTTCTACAAGTCTGTAGCAGCTAACGTATGGTTAACATAGCCTACTGGTTTAAAGTCATTATAGTAACTTGAGGAAGTTAAGAGTTAAGAGAGGAGGAGCTGAAGGAGTGTGTGTTTATGCTGTGTGTTTCCTGCAGCACCACTCTCCTGGCTGTAGTTAAGAGAGGAGGAGCTGAAGGAGTGTGTGTTTATGCTGTGTGTTTCCTGCAGCACCACTCTCCTGGCTGTAGTTAAGAGAGGAGGAGCTGAAGGAGTGTGTGTTTATGCTGTGTGTTACCTGCAGCACCACTCTCCTGGCTGTAGTTAAGAGAGGAGGAGCTGAAGGAGTGTGTGTTTATGCTGTGTGTTACCTGCAGCACCACTCTCCTGGCTGTAGTTAAGAGAGGAGGAGCTGAAGGAGTGTGTGTTTATGCTGTGTGTTACCTGCAGCACCACTCTCCTGGCTGTAGTTAAGAGAGGAGGAGCTGAAGGAGTGTGTGTTTATGCTGTGTGTTACCTGCAGCACCACTCTCCTGGCTGTAGTTAAGAGAGGAGGAGCTGAAGGTGCGGAGCCTCAGGCTCTGGGCTCTCTGCTGCCGGGCGGCATCACATGTCTGGTTGGGGTGCCACAGCTGCTTACAGTGGTAGCAGAACTCTGTGCCACACCCCTCACGCCCACACGTAATCTTAGGACAGCTAGCACAGCCAAAGGCAATGACTGCATACCTGGGGGGACAAAGCAGAGGTACACACAGGTCAGGGTTACACACAGGTCAGGGTTACATATTGACTGCAGGAGAAATGAATACAATGCACTCCGTGCTCAATGTCCAGGAGTCTGAAAAATCTGAGTCTCAGTGTAGTTCCGTTAGCATGGAATTGCATGCATTTGAAGCCAAGGAAGTGATGTTGGAGGCTTGCTCAGTAATGCCTCTCTCTATACCAACTCAAGTTGAAGGCTGACCAGGGTACTGCAGGCTGCCATTAGCTATTCAATTATCCTTAGAACTTCTGTGTGCAATTTTTTAATAAATCAGTGCAAGGACATACATCTGGTGTATTAGAAACAATTATTTGGTACCATGATTGTCTTTGAAATGTGTATTTATTCACACAAAGATTGCCATTTTCCCCTTCACTCTAATGGGGGATCCTGTTTTATGCTGACAATGCCTGCAGTACTTGAACTTTCTGGCTTCTATGACAGAGGGCAGTCGTTATGACCCGGGCAGAACACATCTGAGCTACACAGGACTAAGATGGCACGGTGATGCCATCTGTTGGTAAATGTTCATTACAGCAACACCAGTGTTTTTACCGGTGTGCTTGATATACCCGGATGTATTGCAATGTGCTGAACAAGACTGGTTACTCGCATCAATGACTGTCTCGTCCCTTAACATCCAAACATGGTAACTATCCATGATTTCTGCAAATTAGAGCGAACTGTCCTGGTTTAAAAAAAAAAAAAAAAAAGCCGGAATTCACCTTCGCTACAGTGAGTTTGCTAGTTAACAGTTAGCTTCAGTTTTGTTAGCATGGGATAGACATGGCAGCGAATATCCATCCTCCCCCATTATGACAGAGGTGGAGAATGAACTGGGATATGTTCAGAGGTGAATGGGAGGACTATGCACTAGCCACAGGACTTCTGGAAAAGGATGAACCTAACAGCAACTCAGCAAGGTAACGCAACAGCTATTCTTGATGCTCTTGAACATTACTTTAAGCCAGCAAAGTATGTTATCTACTAGCATAATGTTTTCCGCTGTTGCAAACAGGAGGACGGGGATTCCTTTGACAGCTAATTAACTTCACCATCCCAGCAGACCTTAACATTATAGACAAAGTCCAGGCCTCCGAGCAAGCAGACATTACTAAGCAAATACAATGTCTTCAACGCACTGGTCGAGTCAGTTCCCTGCAAAGTCCACTGAGTTGGACGCAGCATTCAAGCCTGTCCAGTGTACCAGTGGCCATGAAAGCAGCTGTGAAGGCTCAGCTGGTCAAACAGGAAGCAGATGGTCCCATCCGTCACCAAGCCTACAGACTGGATAAGTAATATGGTGATAATCATTGATCCTCAACACCTCAACCATGCTCTGCAACGTTCACGTTACATTATGCCCACGTTGGAGGATGATCTTTACAAGCTCCCGAAGGCCGAGTCTTCATGCTTGTGGATGCCAGAGATGCCTTTCTGCAGTGCAAGCTCGACGAGTCCAGCAGCTACATGACCACCTTTCAGACACCCTGGGGCAGGAAGAGGTGGTTGAAGCTCCCGTATGGGGTCTCTGTGGCTCCAGAGGTGTATCAGTGGAAACAGCACGAGCGGTTGGTGGGACTCAGTGGTGTGGAACCCATAGCAGATGACATCCTCGTAGTGGGCTGTGGGAACAGTGATGAGGAGGCAGAATGTGACCATGACACCAAGCTGCTGGCCCTGATGGACAGATGCAGACAGGTCAAGCTAAGGCTAAGCATAAAAAAGCTTCAGTTCAAAGTCCCAGAGGTCCGCTTTCATGGGCACATCTTGTCCTCCACCGAAGTGCCTCGAGCCAGTGTGGACTTGCCAGTGTGGCTGTTGCCTCATGCAGGACGGCCAGCCTGCAGCATTTGCCTCTAGGGTACTCACTCCAACCGAGCAGAACTACGCCCAGATAGAGGAGTGCAACAATATTACCGCAGAGACAGATCACAAGCCCCTTATTTCTATATTCAGCAAGCCTCTCCTGAATGCCCCAAAACGACTGCAGAGCATGCTACTGGCTCTACAAAGCCAGGGCCGGAGATGTATGTGAGTGACAGTCTCAGCAGGGCTACTGCATCAGACACAAACACACGCTCCATGCATGAACAACACTTCAGACCTGTAGTGCTAACATCCCACATGTGAGAAAATTAAGATGATGAAAGTGGAAGCACCCTTAGTCTTCTGGGTCACGGACTACCTGACCGGTAGGCCACAATTTGTGCGACTACAGAGCTGTGTGTCAGAACAGGCAGTTAGCAACACAGGGCCCACCAGGGAACGGTCCTGTCCCCCTTCCTGTTCAACCTCTACACCTCGGACTTCAGATATAACTCTGAAACATGCCACCTGCAGAAGTTCTCGGATGACTCTGCTATTGTAGGGTGCATCAGGGGTGGGCAGGAGGAGGAGTACAGGAGCACAATCAGTGACTTTGTGGTGTGGTGTGAGCAGAACCACCTTCAGCTCAACATCAGCAAAACAAAGGAGATGGTGGTGGACTTCAGGAGAACCAAGGCCCAACTGACTGCAGTCCCTATACAGGGGATGGATGTGGAAATGGTTGGGTCATACAAGTTCCTGGGAGTCCATATGGACAACAGGCTGGAATGGGCTGGTAACACCAGGGCTCTGTACAAAAATGGCGGCTCAGGTCCTTCAACGTGTGCAGTAAACTACTGCACACCTTCTACCAGTCTGTAGTGGCCAGTGATGTGCTGGGGCGCCAACATGAAAGCCGGTGATGCTTCTCGGGTAAATAAGCTGATCAGGAAGGCTAGCTCTGTTCTGGGGATTAGCCTTGACACTCTAGAGGAGGTGGCGGAGAGACGGATCCTGGCAAAACTGCTGGGTATCATGGCCAACGTCACCCACCCTCTGCACGCCATGGTTATGACGCAGAGGAGCACCTTCAGTCACAGACTGATCCCACCACGGTGTGCCAGAGAGCGCTACAGGAGGCCCTTCCTGCTGGCGGCTATTAGACTATATAATGCCTCACCGGGGTGCCGTGCCGTCGGCAACATCGACCTGGAACTGTTGGGGTGTTAGGACCTAGTTTAACAATTGTGCATCCATCCGTGAGTAACTCTGGTCTGTAATCACTCATGACTTATTTATTCATTCAGGTCTGTATATACATATTCATGTAGTTGTTATATCATATCACGTGCAATATTGTAAGTAATTCTTGGACTTAACTTACGTAGCCATTCACTCAGGAATGCATATTAGTATCCTGTCAGTTGTATCTTTTTTCATTGCTTTTAGTATATCGAATGTGCAATACGTGTCTGTATTGCACATTCGCATTGACTCTGTACTGGTACTTCCTGTATATAGCCTCCTCACATTGACTCTGTACTGGTACTTCCTGTATATAGCCTCCTCACATTGACTCTGTACTGGTACTTCCTGTATATAGCCTCCTCACACTGACTCTGTACTGGTACTTCCTGTATATAGCCTCCTCACATTGACTCTGTACTGGTACTTCCTGTATATAGCCTCCTCACATTGACTCTGTACTGGTACTTCCTGTATATAGCCTCCTCACATTGACTCTGTACTGGTACTTCCTGTATATAGCCTCCTCACATTGACTCTGTACTGGTACTTCCTGTATATAGCCTCCTCACATTGACTCTGTACTGGTACTTCCTGTATATAGCCTCCTCACATTGACTCTGTACTGGTACTTCCTGTATATAGCCTCCTCACATTGACTCTGTACTGGTACTTCCTGTATATAGCCTCCTCACATTGACTCTGTACTGGTACTTCCTGTATATAGCCTCCTCACATTGACTCTGTACTGGTACTTCCTGTATATAGCCTTGCTACTGTTATTTTATTGCTGCTCACTAAATGATTTATTACTTTTATTTATTTTTCTCTTAAAACTTCTTAATGTATTATTGGTTAAGGGCTTGTAAGGTCTATACCTGTTGTATTATTGGTTAAGGGCTTGTAAGGTCTATACCCGTTGTATTATTGGTTAAGGGCTTGTAAGGTCTACACCTGTTGTATTATTGGTTAAGGGCTTGTAAGGTCTATACCCGTTGTATTATTGGTTAAGGGCTTGTAAGGTCTATACCTGTTGTATTATTGGTTAAGGGCTTGTAAGGTCTACACCTGTTGTATTATTGGTTAAGGGCTTGTAAGGTCTACACCTGTTGTATTATTGGTTAAGGGCTTGTAAGGTCTACACCTGTTGTATTATTGGTTAAGGGCTTGTAAGGTCTACACCTGTTGTATTATTGGTTAAGGGCTTGTAAGGTCTACACCTGTTGTATTATTGGTTAAGGGCTTGTAAGGTCTACACCTGTTGTATTATTGGTTAAGGGCTTGTAAGGTCTACACCTGTTGTATTATTGGTTAAGGGCTTGTAAGGTCTATACCCGTTGTATTATTGGTTAAGGGCTTGTAAGGTCTACACCTGTTGTATTATTGGTTAAGGGCTTGTAAGGTCTACACCTGTTGTATTATTGGTTAAGGGCTTGTAAGGTCTACACCTGTTGTATTATTGGTTAAGGGCTTGTAAGGTCTACACCTGTTGTATTATTGGTTAAGGGCTTGTAAGGTCTATACCCGTTGTATTATTGGTTAAGGGCTTGTAAGGTCTACACTTGTTGTATTATTGGTTAAGGGCTTGTAAGGTCTATACCCGTTGTATTATTGGTTAAGGGCTTGTAAGGTCTACACCTGTTGTATTATTGGTTAAGGGCTTGTAAGGTCTACACCTGTTGTATTATTGGTTAAGGGCTTGTAAGGTCTACACCTGTTGTATTCGGCGCATGTGACAAATACAATTTTATTTGATATAATAGTTTGTTGTTAACTGACTTGCCTAGTTAATAATAATAATAATAATAATAATAATAATAACAGGAAATCCGCAGTCCTCCCAGACAAGCCCCCTGTGTTTTCATGCTGCGGGCGTCTGTCCCAGTCTCTAGGTTTCCTATTAGGGATTGTTGACTGACATCGATTTATAAAAAATAAATGTAATGGGGAAAAGTGAAGAGACTATCAAAATGTTTAGTTTATTTTCTCTCTGAAACAAAGCTAACTGTTGATATTGTATATGATTACTAGGTTTGTGTTGTTAGTGAACTGACAGATCCTGTCCTGTTTTATAGAAGGGAAAATGTTATGGATGTAACATGGCATGTATTTTAATGTGCTGAACAAGGTTACTCGCATCAACGACTGTCTCGTCAATTAAAACCCAAACAACAGCCCCTCAGAAAGTCTCCAGACTGGATCAGTGGTAGGGCATCAAATGGACACCCGCCAAACGCGGGTCAATTTAGGTATTGGCAGTTAAGAAAGTTTATTTCACCAGCCATGTTGGCGGGTAGTCAATTTGCAAGACCCGAGAGTGCGAGCACTACATTCACAAATAAAGAGTCAAAAGTCAAGTATGAGCACGTGTGATTTAGGTTTAGAAGAATGCTGCGGTAGCGGTTTGCAAAGTATTTCTGCCGTTTTGTTTCATAGATGCTAATTGCACAAAGAAATACAGATCCCAGATCCCACCACTGCCAGGCAGGGGAGCCTTGGCTTAACACTTAAAACCCACAAACTTTAGCAGGTGCACAATTGAGAGCATCCTGTCGGGCTGTATCACCGCCTGGTACGGCAACTGCACCGCCCGCAACCACAGGGCTCTCCAGAGGGTGGTGCGTCTGCCCAACACTTTACAGGGGGCAAACGTCCCACCCTCCTGGACTCCTACAGCACCCGATGCCACACAAAGGCCAGAAAGATCAAAGACATCAACCACCCGAGCCACGGCCTGTTCACCCCGCTATCATCCAGAAGGCGAGGTCAGTACAGGTGCATCAAAGCTGGGACAGAGAGACTGAAAAACAGCTTCTATCTCAAGGTCATCAGACAGCTAAACAGCCATCACTAACACACCAGAGGTGGCTGCCTAAAGACACTGATTAGAAACCACAGGCCACTTTAAGGAAATGAAACACTAGCCACTTTAATAATGTATCTGTATCTTGCACTACTCATCTCATATGTTTTAACTGTATACTATAGTATTCTTCAGTATCTTAGTCACTTTAATGGTGTTTACATACTGCATCACCAATCTCTTATGTATATACTGTACAGTGTACACTATGCCACTGCATCTTAGTCCAATGCCGCCCTGACAAACACTACCGTTCAAAAGTTTGGGGTCAATTTCCTTTTTGAAAGAAAAGCAATTATTTTGTCCATTAAAATAACATAAAATTGATTAGAAATAAAGTGTAGACATTGTTAATGTAGCTGGAACGGCTGATTTTTTATGGAATATCTACATAGCCGTACAGAGGCCCATTATCAGCAACCATCACTCCTGTGTTCCAACGGCACGTTGTGTTAGCTAATCCAAGTATTTAATCTCAATCCATTCCTTAGTTAGAGTTGTGTGTATTTGGGTATATGTTGTGAAACTGTTACATATTACTTGTTAGATATTCCTGCACTGTCAGAACTAGAAGCACAAGCATTTCGCTACACTCGCAATAACATCTGCTAACCACGTGTATGTGACCAATAACGTGATTGGATTTGAAATATGGTAATCCATTATTTATTTTAATGTTTGTGTTTTTTGATTATGGCGTCTGGCTGTGACTGATCGGCTCGCTGTGACTGGCTGACTGACTGTGTGGACTGTAACTAACAGCAGTAGGATTCAACACTAAGAACCAGACTGACTGTGTGGACTGTAACTAACAGCAGTAGGATTCAACACTAAGAACCAGACTGACTGTGTGGACTGTAACTAACAGCAGTAGGATTCAACACTAAGAACCAGACTGACTGTGTGGACTGTAACTAACAGCAGTAGGATTCAACACTAAGAACCAGACTGACTGTGTGGACTGTAACTAACAGCAGTAGGATTCAACACTAAGAACCAGACTGACTGTGTGGACTGTAACTAACAGCAGTAGGATTCAACACTAAGAAGCAGACTGACTGTGTGGACTGTAACTAACAGCAGTAGGATTCAACACTAAGAACCAGACTGACTGTGTGGACTGTAACTAACAGCAGTAGGATTCAACACTAAGAACCAGACTGACTGTGTGGACTGTAACTAACAGCAGTAGGATTCAACACTAAGAAGCAGACTGACTGTGTGGACTGTAACTAACAGCAGTAGGATTCAACACTAAGAACCAGACTGACTGTGTGGACTGTAACTAACAGCAGTAGGATTCAACACTAAGAACCAGACTGACTGTGTGGACTGTAACTAACAGCAGTAGGATTCAACACTAAGAAGCAGACTGACTGTGTGGACTGTAACTAACAGCAGTAGGATTCAACACTAAGAAGCAGACTGACTGTGTGGACTGTAACTAACAGCAGTAGGATTCAACACTAAGAAGCAGAGGAATGTCTGAGGAGATCTAACTGTGCTCTGCTGTGGGAAGGGAAAGTTCCACCATAACCCAAACAATTCCTGAAGAAAAGGAAATGGCTGCCAGCAGCTTTTAAGAGCAGCAGGCTGAACACAGCCAAGCAAGGAGGACTGAACGCAGTATAACCGAACGCCAGACCAATGGCTATAAAGACAGAGGGGAGAGACTGGGGAACTACAGAGGCTGTAAAGTATGTATTTCTGAAGTCGTCTCAGTAGCCAATGAAAGCAGAGACGGACCCATTGAACTGATGATCCTGAGTATAGTATATGTATTCTGAACACAGGAGCATGTCTCTGTCTCTGTTCTGCATGCTATGTAGCTTCTCCTGATCATTCAGTAGCTGCCTGACCCCATTTCAAGGCTTCCTTGTCTAGCTAAGATTCTTGAATCCTTGGTAAATGTACAACTTTGCTCTTTTCTATCTGAGAAATGTATTTTGAATGTAAATCAAATCAGGGTTTAGTCCTGGGCATAGCACTGTTACAGCAACCACTTCAGTTGTTAATTATCTTGTCAATGCTTTAGACAGGGCTGTAGTGAAGCAGGTTGAGAGCTTCAAGTTCCTTGGTGTCCACATCACTAATGAAGGATCATGGTCCAAACACACCAAGACAGTGGTGAAGAGGGCACAACCATGCCTATACCCCTCAGGAGATTTGGCATGGGTCCTCAGATCCTCTAAAAGTTCTACAGCTGCAACATCGAGAGCATCCTGACTGGTTGCATCACAGCCTGGTATGGCAACTGTTAGGCATCTGACCGCAAGGCACTACAGAGGGTAGTGCGTACGGCCCAGTACATCACTGTGGTCAAGCTTCCTGCCATCCAGGACCTCTATACCAGGCGGTGTCAGAGGAAGGCCCTAAAAATTGCCAAAGACTCCAGTCACCCTAGTCATAGACTGTTCCCTCTGCTACCGCACAGCAAGCGGTACCGGAGCGCCAAGTCTAGGTCCAAAGGGCTTCTTAACAGCTTCATAATACTCCTGAAGAGATAATCAAATGGCTACCCGGACTATTTGCATCTGTGGAAAGACTTGAAGACTTGAAGCTGTTCACTGCCGCTCCCCATCTAACAGAGCATGAGAAGATCTGCAAGGAATGGGAGAAAATTCCCAAACCTAAGACGGCTCAAAGCTGATACAGACATACCCAAGACGACTCAAAGCTGATACAGACATACCCAAGACGGCTCAAAGCTGATACAGACATACCCAAGACGGCTCAAAGCTGATACAGACATACCCAAGACGGCTCAAAGCTGATACAGACATACCCAAGACGACTCAAAGCTGATACAGACATACCCAAGACGACTCAAAGCTGATACAGACATACCCAAGACGGCTCAAAGCTGATACAGACATACCCAAGACGACTCAAAGCTGATACAGACATACCCAAGACGACTCAAAGCTGATACAGACATACCCAAGACGACTCAAAGCTGATACAGACATACCCAAGACGACTCAAAGCTGATACAGACATACCCAAGACGACTCAAAGCTGATACAGACATACCCAAGACGGCTCAAAGCTGATACAGACATACCCAAGACGGCTCAAAGCTGATACAGACATACCCAAGACGGCTCAAAGCTGATACAGACATACCCAAGACGACTCAAAGCTGATACAGACATACCCAAGACGACTCAAAGCTGATACAGACATACCCAAGACGACTCAAAGCTGATACAGACATACCCAAGACGACTCAAAGCTGATACAGACATACCCAAGACGACTCAAAGCTGATACAGACATACCCAAGACGACTCAAAGCTGATACAGACATACCCAAGACGACTCAAAGCTGATACAGACATACCCAAGACGGCTCAAAGCTGATACAGACATACCCAAGACGGCTCAAAGCTGATACAGACATACCCAAGACGGCTCAAAGCTGATACAGACATACCCAAGACGACTCAAAGCTGATACAGACATACCCAAGACGGCTCAAAGCTGATACAGACATACCCAAGACGGCTCAAAGCTGATACAGACATACCCAAGACGACTCAAAGCTGATACAGACATACCCAAGACGACTCAAAGCTGATACAGACATACCCAAGACGACTCAAAGCTGATACAGACATACCCAAGACGACTCAAAGCTGATACAGACATACCCAAGACGGCTCAAAGCTGATACAGACATACCCAAGACGGCTCAAAGCTGATACAGACATACCCAAGACGGCTCAAAGCTGATACAGACATACCCAAGACGACTCAAAGCTGATACAGACATACCCAAGACGGCTCAAAGCTGTAAACGCCACCAAAGGTAAAGTATTGACTCAGGGGTGTGAATACTTATGTAAGTGAGATAGTTCTGTATAAAAAACATAGAATAAATGAACATGTTTTCACATTGTCATTATGGGGTATTGTGTGTAGGTGGGTGAAGGAAAAAATAGATGTAATCCATTTGGAATTCAGGGTGTAACAACAAAATCTGGAATAAGTCAATAATATAAGGCACTGTATGTGTGTTCTCCTCTCTACAGGCTAGACTGGACTGACTGAGGTTCTCAAATCCCCTCTAACCAGCAGTGCTTTCAGCAGCATGGTGAAACAGGACAGTAACACAGAACAGTCTTACTACAGAGATGCTGTTATTAGTAGACCACATAAAATGTTGTCCACTACTTGAAAATGTTCAGTGACTCAGAGGCAGCACGTTGTTGTGCCAGGCACCAAGCAACCAGCAGCCTGAGCCCTGTAGTGCCATCTCTTCAACCAGCAGCCTGAGCCCTGTGGTGCCATCTCTTCAACCAGCAGCCTGAGCCTTGTGGTGCCATCTCTTCAACCAGCAGCCTGAGCCTTGTGGTGCCATCTCTTCAACCAGCAGCCTGAGCCCTGTGGTGCCATCTCTTCAACCAGCAGCCTGAGCCCTGTGGTGCCATCTCTTCAACCAGCAGCCTAAGCCCTGTGGTGCCATCTCTTCATCTCTTCAACCAGCAGC
Organism: Thymallus thymallus; assembly: GCA_023634145.1. NCBI lineage: Eukaryota > Metazoa > Chordata > Actinopteri > Salmoniformes > Salmonidae > Thymallus > Thymallus thymallus. Next base: position 2,394,940 of record CM042416.1, on the reverse strand, counting down.
CTGAGCCTTGTGGTGCCATCTCTTCAACCAGAGTGTATACTAATAGTGTTGGATCTATGACTAATGACTAACATGACCCAGGTTATCACTCAACCAACTAGTGTGTATACTAATAGTGTTGGATCTATGACTAATGACTAACATGACCCAGGTTATCACTCAACCAACTAGTGTGTATACTAATAGTGTTGGATCTATGACATCCACTGATCATATCTTCACCAATAGTGCAGAGCTTTGCTCTAAAGCAATATCAGTTCCCATTGGCTTTAGTGACCGTAACATTGTGGCAATAACAAGGAACGCCAAAGTAGCAACAGGCATCCTGAAGTCATTCAGAACAGACCTTACTGAGAGGTTCTCAGGACAGTTGACTATGTAAAACATGGATGTTGGTCTGATGTGTATGAGGAGGACAATGCAGATGCAGCACTTGGAGTATTTATACAATTATTCTAGTAAATTGTTGACAAGCATGCAGCTGTTAAACATACTGTGAGAACTATTAGAGCCCCCGATGAACTGAACAATGTTATGATTCATAGACATTATACAGCAAAGGTGGCAAACAAGTCAGGCTGCTCAGCTGATTGGTTGACATACTGTCAACTGAGACATTTTGTAACTAAAATTATATTACCAAAACAAGATCAAAGATAAATGACATGAAAAACTGTGGGAAAAGACTTGAGCACCTTAAATAATATTATGGGCAGAAACCCAACTATTCTCTATTGTTCACTGATGGATAATTTATAAGAAAAGCTTTTGATAAAGCCAATAATGTCAGTGACTATTTCACTGGTAAAGGGAGAAATAGAAGGAAATGACAAGATTGAACAGTGAACCATCATATTAGAGGATCTAATAATGAAAGAGTGGAACTACTAATGTTCTCCATCAATAAGCTACCAGGTATAGACTGCCTAGATAGGGAACTATGGTGAATGGTATCACACTGTACTGCCCCCCTATTCGCTATATATCTTTAACCAAAGCCTGAAGGAGTGTGGAAGGAAATAGTCAAGAACCCTCTGCTGGCTCTAACAGCCGACCCATCAGTTCGCTGCCTGTTCTTAGTAAACTGATGGAGAACAAACAGTGCTATTTTTCAAAGTGTGTGTAACCTTTATTTAACTTGGCAAGACAGTTAAGAACAAATTCTTATTTACAATGATGGCCTACACAAACAAGTTAGCCATTGACTTTAGGCATGCATTTAGAGAAGGGCACTCAACTTGTACTGGCTGACTCCCGAGTGGTAGTTGGAGCTATATTGGTAGATTCCAGTTCAGCCTTTGATATTATTTATCACATTTAAAAAAAAACGTATTATGGCTTTATCACCTGATATATGGTTGAAGAACTCAGAGGGGGCCTCCCGAGGCGTCACTACAGACCCTGGTTTGATCCCAGGCTGAGTAGCGGCCGGCCACGACCGGGAGACCCATGAGGCGGCGCACAATTGGCCCAGGGTCATCCGGGTTAGGCGGGTCTGGCGTAAATTTCTCCCCAATTTCGTGATATCCAATTGGTAGTTAGTCATGAACATCGCTGCAACTCCCGTACAGACTGGGGAGAGGCGTGCGTCCCCTGAAACACGACCCTGCCAAGTCACACTGCTTCTTAACACACTGCTCGCTTAACCCGGAAGCCAGCCGCACCTGAGGAGTCTGAGGAAACACCGTACAACTGGCGACCGTGTCAGTGTATGCGCCCGGCCCGCCACCGGAGTCACTAGAGCGCAATGGGACAATGACATCCCGGGCCAAACCCTGCCCTAACCCGGACGACGCTGGGCCAATTGTGCACCGCCTCATGGGTCTCCCGGTCGCGGCCGGCTGCGACACAGCCTGACAAACAGAGCTCAGGGCCTGCTGAAACACTGGGACACCCACAGAGACAAACAGAGCTCAGGGCCTGCTGAAACACTGGGACACCCACAGAGACAAACAGAGCTCAGGGCCTGCTGAAACACTGGGACACCCACAGAGACAAACAGAGCTCAGGGCCTGCTGAAACACTGGGACACCCACAGAGACAAACAGAGCTCAGGGCCTGCTGAAACACTGGGACACCCACAGAGACAAACAGAGCTCAGGGCCTGCTGAAACACTGGGACACCCACAGAGACAAACAGAGCTCAGGGCCTGCTGAAACACTGGGACACCCACAGAGACAAACAGAGCTCAGGGCCTGCTGAAACACTGGGACACCCACAGAGACAAACAGAGCTCAGGGCCTGCTGAAACACTGGGACACCCACAGAGACAAACAGAGCTCAGGGCCTGCTGAAACACTGGGACACCCACAGAGACAAACAGAGCTCAGGGCCTGCTGAAACACTGGGACACCCACAGAGACAAACAGAGCTCAGGGCCTGCTGAAACACTGGGACACCCACAGAGACAAACAGAGCTCAGGGCCTGCTGAAACACTGAGACACCCACAGAGACAAACAGAGCTCAGGGCCTGCTGAAACACTGGGACACCCACAGAGACAAACAGAGCTCAGGGCCTGCTGAAACACTGAGACACCCACAGCGGCTAGAGCTTTAGTAGGTCTGTCTAATGGCCTAAAGTGTTCATTTTTCATTTTCAAACCTAGGACTGGGTTTAGACCATAATAGGATTTAAAATCCATTGCCCAAGGTACTAATATTGTTGGTTGCAACATGATTTCATCTGATCCAGAAATCTCAGTGTGTCTGAGCTGAGGTTCTTACCCGCAGTCAGGGGTCGGGCACCAGCGGCAGTCAGGGTCAGTCACCAGCCATCGTCTCAACATGAACTCCTCATACTTCTCCATGAGGGGCTGGTCTCCCAGGATGATGCGGATGTCGTGGGGGTTGAATCGCTCGCAGCACTCTGGACAGCTGATGTTGACGCGCGACTCACTGATCTCTATCCGCAAGTACTGGAGCAGGCAGTCAGCACAGGAGCGGTGGTGGCAGGTTATGATGTCTGGGAAACTGTCCCTGGACTGGTGTAGAAGGCACAAAGGGCACTCCAGTACCTCTCGACCCCGGGAGGAAGAAGAGGAGGAGGAAGAGGGGGCCCCCAGGGAGGAGGTGCAGGCAGCTCCTGCCACTGAGAAGGCAGAGTTCTTATCGTTTAGCATGAGGTCTGAGTGGATGCTGTCTATGCTGGCGATGCCATCCACCCTTCCCCCTCCTCCTACTCCTCCATGGAGCTCCTTGGACTTCCTCTTGGGCTCCCGGCGCCGTCTGAATAGGTTCCCCAGGGACAAACGTCTCTTCTTGGGGGCCTTCTTGACAGAGGACAGGCTGACTGAAGAGGTGGAGGACTGTAGGTCCCGGTCAGAGCCCATGGCATGATGCTTCTGGAGGCTCATCATCATGTCTCCAGAGGGGGGCGCTGCCAAACCCCTCACATGGACAGGGTTAGGGAGGCTGGGGAGAGAGAGAGGGGGGGGGGGCGTTAACTACATGTTTCTACAATTAACAAAACAGTGGGGAGAACAAGTATTTGATACACTGCCGATTTTGCAGGTTTTCCTACTTACAAAGCATGTAGAGGTCTGTAATTTTTATCATAGGTACACTTCAACTGTGAGAGACGGAATCTAAAACAAAAATACAGAAAATCACATTGTATGATTTTTAAATAATTAATTTGCATTTTATTGCATGACATAAGTATTTGATCACCTACCAACCAGTAAGAATTCCGGCTCTCACAGACCTGTTAGTTTTTCTTTAAGAAGCCCTCCTGTTCTCCACTCATTACCTGTATTAACTGCACCTGTTTGAACTCGTTACCTGTATAAAAGACACCTGTCCACACACTCAATCAAACAGACTCCAACCTCTCCACAATGGCCAAGACCGCAGAGCTGTGTAAGGACATCTATAAGTAAAATCCAGAAAAACACATTGTATAATTTTTAAATAATTAATTTGCATTTTATTGCATGACATAAGTATTTGATACATCAAAAAAGCAGAACTTAATATTTGGTACAGAAACCTTTGTTTGCAATTACAGAGATCATACGTTTCCTGTAGTTCTTGACCAGGTTTGCACACACTGCAGCAGGGATTTCGGCCCACTCCTCCATACAGACCTTCTCCAGATCCTTCAGGTTTCGGGGCTGTCGCTGGGCAATACGGACTTTCAGCTCCCTCCAAAGATTTTCTATTGGGTTCAGGTCTGGAGACTGGCTAGGCCACTCCAGGACCTTGAGATGCTTCTTACGGAGCCACTCCTTAGTTGCCCTGGCTGTGTGTTTCGGGTCGTTGTCATGCTGGAAGACCCAGCCACGACCCATCTTCAATGCTCTTACTGAGGGAAGGAGGTTGTTGGCCAAGATCTCGCGATACATGGCCCCATCCATCCTCCCCTCAATACAGTGCAGTCGTCCTGTCCCCTTTGCAGAAAAGCATCCCAAAGAATGATGTTTCCACCTCCATGCTTCACGGTTGGGATGGTGTTCTTGGGGTTGTACTCATCCTTCTTCTTCCTCCAAACACGGTGAGTGGAGTTTAGACCAAAAAGCTCTATTTTTGTCTCATCAGACCACATGACCTTCTCCCATTCCTCCTCTGGATCATCCAGATGGTCATTGGCAAACTTCAGACGGGCCTGGACATGCGCTGGCTTGAGCAGGGGGACCTTGCGTGCGCTGCAGGATTTTAATCCATGACGGCGTAGTGTGTTACTAATGGTTTTCTTTGAGACTGTGGTCCCAGCTCTCTTCAGGTCATTGACCAGGTCCTGCCGTGTAGTTCTGGGCTGATCCCTCACCTTCCTCATGATCATTGATGCCCCACGAGGTGAGATCTTGCATGGTGCCCCAGACCGAGGGAGATTGACCGTCATCTTGAACTTCTTCCATTTTCTAATAATTGCGACAACAGTTGTTGCCTTCTCACCAAGCTGCTTGCCTATTGTCCTGTAGCCCATCCCAGCCTTGTGCAGGTCTACAATTTTATCCCTGATGTCCTTACACAGCTCTCTGGTCTTGGCCATTGTGGAGAGGTTGGAGTCTGTTTGATTGAGTGTGTGGACAGGTGTCTTTTATACAGGTAACGAGTTCAAACAGGTGCAGTTAATACAGGTAATGAGTGGAGAACAGTAGGGCTTCTTAAAGAAAAACTGACAGGTCTGTGAGAGACGGAATTCTTACTGGTTGGTAGGTGATCAAATATTTATGTCATGCAATAAAATGCAAATTAATTATTTAAAAATCATACAATGTGATTTTCTGGATTTTTGTTTTAGATTCCGTCTCTCACAGTTGAAGAGTACCTATGATAAAAATTACAGACCTCTACATGCTTTGTAAGTAGAAAAACCTGCATTATCGGCAGTGTATCAAATACTTGTTCTCCCCACTGTATATATATATATACACACACACACACACACACACACACACACACACACACACACACACACACACACACACACACACACACACACACACACACACACACACACATATATATATATATATATATATATATATATGGCAAACAGAACCTAATCTAAGCCTCTTTTATTTCCATAAACCCTGAGAAAGTACATTTTCAAGGTGGCCCAATGTTCCAGATGTAAAAAGGATAGTACTACTAGGCCGACTAGGACTCAAACACCACCACTCATCCTGCTCTCAGCAGCCCCACAGCGGGAGACAGATGCTGCTTGGTTGGCTCATACTGTTCAGTAGAACACCCACCTTGAATTCCACTAACACACAATCTGCCAACAACGATACATTAGCCTGGGAAACAGAGCACTGCACTGTGAGGTCTGTGGTTTAGGTTAGGACAAGCCAAGGGTTAGAGTCCATATCAATTCAGGAAATAAAAGTTATCAGGCAATTGAATATCAAATGATTTCCTTAAATTGTATTTTATTTATTTTATGCACCCGGATTGACGACAGGATGGATGAAGCCTGGCTTGTGTCTCAGAGTAACATTGTGTTCTGTGGGGCAGGCAGCAATATAGTTGAATCAGAATGTGTAAACCACTAGGTAATACACAGAATCGCATGTTGATCGGTCTCTCAGTGAGAGCCAAACAGAACTAAGTTGACTACAAATACAAATTAATATCTTTGCAATTGATACAAACAAGCAATGTATTAATATATGCTTCAAATGAAAACCGAGATGACTGCATTAAAATCTAAATACAGTAGGCTATAGGCCTATTTCACAATCATATTGAAATACATTTCATGTTAAACTAATGGTGTTATATTTTGCTACATGTAGGCTACAGTCGGTAATTTGTCTCAAAAGCCTAGAGCTCATGGTGTGTAGCCAAACATGTAGCCTAGAGCTCATGGTGTGTAGCCAAACATGTAGCCTAGAGCTCATGGTGTGTAGCCAAACAAGTAGCCTAGAGCTCATGGTGTGTAGCCAAACATGTAGCCTAGAGCTCATGGTGTGTAGCCAAACAAGTAGCCTAGAGCTCATGGTGTGTAGCCAAACATGTAGCCTAGAGCTCATGGTGTGTCGCCAAACATGTAGCCTAGAGCTCATGGTGTGTCGCCAAACAAGTAGCCTAGAGCTCATGGTGTGTCGCCAAACAAGTAGCCTAGAGCTAATGGTGTGTCGCCAAACAAGTAGCCTAGAGCTCATGATGTGTCGCCAAACAAGTAGCCTAGAGCTCATGGAGTGTAGCCAAACATGTAGCCTAGAGCTCATGGAGTGTAGCCAAACATGTAGCCTAGAGCTCATGGAGTGTAGCCAAACATGTAGCCTAGAGCTCATGGAGTGTAGCCAAACATGTAGCCTAGAGCTCATGGAGTGTAGCCAAACATGTAGCCTAGAGCTCATGGTGTGTAGCCAAACAAGTAGCCTAGAGCTCATGGTGTGTAGCCAAACAAGTAGCCTAGAGCTCATGGTGTGTCGCCAAACAAGTAGCCTAGAGCTCATGGTGTGTCGCCAAACAAGTAGCCTAGAGCTCATGGTGTGTCGCCAAACAAGTAGCCTAGAGCTCATGGTGTGTAGCCAAACAAGTAGCCTAGAGCTCATGGTGTGTAGCCAAACAAGTAGCCTAGAGCTCATGGTGTGTCGCCAAACATGTAGCCTAGAGCTCATGGTGTGTAGCCAAACAAGTAGCCTAGAGCTCATGGTGTGTCGCCAAACAAGTAGCCTAGAGCTCATGGTGTGTCGCCAAACAAGTAGCCTAGAGCTCATGATGTGTCGCCAAACAAGTAGCCTAGAGCTCATGATGTGTCGCCAAACAAGTAGCCTAGAGCTCATGATGTGTCGCCAAACAAGTAGCCTAGAGCTCATGATGTGTCGCCAAACAAGTAGCCTAGAGCTCATGATGTGTCGCCAAACAAGTAGCCTAGAGCTCATGGTGTGTCGCCAAACAAGTAGCCTAGAGCTCATGGTGTGTAGCCAAACAAGTAGCCTAGAGCTCATGGTGTGTAGCCAAACAAGTAGCCTAGAGCTCATGGTGTGTAGCCAAACAAGTAGCCTAGAGCTCATGGTGTGTAGCCAAACAAGTAGCCTAGAGCTCATGGTGTGTAGCCAAACAAGTAGCCTAGAGCTCATGGTGTGTAGCCAAACATGTAGCCTAGAGCTCATGGTGTGTAGCCAAACAAGTAGCCTAGAGCTCATGGTGTGTAGCCAAACAAGTAGCCTAGAGCTCATGGTGTGTAGCCAAACAAGTAGCCTAGAGCTCATGGTGTGTAGCCAAACAAGTAGCCTAGAGCTCATGGTGTGTAGCCAAACATGTAGCCTAGAGCTCATGGTGTGTAGCCAAACAAGTAGCCTAGAGCTCATGGTGTGTGCCAAACAAGTAGCCTAGAGCTCATGGTGTGTAGCCAAACAAGTAGCCTAGAGCTCATGGTGTGTAGCCAAACAAGTAGCCTAGAGCTCATGGTGTGTAGCCAAACAAGTAGCCTAGAGCTCATGATGTGTAGCCAAGACAAGCGTGTCCTTACTCCAGATTGACAGGAGCGCTCCAAACAAAAGACAATTAATAAATTGACAACTTGAAAATGGAATGAACCAAAACCTTTTCCTCACAAGTGTAGCCTGGGTTCTGCCCTCTACAAACAACCTGTCCAGAAGACTGTAACAATAATAATAATAATATTAACAACAATAAATTGAATGCATTAAGATAAATTACCATAACAAAACAAACTTAAGGTAATTAACGGTAAATGTACTACTGGTGATCCTGGTGTGCCATCCACGCAGCCTCCGCAATGGATTACTCCACTCGTCTCATGTGCCATAAATAATATTTTATATGTATTTTCCAAATCTTGGTCGACCAAAAGCCTATTGACCAAACAATCGACCAGTTGACTAACCGGGGTCAGCCCTACTGTAGATACAGTGCATACAGAAAGTATTCAGACCCCTTGACTTTTTCCACGTTGTTACGTTGGTCTTTTTCTAAAATGGATTAAAAGTTTTATCCCCCTCATCAATCTACACATAACACCACATAATGAGAAAGCAAAAACATGTGCACATCCTCTCAAGCTCTGTCAGGTTGGATGGGGAGCATTGGTGCACAGCTATTTTCAGGTCTCTCCAGAGACAGGTTCAAGTCCGGGCTCTGGCTGGGCCACTGAAGGACATTCAGAGACTTGTCCCGAAGCCACTCCTGCATGGTCTTGGCTGTGTGCTTAGGGTCGTTGTCCTATTGGAAGGTGAACCTTCGCCCCAGTCTGAGGTGCTGAGAGCTCTGGAGCAGGTTTTCATCAAGGATCTCTCTGTACTTTGCTCCGTTCATCTTTCCCTTGATCCTGACTAGTCTCCCAGTCCCTGCCGCTGAAAAACATCCCCACAGCATGACACTGCCACCACCATGCTTCACCGTAGGGATGGTTCCAGGTTCCCTCCAGACGTGAAGCTTGGCATTCAGGCCAGAGAGTTCAATTTTGGTTTCATCAGACCAGAGAATCTTGTTTATCATGGTCAGAGTCCTTTAGGTGCCTTTTGGCGAACTCCAAGTGGGCTGTCATGTGCCTTTTACTGAAGAGTGGCTTCCGTCTGGCCACTCTACCAGAAAGGCCTGATTGGTGGAGTGCTGCAGAGATGGGAGGACCTTCCAGAAGGACAACCATATCCACAGAGGAACTCTGGAGATCTGTCAGAGTGACCATCGGGTTCTTTGTCACCTCCCTGACCAAGGCCCTTCTCCCCTGATTGCTCAGTTTGGCCGGGCAGCCAGCTCTAGGAAGAGTCTTGGTGGGTCCAAACTTCTTCCATTTAAGAATGATGAAGGCCACTGTTTTCTTGTGGACCTTCAATGCTGCAGTAATGTTGTGGTACCCTTCCCCAGATCTGTGCCTCGACACAATCCTGTCTCGGAGCTCTACAGACAATTCCTTATATCTCATGGCTTGGTTTTTGCTCTGACATGCACTGTCAACTGTGGGACCCTATATAGACAGGTGTGTGCCTTTCCAAATCATGTCTAATCAATGTAATTTACCACAGGTGGACTCCAATCAAGTTGTAGAAACATCTCAAGGATGATCAATGGAAACAGGAAGCACCTGAGCTACATTTCGAGTCTCAAAGCAAAGGGTCTGAATACTGATGGAAATACAGTTTCTGTTTATTTTTTGCAGAAATTTCTAGAAACCCGTTTTCGCTTTGTCATTATGGGGTATTTTGTTTGTAAATCAATCAATTTTAGAATAAGGCTGTATCGTAACAAAATGTGGGAAAAGTCAAGGGGTCTGAATACTTTCAGAAGGCACTGTATAAGATGTATAAAGCCAGGCACATTTAACAGTCAGGCTGTTGATTATAGACCTAAGTAAGTGGGTGTTTCCTCTCTCCACACTTTTCATAGACAATTAAGGCAAGTGCTGTCCTCTCCTCTCCTCTCCTAACTCTGCATTGTTCTCAACACCAATATGCTGTCCTCTCCTCTCCTCTCCTAACTCTGCATTGTTCTCAACACCAATATGCTGTCCTCTCCTCTCCTAACTCTGCATTGTTCTCAACACCAATATGCTGTCCTCTCCTAACTCTGCATTGTTCTCAACACCAATATGCTGTCCTCTCCTCTCCTCTCCTAACTCTGCATTGTTCTCAACACCAATATGCTGTCCTCTCCTCTCCTAACTCTGCATTGTTCTCAACACCAATATGCTGTCCTCTCCTCTCCTAACTCTGCATTGTTCTCAACACCAATATGCTGTCCTCTCCTCTCCTAACTCTGCATTGTTCTCAACACCAATATGCTGTCCTCTCCTCTCTTAACTCTGCATTGTTCTCAACACCAATATGCTGTCCTCTCCTCTCCTAACTCTGCATTGTTCTCAACACCAATATGCTGTCCTCTCCTCTCCTAACTCTGCATTGTTCTCAACACCAATATGCTCTCCTCTCCTCTCTTAACTCTGCATTGTTCTCAACACCAATATGCTGTCCTCTCCTCTCCTAACTCTGCATTGTTCTCAACACCAATATGCTGTCCTCTCCTCTCCTAACTCTGCATTGTTCTCAACACCAATATGCTGTCCTCTCCTCTCCTAACTCTGCATTGTTCTCAACACCAATATGCTGTCCTCTCCTCTCCTAACTCTGCATTGTTCTCAACACCAATATGCTGTCCTCTCCTCTCCTAACTCTGCATTGTTCTCAACACCAATATGCTGTCCTCTCCTCTCTTAACTCTGCATTGTTCTCAACACCAATATGCTGTCCTCTCCTCTCCTCTCCTCTCCTAACTCTGCATTGTTCTCAACACCAATATGCTGTCCTCTCCTCTCCTAACTCTGCAATGTTCTCAACACCAATATGCTGTCCTCTCCTCTCCTAACTCTGCATTGTTCTCAACACCAATATGCTGTCCTCTCCTCTCCTCTCCTAACTCTGCATTGTTCTCAACACCAATATGCTGTCCTCTCCTCTCCTAACTCTGCATTGTTCTCAACACCAATATGCTGTCCTCTCCTCTCCTAACTCTGCATTGTTCTCAACACCAATATGCTGTCCTCTCCTCTCCTAACTCTGCATTGTTCTCAACACCAATATGCTGTCCTCTCCTCTCCTAACTCTGCATTGTTCTCAACACCAATATGCTGTCCTCTCCTCTCCTAACTCTGCATTGTTCTCAACACCAATATGCTGTCCTCTCCTCTCCTAACTCTGCATTGTTCTCAACACCAATATGCTGTCCTCTCCTCTCCTAACTCTGCATTGTTCTCAACACCAATATGCTGTCCTCTCCTCTCCTAACTCTGCATTGTTCTCAACACCAATATGCTGTCCTCTCCTCTCCTAACTCTGCATTGTTCTCAACACCACTATGCTTGCACATAGCAACATGTTCTAGGAAAAGGCGCCAATTCAACAGTTCACTAAAGTTTTAGGACCGCGGACAGTGACCGCTATCCAACACAGGAAAAAGAGCCTTTGTTATAAAAAAGTATATTTTTTTAGTGTTGAAACTTGCCCCATTGTCATTTAACCATATATAATTCAGTAGCAAGTCTTAGAGTGATTGACTGTGGACACCTGCGGCCTCCACCATGGATCAGTACACTCGGACAGGTGTGAATCAGACAGGTGACTATTTATTTTTTTAAATGCTGCTGCATGATGCAAATTAACCTATAGGCCGATAAACATGACCAGGCTGGGGCAGAGAGGGACCTCTACTACAGACCATGTGACCAGGCTGGGGCAGGGAGGGACCTCTACTACAGACCATGTGACCAGGCTGGAGCAGAGAGGGACCTCTACTACAGACCATGTGACCAGGCTGGGGCAGGGAGGGACCTCTACTACAGACCATGTGACCAGGCTGGGGCAGGGAGGGACCTCTACTACAGACCATGTGACCAGGCTGGGGCAGGGAGGGACCTCTACTACAGACCATGTGACCAGGCTGGAGCAGAGAGGGACCTCTACTACAGACCATGTGACCAGGCTGGAGCAGAGAGGGACCTCTACTACAGACCATGTGACCAGGCTGGGGCAGGGAGGGACCTCTACTACAGACCATGTGACCAGGCTGGGGCAGGGAGGGACCTCTACTACAGACCAAGACCTTGTGCTGAGAGTGGACAGGCTATGCCTGCTTAGATATGATATGTGACGGGAAGGGCACTAATATTTTGGTTAATGTACTGGCGTCAATTATATTCAAATAACTTTATTATCTCTACTTCATTTGTTCATTTGACAGGATGCCATCCTTTAGGGGAAGCAGACAGGGCAGGCTGACTCTCTGAACAACACTGAAGCAGGCAGGGCAGGCTGACTCTCTGAACAATACTGAAGCAGACAGGGCAGGCTGACTCTCTGAACAACACTGAAGCAGACAGGGCAGGCTGACTCTCTGAACAACACTGAAGCAGGCAGGGCAGGCTGACTCTCTGAACAACACTGAAGCAGGCAGGGCAGGCTGACTCTCTGAACAACACTGAAGCAGACAGGGCAGGCTGACTCTCTGAACAACACTGAAGCAGGCAGGGCAGGCTGACTCTCTGAACAACACTGAAGCAGGCAGGGCAGGCTGACTCTCTGAACAACACTGAAGCAGGCAGGGCAGGCTGACTCTCTGAACAACACTGAAGCAGGCAGGGCAGGCTGACTCTCTGAACAACACTGAAGCAGGCAGGGCAGGCTGACTCTCTGAACAACACTGAAGCAGGCAGGGCAGGCTGACTTTCTGAACAACACTGAAGCAGACAGGGCAGGCTGACTCTCTGAACAACACTGAAAACAGGAGGGTTAGGGAAATGGGAATTATATTGGAATATATGCAAATTAATATTAATAGCATTTAAATGTAGATGTTTTTTGCATTGGATATATTTAAGCTTATGGTCACGGCATGTTTTCAAAATGCCTCCAGCTGTCCATCACTACCGTAAATAAAAACACTAAATAAACTTCAGTTAGTGCTAAACACGGCTGCTAGAATCCTGACTAGAACCAAAAAATGTGATCATATTACTCCCGTGCTAGCCTCTCTACACTGGCTTCCTGTTAAGGCTAGGGCTGATTTCAAGGTTTTACTGCTAACCTACAAAGCATTACATGGGCTTGCTCCTACTTATCTCTCAGATTTGGTCCTGCCGTACATACCTACACGTACGCTCCGGTCACAAGACGCAGGCCTCCTTATTGTCCCTAGAATCTCTAAGCAAACAGGTGGAGGCAGGGCTTTCTCCTATAGAGCTCCATTTTTATGGAATGGTCTGCCTATCCATGTGAGAGACGCAGACTCCATCTCCACCTTTAAATCTTTACTGAAGACTCATCTCTTCAGTAGGTCCTATGATTGAGTGTAGTCTGGCCCAGGGGTGCAAGGGTGAACAGCAAGGCTCTAGAGCGACGAACCACCCTTACTGTCTCTGCCTGGCCGGTTCCCGTCTCTCCATTGGGATTCTCTGCCTCTGACCCTATTACGGGGGCTGAGTCACTGGCTTACTGGTGCTTTCAATGCCATCCCTAGGAGGGGTGTGTCACTTCCTGTCCGGTTTGTCGCCCCCTCTGGCTTGTGCAGTGGAGGGGATCTTTCGTGGACTATACTCAGCCTTGTCTCAGGGTAGTAAGTTGGTGGTTGTTGATATCCCTCTATTGGTGTAGGGGCTGTGCTTGGCAGAGTGGTGAGGTTATATCCTGCCTGGTTTGGCCCTGTCCGGGGGTATTGTCGTGGTATTGTCGGAAGGGGCCATAGTGTCTCCTGACCCCCCCTGTCTCAGCCTCCAGTATCTATGCTGCAATAGTCTATGTACCGGGGGGCTAGGGTCAGTTTGTTAAATCTGATGTTATTATCCGGTGTCTTGTGTGAATTTAAGTATGCTCTCTCTAATTCTCTCTCTCTCCCACTCTACCTCCTCTCCCGGAGGACCTGAGCCTACCCGGAGGACCATGCTTCAGGACCACCTAACCTGATGACTCCTAGCTGTCCCCAGTCCACCTGGTCGTGCTGCTGCACCGGTTTCAACTCCTCTGCCTGCGGTTATGGAACCCTGACCTGTTCATTGGACGTGTCACCTTGTCCCAGACCTGCTGTTTTCATCTCTCTCTCTCTCTCTCCCGCACCTGCGCTCTATTGCACTGAAAAGCCAAGTGACATTCACTCCTGATGTATTTACCTGTTGCAACCTCCACAACTACTTTTATTATTATTTGACCCTGCTGGTCATCTATGAACATTTGAACATCTTGGAGAAAGAACTGGCCTTAATGGCCATAATATGTTATAATCTCCACCCGGCACAGCCAGAAGAGGACTGGCCACCCCTCAGAGCCTGGTTCCTCTCTAGGTTTCTTCCTAGGTTTTGCCTTTCTAGGGAGTTTTTCCAGCCACCGTGCTTCTACATCTGCATTGCTTGCTGTTCGGGGTTTTAGGCTGGGTTTCTGTATAGCACTTTGTGACATCGGCCGATGTAAAAAGCGCTTTATAAATAAATTTGATTTGATTTCACAATTATATCATTTAATTCTATAAAAAAATGTGCACATAATGCTTTATGCATTTTTCGTTGGGGCAAAGCTGGTCTTTTATTAATGAAAGCATAAAGATGTTGAACAAATACTGATATTTAGTAGTCCTGTGTAGCTCAGCTGGTAGAGCATGGCCCTTGCAGCGCCAGGGTTGGGGGTTTGATTCCCACAGGGGACCAGTAAGAAAACAATAATGAAGATGTATGCACTCACTACTGTAAGTTGCTCTGGATGAGGGCGTCTGCTGAATGACCCCATTGTCCCCTGGATTAGGGCAGTTAAAGAGTTCACACACATCGGCAGGCGGCTCAGTCACCATGGAGGCCTAATCTCCCATTTATGTATTCATATGTGATGCTATCCTTCATATGATGTGTAGGCCGTCATTGTAAATAATAATTTATTCTTAACTAAAGGTTAAATAAAACCATTGCCTCAGGTACTATAGCACAGAAAAACATGTTTTCTGTTATTTTTAAATAACATTGTCCTAGTGGGGGGACTCCCGCTGCATATGTAACAGCTTTGATTCCGTCCCTCTCCTCGCCCCTACCTGGGCTCCATCCAGGGACCCTCTGCACACATCGTCAACAGTCACCCTCGAAGCATCGTTACCCATCCCTCCACAAAAACCGCAGCCCTTGCGGAACAAGGGAAACAACTACTTCAAGGTCTCAGAGCGAGTGACCATCTCCTCTAGTTACCTGTACTGACACTGCCTCTGTCCTCTGATCACCTCCTCTTCCTCATAGTTACCTGTACTGACACTGCCTCTGTCCTCTGATCACCTCCTCTTCCTCATAGTTACCTGTACGGACACTGCCTCGGTCCTCTGATCACCTCCTCTTCCTCATAGTTACCTGTACTGACACTGCCTCGGTCCTCTGATCACCTCCTCTTCCTCCTCTAGTTACCTGTACTGACACTGCCTCGGTCCTCTGATCACCTCCTCTTCCTCCTAGTTACCTGTACTGACACTGCCTCTGTCCTCTGATCACCTCCTCTTCCTCTTCTAGTTACCTGTACTGACACTGCCTCGGTCCCCTGATCACCTCCTCTTCCTCCTCATAGTTACCTGTATTGACACTGCCTCGGTCCTCTGATCACCTCCTCTTCTCATAGTTACCTGTACTGACACTGCCTCGGTCCTCTGATCACCTCCTCTTCTCCTAGTTACCTGTATTGACACTGCCTCGGTCCTCTGATCACCTCCTCTTCTCCTAGTTACCTGTATTGACACTGCCTCGGTCCTCTGATCACCTCCTCTTCTCATAGTTACCTGTACTGACACTGCCTCGGTCCTCTGATCACCTCCTCTTCTCCTAGTTACCTGTATTGACACTGCCTCGGTCCTCTGATCACCTCCTCTTCTCCTAGTTACCTGTATTGACACTGCCTCGGTCCTCTGATCACCTCCTCTTCTCCTAGTTACCTGTATTGACACTGCCTCGGTCCTCTGATCACCTCCTCTTCTCATAGTTACCTGTACTGACACTGCCTCGGTCCTCTGATCACCTCCTCTTCTCCTAGTTACCTGTATTGACACTGCCTCGGTCCTCTGATCACCTCCTCTTCTCATAGTTACCTGTACTGACACTGCCTCGGTCCTCTGATCACCTCCTCTTCTCCTAGTTACCTGTATTGACACTGCCTCGGTCCTCTGATCACCTCCTGTTCCTCCTCTAGTTACCTGTATTGACACTGCCTCAGTCCTCTGATCACCTCCTCTTCCTCCTCTAGTTACCTGTATTGACACTGCCTCAGTCCTCTGATCACCTCCTCTTCCTCCTCTAGTTACCTGTACTGACACTGCCTCGGTCCTCTGATCACCTCCTCTTCTCCTAGTTACCTGTATTGACACTGCCTCAGTCCTCTGATCACCTCCTCTAGTTACCTGTATTGACACTGCCTCAGTCCTCTGATCACCTCCTCTTCCTCCTCTAGTTACCTGTATTGACACTGCCTCAGTCCTCTGATCACCTCCTCTTCCTCCTCTAGTTACCTGTATTGACACTGCCTCAGTCCTCTGATCACCTCCTCTTCCTCCTCTAGTTACCTGTATTGACACTGCCTCAGTCCTCTGATCACCTCCTCTTCCTCCTCTAGTTACCTGTATTGACACTGCCTCAGTCCTCTGATCACCTCCTCTTCCTCCTCTAGTTACCTGTACTGACACTGCCTCGGTCCTCTGATCACCTCCTCTTCTCCTAGTTACCTGTATTGACACTGCCTCAGTCCTCTGATCACCTCCTCTTCCTCCTCTAGTTACCTGTATTGACACTGCCTCAGTCCTCTGATCACCTCCTCTTCCTCCTCTAGTTACCTGTATTGACACTGCCTCAGTCCTCTGATCACCTCCTCTTCCTCCTCTAGTTACCTGTATTGACACTGCCTCAGTCCTCTGATCACCTCCTCTTCCTCCTCTAGTTACCTGTATTGACACTGCCTCAGTCCTCTGATCACCTCCTCTTCCTCCTCTAGTTACCTGTATTGACACTGCCTCAGTCCTCTGATCACCTCCTCTTCCTCCTCTAGTTACCTGTATTGACACTGCCTCCATTGGCTGATCAAGCTGATTTTTTCTTTCATTCCCTGCTTTTCTCTCATTGGCTAACTGAGATCGCCTATTATATTCACATACTGTGAATACATATATTTTCTTTATGTGGAATCTTCACGGGAGATATTTTCAAACAAGGAAGTACTGCGAGGCATGTTAGGCATTTTAACCAATCAGGTTGCCGAAAAGGGCCTTTAAATTCCAGTAGCCAATAGGATGCCAGGAAATGACTCAGTGTTCCAACTCAGCTAACTTGCTAAATAGCGATTTTCGTAAATTAACTGACAAAAAAAATATGCACAATCGTTTGTCTCTACATTAACTAACATTCCTATCAATTACTTTTTAATTACTTAGATTTGCTTCCACCGTAATGTTTTTGTCAGCATTCTTTGCTTTAAAAGGCACCAGCTATGCGTCCCCATAGCGCCAAATTCGTCATTGGAACCACTCGATATGATTGGTCATATAAAAACCTTGGGACCCAAATGCATAAAGAGTGCTCTAACTTCCCACTGCGGTGGTCTGGAGCAATGAAGCCCTGACGCTGGGTACCTCTAAATCCTGCAGCAACTTCTAAAGGAGGAACCACTGTATCTACCTCAATTATCTCATACCCCTGCACATTGACTCTGTACTGGTACTCCCAATATACTGTATATGTACTGGTACTCCCAATATACTGTATATCCACTGTACTGGTACTCCCAATATACTGTATATCCACTGTACTGGTACTCCCGATATACTGTATATCCTCTGTACTGGTACTCCCAATATACTGTATATGTACTGGTACTCCCAATATACTGTATATCCACTGTACTGGTACTCCCGATATACTGTATATCCTCTGTACTGGTACTCCCGATATACTGTATATCCTCTGTACTGGTACTCCCGATATACTGTATATCCTCTGTACTGGTACTCCCGATATACTGTATATCCTCTGTACTGGTACTCCCAATATACTGTATATCCTCTGTACTGGTACTCCCAATATACTGTATATCCTCTGTACTGGTACTCCCAATATACTGTATATCCACTGTACTGGTACTCCCAATATACTGTATATCCTCTGTACTGGTACTCCCAATATACTGTATATCCTCTGTACTGGTACTCCCAATATACTGTATATCCTCTGTACTGGTACTCCCGATATACTGTATATCCTCTGTACTGGTACTCCCGATATACTGTATATCCTCTGTACTGGTACTCCCGATATACTGTATATCCTCTGTACTGGTACTCCCAATATACTGTATATCCTCTGTACTGGTACTCCCAATATACTGTATATCCTCTGTACTGGTACTCCCAATATACTGTATATCCACTGTACTGGTACTCCCAATATACTGTATATCCTCTGTACTGGTACTCCCAATATACTGTATATCCTCTGTACTGGTACTCCCAATATACTGTATATCCTCTGTACTGGTACTCCCAATATACTGTATATCCTCTGTACTGGTACTCCCAATATACTGTATATCCTCTGTACTGGTACTCCCAATATACTGTATATCCTCTGTACTGGTACTCCCAATATACTGTATATCCTCTGTACTGGTACTCCCAATATACTGTATATCCACTGTACTGGTACTCCCAATATACTGTATATCCTCTGTACTGGTACTCCCAATATACTGTATATCCACTGTACTGGTACTCCCAATATACTGTATATCCACTGTACTGGTACTCCCAATATACTGTATATCCTCTGTACTGGTACTCCCAATATACTGTATATCCACTGTACTGGTACTCCCAATATACTGTATATCCTCTGTACTGGTACTCCCAATATACTGTATATCCACTGTACTGGTACTCCCAATATACTGTATATCCACTGTACTGGTACTCCCAATATACTGTATATCCTCTGTACTGGTACTCCCAATATACTGTATATCCACTGTACTGGTACTCCCAATATACTGTATATCCTCTGTACTGGTACTCCCAATATACTGTATATCCACTGTACTGGTACTCCCAATATACTGTATATCCACTGTACTGGTACTCCCAATATAGGGGACAGGGCAGCACTGGTCACTGAGCTGTGACGTGCTGCCCTGTCCTCTCCTGCCCAGGTGTAAACCAAAGGCACAGCAGAGATGGTCACTGAGCTGTGACGTGCTGCCCTGTCCTCTCCTGCCCAGGTGTAAACCAAAGGCACAGCAGAGATGGTCACTGAGCTGTGACGTGCTGCCCTGTCCTCTCCTGCCCAGGTGTAAACCAAAGGCACAGCAGAGACGGTCACTGAGCTGTGACGTGCTGCCCTGTCCTCTCCTGCCCAGGTGTAAACCAAAGGCACAGCAGAGACGGTCACTGAGCTGTGACGTGCTGCCCTGTCCTCTCCTGCCCAGGTGTAAACCAAAGGCACAGCAGAGACGGTCACTGAGCTGTGACGTGCTGCCCTGTCCTCTCCTGCCCAGGTGTAAACCAAAGGCACAGCAGAGACGGTCACTGAGCTGTGACGTGCTGCCCTGTCCTCTCCTGCCCAGGTGTAAACCAAAGGCACAGCAGAGACGGTCACTGAGCTGTGACGTGCTGCCCTGTCCTCTCCTGCCCAGGTGTAAACCAAAGGCACAGCAGAGACGGTCACTGAGCTGTGACGTGCTGCCCTGTCCTCTCCTGCCCAGGTGTAAACCAAAGGCACAGCAGAGACGGTCACTGAGCTGTGACGTGCTGCCCTGTCCTCTCCTGCCCAGGTGTAAACCAAAGGCACAGCAGAGACGGTCACTGAGCTGTGACGTGCTGCCCTGTCCTCTCCTGCCCAGGTGTAAACCAAAGGCACAGCAGAGACGGTCACTGAGCTGTGACGTGCTGCCCTGTCCTCTCCTGCCCAGGTGTAAACCAAAGGCACAGCAGAGACGGTCACTGAGCTGTGACGTGCTGCCCTGTCCTCTCCTGCCCAGGTGTAAACCAAAGGCACAGCAGAGACGGTCACTGAGCTGTGACGTGCTGCCCTGTCCTCTCCTGCCCAGGTGTAAACCAAAGGCACAGCAGAGACGGTCACTGAGCTGTGACGTGCTGCCCTGTCCTCTCCTGCCCAGGTGTAAACCAAAGGCACAGCAGAGACGGTCACTGAGCTGTGACGTGCTGCCCTGTCCTCTCCTGCCCAGGTGTAAACCAAAGGCACAGCAGAGACGGTCACTGAGCTGTGACGTGCTGCCCTGTCCTCTCCTGCCCAGGTGTAAACCAAAGGCACAGCAGAGACGGTCACTGAGCTGTGACGTGCTGCCCTGTCCTCTCCTGCCCAGGTGTAAACCAAAGGCACAGCAGAGACGGTCACTGAGCTGTGACGTGCTGCCCTGTCCTCTCCTGCCCAGGTGTAAACCAAAGGCACAGCAGAGACGGTCACTGAGCTGTGACGTGCTGCCCTGTCCTCTCCTGCCCAGGTGTAAACCAAAGGCACAGCAGAGACGGTCACTGAGCTGTGATGTGCTGCCCTGTCCTCTCCTGCCCAGGTGTAAACCAAAGGCACAGCAGAGACGGTCACTGAGCTGTGACGTGCTGCCCTGTCCTCTCCTGCCCAGGTGTAAACCAAAGGCACAGCAGAGACGGTCACTGAGCTGTGACGTGCTGCCCTGTCCTCTCCTGCCCAGGTGTAAACCAAAGGCACAGCAGAGACGGTCACTGAGCTGTGACGTGCTGCCCTGTCCTCTCCTGCCCAGGTGTAAACCAAAGGCACAGCAGAGACGGTCACTGAGCTGTGACGTGCTGCCCTGTCCTCTCCTGCCCAGGTGTAAACCAAAGGCACAGCAGAGACGGCTGGAAAAAGCCACACACAGTTGCATTTTCCTTTAGAACTACTGTCAGGCATAAATCTATGAACAACCTGTTGGAAAAAATAAATGCTATCCAATCATAGTGTTTATATGCCAAACTGAGCACAGTGATTTTACATTTGCACCTCCATTGCATCTTGCATCCCACAGGGCTCGACATACAGGGAGGCTTTTGAAACCCTCCGGGCCAGTCAATCATCCACGTCAATATAGGCTATATAATTGATGGGGAAAAATCCTGCAGCTGTTAGTTTGTTATGTAGATTATTTATCACGTGTGCAGCGCAGCCTCTTTTCAGCTGAAAAATCTGTCGGGCAGCAAGAGCTCACAGCTGTCAGAACAAACCCCGACAGCGGTAGAGTAAAAATTATATTGTCCAGTTAAAATGTAATTGTGTGTGTATGGAGTGTTACACACTTGTGGCGAGCAGAATCAACAACCTCTGTAAGAAGGTGTTCAAGTTCACAGTTAAACATTATTATGTAAATGCTAGCTGAAAAGTACCCAGGGAATAGCCTTGGCTCCAAGTTAGAGCAGGTCCGCCGGAGCCACGGCCCAGTGAGACACGGGTGCCAGCCTGCGTAAATGTAAACAGAAAAGTCTAAGCCTTTCGGGTAAAACACTGGGGTAAATCATCACACGAAATGCACCAACTGTAAAGAATTTGGGCTTTTCCAACAGTCAGTCGGACACCATCTTCTTCCTAAGAAGTTTCCCACAGAGCTGGCTGAATAGCAGAATGGCAGTCCCCCAGTTTCTGGTGCTCCTAAATTTAAAATCCAGGTGGCACGGCAAAATATTTAGGCTCATATGCGAGCAAAATGGTGGCACTGTAGAGGAGCACCAGAAAAATGGATTTAAGATTGAGGGAGCATACATAGGGCCAATATGAATCCTAGCTAAAGCCGTTTCTTTCTGTGCCACCACATGCATTGTACTGAGGCTGCGGGACAGCTAAGAAATCATTATGTAATGTAACAGGCTCTAACCCTCAACCTTCTGATCCAAAGCCCAGCGCGCCATCCACTGTGCCACAAAAGCATGCTTGAGTGGCAGAGTGGATATCCACACTCATAAACCTGGGTCACTACACAACTCCCTCCTTTCAAAGAGAGCATCCATCACAGGATAGTTTTGCAGTGCCTCTAAAAAGACTATCCACAGTGATTTCACACAATAAAAAATAAGTGCTGTTATTGTTAAGTGGAATTGTCTAGGAGCAACAACGACTCAACCGAAGTGGTAGGACACACGAGCTCACAGAACAGGACCGTCTGTCCTAGGTTGTAACACTCACTACTGAGTTCCAAACTGCCTCTAGAAGCAACGTCAGCACAATAACTGTTTGTGGGGAGTTTCATGAAATGGGTTTCCATGGCCGAGCAGCCGCACACAAGCCTAAGATCACCATGCACAACGCCAAGTCTCGGCTGGAGTGATGTAAAGGTCGCGCCACCGCTACAATTACAACAATTATTACCCGGGTGATTTTATTTCTAGGGACAGTGGTTCTCCACAAAAAAATAATTCCCAGTATCACAGCAAAATACTTAGGAGCATATGCCCCGAAAGTGGTAACGTAAGTCCACCCTCTGACCAAAGATGTATATAACTAACCCCAATGAAGATACACATACAGTATTGATTGTGTTGCATATGTGTAAAATGTTAACACCGTCGCTGCGAGGCAGAGAGCAGAATGTGCCAGATGAATGTTTAGCTAGCTAACGTTAGGTAGCAGCCCGACGCTAGCTCCTGAATGGAATGTACAGGACGACGGTTAGCCTACAAACGCCTTCAACTGTTGGTAACGTACCGTTTTCAAACTGTAATGCCGTTTGTCCTGGTCAATGTCAACCAAACAACGTCATTTGTTTTCAATAAGACCCCGACAAATCCTTATTTATATACTTCTTCTAGCTTCCACCTTCTTCCGTTCTGTGCTGATCAAAAGACAGCTCGCGTCGCGTTCTCTTCCTAACAGAACGTCCCTATCCTCTCGCGAGATCTCGACCATCGTGAGTATGGAGTATGACGTTACAATATGTTTACTTACTTATTTGAAAAATAAGTCATATCATTACATCAATCATGCAAAGTCCTATAGAAGCTAACTTTGAAATAGTCATGGTCATTTTAAATACACACAATGATAACGTGTAATTTACACAGAACGATCTATAACTATGTTACTGTTACAGTCTACAAAAGTTTTTTTATTTCACCTTTATTTAACCAGGTAGGCCAGTTGAGAACAAGTTCTCATTTACAACTATGACCTGGTCAAGACAAAGCAAAGCAGTGCGACAAATAACAACACAGAGTTACACAGTAAACAAACATACAGTCAATAACACAATAGAGGATCTATATACAGAGTGCAAATGTAGTGCAAAATGCAGTAAGGTTAGGAAGGTAGGACAATAAATAGACCATAGTGGTGAAATAAATTACAGATTAGCATTAACACTGGAGTGATAATGTGCAAATGATGTGTAAATAGAGATACTGGAGTGCAAAATGAGCGAAAATAATAAATATGGGGATGAGGTAGTAGGGTGGGCTATTTACAGAAGGGCTATATACAGGTGCAGTGATCGATAAGCAGCTCTGACAGCTGATACTTAAAGTTAGTGAGGGAGATAGGAACCTCTAGCTTCAAGGATTTTTTCAATTTGTTCCAGTCATTGGCAGCAGAGAACTGGAAGGAATGACGGCAAAAGGAGATGTTGGCTTTGGGGGTGACCAGTGAGATATACCTGCTGGAGCGCATGCTACGGGTGGGTGTTGACCAGTGAGTTGAGATAAGGCGGGGATTTACCTAGCAAAGACTTATAGATGACCTGGAGCCAGTGGGTTTGGCGACGAATATGTAATGAGAGCCAGCCGACGAGAGCATACAGGTCGCAGTGGTGGGTAGTATATGGGGCTTTGGTGACAAAACGGATGGCACTGTGATAGATTACATCCAATTTGCTGAGCAGAGTGTTGGAGGCTATTTTGTAAATGACATCGCCGAAGTCAAGGATCGGTAGGATGGTCAGTTTTACAAGGGCATGTTTGGCAGCAAGAGTGAAGGAGGCTTTGTTGCGAAATAGGAAGCCGATTCTAGATCTAATCTTGGATCAGAGATGGTCAATGTGAGTCTGGAAGTTGAGTTTACAGTCTAACCAGTCTAGACCACCTACCATGGTTTACATTATTCATATGCTTCTAATAACGGTCAGGCATCAAGAAATTTGGTTGCCCATGTTACAGACATAAATCTGACAGGCCTGTCTGTCAAGGGCCAAAATATCCCGGAGTTAAAAGTGGAGATGAGAGAGGATTCCCTGCTGTCAACTTAGTGTATTTCTGTATTGTTTTAGTGATTCACCATAGTGAAGGTGTATTTCTGTATTGTTTTTGTGATTCACCATAGTGAAGGTGTATTTCTGTATTGTTTTAGTGATTCACCATAGTGAAGGTGTATTTCTGCATTGTTTTAGTGATTCACCATAGTGAAGGCGTATTTCTGTATTGTTATAGTGATTCTCCATAGTGAAGGTGTATTTCTTTATTGTTATAGTGAT
Source organism: Thymallus thymallus (assembly GCA_023634145.1). NCBI lineage: Eukaryota > Metazoa > Chordata > Actinopteri > Salmoniformes > Salmonidae > Thymallus > Thymallus thymallus. The sequence goes on along the minus strand of CM042416.1, from coordinate 2,370,558 downwards.
TCTCCATTGTGAAGGTGTATTTCTGTATTGTTAAAGTGATTCTCCATAGTGAAGGTGTATTTCTGTATTGTTTTAGTGATTCACCATAGTGAAGGTGTATTTCTGTATTGTTATAGTGATTCTCCATAGTGAAGGTGTATTTCTGTATTGTTTTAGTGATTCACCATAGTGAAGGCGTAGACTAGCTAACATCATGTACTATTATGACGTTGGTAGTGTGTTAGTATTTAGCATCATGTATTATTATGACGTTGGTAGTGTTAGTATTTAGCATCATGTATTATTATGATGTTGGTAGTGTTAGTATTTAGCATCATGTATTATTATGACGTTGGTAGTGTGTTAGTATTTAGCATCATGTATTATTATGACATTGGTAGTGTTAGTATTTAGCATCATGTATTATGACGTTGGTAGTGTTAGTATTTAGCATCATGTATTATTATGACGTTGGTAGTGTTAGTATTTAGCATCATGTATTATTATGATGTTGGTAGTGTTAGTATTTAGCATCATGTATTATGTATTATTATGACGTTGGTAGTGTTAGTATTTAGTATCATGTATTATTATGATGTTGGTAGTGTGTTAGTATTTAGCATCATCAGCAGATCCAGGAAAGAAAACCAATATTGATAGAAATTAAGAAAAATAAATTGTCTACACCTTCTGGCCACAGATGGCACAGAAAACACCAGTACACACATGCACCTGAAAAACAAAGCAACAAGCGCTCTAAACAGCTGACTGACAAAAGCAAACAACGATAAATCAATGGATAAATCTAATGCATTGGAATAAAGGCTCTTTTTTTCTTTTTTTATCAAGGACGAATGGCATACTGAGTGAACAGCTATGTGTAAAGGAGCTCAGCTGAGGCTGACATTCAGCACTACTGAGTGAACAGCTATGTGTAAAGGAGCTCTGCTGAGGCTGACATTCAGCACTACTGAGTGAACAGCTATGTGTAAAGGAGCTCTGCTGAGGCTGACATTCAGCACTACTGAGTGAACAGCTATGTGTAAAGGAGCTCTGCTGAGGCAGACAGTCAGAACTACTGAGTGAACAGCTATGTGTAAAGGAGCTCTGCTGAGGCAGACAGTCAGAACTACTGAGTGAACAGCTATGTGTAAAGGAGCTCTGCTGAGGCAGACAGTCAGAACTACTGAGTGAACAGCTATGTGTAAAGGAGCTCACTTAGTGGCAGACTTTGTATAGTTTTGCCTTTCAGTAGATTTACTAAAATGTAAATGCTATCTACCAATCTACAAAGAGAAGGTTCATTCACTAGCTCAAGGAAAAGGCAGCCATTTTAAGTGTTTGATATCTTTATTAAGCAGTTTTCAATCCAAATGAATGTTCAAAGTCCTCAGCTATCTCTTATCTCTGAACAGCTGATATTCTGAGTACTGACACTGGAAGAGGAAATAAAACTATGGAATGTTTTTATGGTCACATTTGTCAAACATTTTCAATTATTTGATAGTTTTGCATTTTTTTTTGTCCACTTTTGTATTTTTAATAACAAGGACTAGCTTAATCTTCTCTAGACCCGGCAGATCCTGTATTCATTTTTGTAAAGAAATACTTTATTAATTTTGCGATGTTTTCAGAGTTTTCTGTTTTTTCCATGTTTAAATTCTTTTCAAAAATTTTCTTCGGTGAAGCAAGTTAAGGATTACCGTCTCTGAAAGACAACAAAAATACATTGTAACATTAGTAGCATACCAACATTGATGTAACATTTTAACAGCTTAAATAATACAACATTTACATTCTAAATGGTTCTAACCGGTTCTTAGCTGGGGACTCCAGCAGGGTTGGTGGGCTTCTGGGCGGACTCCTTGGCCTGGTGGGCCTGTAGCACAGCAACAGCCTCATCCACCTTGGAGCGGAGAGACTCAGGAGACTCCAGCATGTGGAGCAGCTCAGAGTTGTCTATCTCCAACAGCATGCCAGTGATCTTTCCAGCCAGACTGGGGTGCATGTTCTGGATGAGAGGGAACAGACGCTCACCTGGAGAGGGAGGGGGAAGAGAATCCACCATCAGTAAAGACCCAGACACAGAAAGAGGATCACCAGCCATTTAGGGCCAGGAGTTAGGCCGACAGATCTTCCTCATCTTCCTCAGTCAAAAACTAAGAATCGCTGAAATTCACATTCAGATATTTGTGCTGAAAAAATCATTGCCAAAGAGCAGCTAAATGTTGATAATCTTTTTAAGCTGCAATATTAAACTTTTTGGGCTACGCGACCAAATTCACATAGAAATGTGTGTTATAGATCTGTCATTCTACTTGAGAGTAAGTATAAGAAGCGGTAGAAATGTTCTATGTGAACTATTTCTACGCTCCCTGTTAATTATTTTATCGATTCCTTTAAAGTTAGTTATAAAAAAAAAATCGTATTTACAATGATGGCCTACACCGGCCAAACTGACGACGCTGGGCCAATTGTGTGCCGATCTAAGGGACTCCCAATCACGGCCGGTGGTGATACAGCCTGGATTCGAACCAGGTTGCCTGTAGTGATGCCTCTAGCACTGAGATGCAGTGTCTTAGACCACTGAACCAGGTTGTCTGTAGTGACTCCTCTAACACTGAGATGCAGTGTCTTAGACCACTGAACCAGGTTGTCTGTAGTGACTCCTCTAACACTGAGATGCAGTGTCTTAGACCACTGAACCAGGTTGTCTGTAGTGACTCCTCTAACACTGAGATGCAGTGTCTTAGACCACTGAACCAGGTTGTCTGTAGTGACTCCTCTAACACTGAGATGCAGTGTCTTAGACCACTGAACCAGGGTGTCTGTAGTGACTCCTCTAGCACTGAGATGCAGTGTCTTAGACCACTGAACCAGGTTGTCTGTAGTGACTCCTCTAACACTGAGATGCAGTGTCTTAGACCACTGAACCAGGTTGTCTGTAGTGACTCCTCTAGTACTGAGATGCAGTGTCTTAGACCACTGAACCAGGTTGTCTGTAGTGATGCCTCTAGCACTGAGATACAGTGTCTTAGACCACTGAACCAGGTTGTCTGTAGTGACTCCTCTAACACTGAGATGCAGTGTCTTAGACCACTGAACCAGGTTGTCTGTAGTGACTCCTCTAGTACTGAGATGCAGTGTCTTAGACCACTGAACCAGGTTGTCTGTAGTGATTCCTCTAGCACTGAGATGCAGTGTCTTAGACCACTGAACCAGGTTGTCTGTAGTGACTCCTCTAACACTGAGATGCAGTGTCTTAGACCACTGAACCAGGTTGTCTGTAGTGACTCCTCTAGCTCTGAGATGCAGTGTCTTAGACCACTGAACCAGGTTGTCTGTAGTGACTCCTCTAGTACTGAGATGCAGTGTCTTAGACCACTGAACCAGGTTGTCTGTAGTGACTCCTCTAGTACTGAGATGCAGTGTCTTAGACCACTGAACCAGGTTGTCTGTAGTGACTCCTCTAACACTGAGATGCAGTGTCTTAGACCACTGAACCAGGGTGTCTGTAGTGACTCCTCTAGCACTGAGATGCAGTGTCTTAGACCACTGAACCAGGGTGTCTGTAGTGACTCCTCTAGCACTGAGATGCAGTGTCTTAGACCACTGAACCAGGTTGTCTGTAGTGACTCCTCTAGCACTGAGATGCTGTGTCTTAGACCACTGAACCAGGGTGTCTGTAGTGACTCCTCTAGCACTGAGATGCAGTGTCTTAGACCACTGAACCACTTGGGAGCCCAAGGTGAGAGGTCAGGGGTTAGGGTTACTTTAGGGTTTGTACACCAGCTTTAAACAGCTAAAAATACTATATGTTTGGTTATGGAAAATATAATTCACAATGATTCTCTACACGACTGCTTGTTTTGTCACATAAATTGAAATTAGGCAAACTATTAGAATTTTAGCAACCAGGAAATGGCGGGAGAAATCAATAAACAAATATTACAGCCAATCACAACACTGCTGGGTAAGTAACATTGTGAAACACCATCATTCCACTATTACTGCAGATATATTACAGACATTTTCTGAGACAACAATCCACAAATAATTGTATGTGCAGCACCTTTAACTGAAGGAGCTGGAGAAGGGAAGGCCGGTAACGAGAAGTGACCAGAGGACTATAGACTCACCCAACATCTGCTTCTGTTCCTGAGGAGGAGCAGCGGCCAGCATGGAGGAGGTCAGAGGCTCCTGGCCCTGGACATGGACAGCAGGCTGCTGCATGGCCACCTGGGGCTGGTTGGCCATGTGCTGCTGGGGGTTCCTCACACCCGCTGCATACTTGTACTGTGGCATCCTCACTGGGGCTGCAGCAGCCACCGCACCGGCAGGACGCTGGCCCAGGGCCTGGGTGGCTGAGGAGAGAGAGGAGGAAGTCAGTCAACATCCAAGAGAGATTCATATATTCAAGACATACTGAGTGTACAAAACATTAAGAAAACCTTCCTAATATTGAGTTACACCCCCTTTTACCCTCAGAACAGCCTCAATTCATCAGGGCATGGACTCTACAAGGTGTTGAAAGAGTTCCACAGGGATTCTGGCCCATGTTGATTCCAACGGTTGAGCGTGAAAAACCCAGCAGCTTTGCAGTTTGACACAAAACTACTACCGTACCACCGTTCAAAGGCACTTAAATCTTTTGTCTTGCCCATTCACCCTCTGAATGGCACACATACACAATCCATGTCTCAATTGTCTTAAGGCTTAAAAATGATTTAAAAACAGACAGTATAAGTTGAAAGGTGGTTGTGAAAATCACCAAGGTATGTGCAGGGCAGGGTCACCAGCTAAACTCACCCATTCTCTGGCCGGCCATCATGCGAGGCACCTGGGAGGACGAGGGCCTCATGGCTCCAAAGGTCTGGGGCCTAGGGGCGGACGGACGCATAGCGTTGGGCATGTTCTGGAAGTCTGGAAGTAGAAGGGAGAATTAAACATCAAAGAACTTCCTGGATGGAGAATTAGGTTATAGTCTCTGGACACACTAAAGTAGCAGTTAAAATGCAATGTTAACTATATAGATAGTTACGCTGTGGTCGGACACCCTGGGTGGCCCAGCGTGGGCCTGGTCTCAGCTGAGCCAGCTGATTGGTGGAGTAGTAGGCAGCACGGTTCTGAGTCTGGGGGATGGCAGCCATGAAGTACCCAGAGGGAGGGGCAGGCTGGTAGGGGTTGAGGACCGGGTTGGGTACGGGCCGGACGGTAGCCATCCTCTGCATGTACTGGTTGGTGAGGTGAGCCTGGCGCTCCTCTTTCCTCTGAGCCAGAGCCACGTACAGCGGCTTGGTGGCCACGATGCGCCCGTTCATCTCCGTCACAGCCTTGGTGGCCTCCTCGGGGGAGGAGAAGCACACGAAGCCGAAGCCCTTGCTGCGGCCGCCCTCCATCATCACCTATAGAGGGACATTAGATACACAGTGGTTTTTAAAGTGCTACCTGAACCTGACCGACAGTGCTGTAGGCACACTGCCGAGCGGGCAATAAGATTAGCACCACATTAAAGAAGGTACAGTTCTCTACCCAGACAACTGATATAGTGGCGCTCATTTTACACTGTTGTACGTTAACAAGAGGGTGATGTTTACTTAGGAAGTATACCTTGGCACTGGTGATGGTACCGAAGGGAGAGAACTCCTTCCTCAGACGCTCATCGTCAAGGCCATCGTCCAGATTCTTGACGTACAGGTTGACCCCCTGGTAGCGGGTCATGCGGTCCTGTTTCATTTGTTCAAACTTGCGTTTCAACTCCGTCTGGCGCTCTCCCTTCTTCTGGGCGCGGCCCACGTAGACCTGGCGGCCATTGAAATCCTTCCCATTCATGTCATCTACAGCCTGAGAAGAGAAGATATGGATCCAGGTGGTCCCGTTGAGGACACTTAACCCTATTCAACATCCAGATAGTTATAATAATACGGCCCAACTCACCCTCTGTGCATCCTCGTGCCTTTCAAAGCTGACGAAGCCGAACCCTCTGGACTTCCCACTGTCGTCCGTCATCACCCTGATGCTCAGAGCCGGTCCTGGAACAATAGAGTCCAACACAAAACGGCATCAAATTCTAATTCTATGGAACCAACATTTACTACGAGAAGAACAATCCACACATCTGGGCTGGATTCATGAATACAGTGACAAAACATTTCTTATTGGACATATTCAGGTAGGCCCCTCCCCGCTTGGTCCTGTTTGCTGGACATATTCAGGTAGGCCCCTCCCCGCTTGGTCCTGTTTGCTTCCTAGTGAATACATCCCTGGGGTAACACACAACATGTGGTAGACACTTACCATATTTCCCAAACAGCTCCCTCAGCTTCTCATCATCCATATCTTCTCCAAAGTTCTTGATGTACACATTGGTGAACTCTCTGGCTCTGGCTCCAAGCTCAGCCTCGCGCTCTTTGCGGGATTTGAAGCGTCCGACAAACCTATCGTATGTTAATAAAATAATATTGTTAGTTGAATAATGCATAGAAAGGCTAACCAATCTGTCAGGGGGAGAAACATGAACCTGGTAATGTTTGTTACATCTACATAAGGGCAGGTCTACATTAACCACCATGTTGACTAAACCCCAGGGAAGAGTATTGAGTTTGATAAGGCAGTGAGTAGAGAAGCACAAGGCTACAGAGCAACACATCTATGTTAGTTAACACTTGACAAAAACCTGAGTTAGTCAGATTAAAGTGAGAACTCACACAAAAACAAATCCTGCTATTATTTAACCATTCTTGAACCAGGAGTTAATTGAAATCAGTTCCCATTTACAAGTCAGTTAAATTTCTGTACGTTTGAGATATACTTTAACGTTGTACCCATCTATTACTGACTATGTCCAAGTTTAGAAGGTGGACTGATCACACTTACACTTTTCTGTCATTGAGCAACATGCCGTTCATTTTCTCAATGGCTCTTTCAGCAGCCTCCTGGGTCTCAAAGTGCACAAAGCCATAGCCCTTTGAGCCATTCTCATCACAAACCACCTTGGAGAAAGGACATTAGAGCATAGAGCATCATGCATACCAATCACACTCATTTCTACACGCATTTCTACCAACACCACTGCATTGTTTTGGCATGCTGAACAACACACAGCCAGAACCGTCTCTCAGCCTACCTTGCAGGAGAGGATGTTGCCGAAGGCCGAGAAGGTGTCATAGAGGGCCTTGTTATCAATGGACTTGTCTAAGTTCTTGATGAAGATGTTGCCCACCCCACTCTTCCTCAGGGAAGGGTCACGCTGAGACCACATGATGCGCAGAGGTCTTCCTTTGATGACGTCGAAGTTCATGGTGTCCAGGGCACGCTCAGCTAGGAACATATCAGGAGCCAAACCATTAGAATGCTGTTGAAGGAAACTGCTCCAATGTGGTGGTGGGGGGGGGGGGGGGGCATATTGTATCAGGGATGCAGCTGATACTGCAATTAATTATTGAACCTAACACTACAGCAAATTAGGCCACTGGATGCGCATGATTCTAAAATGTCCCCCTCGGGGGATCAATAAAGTACCTATCTTTCTATACTAGAGCTAATGTTATTCATCCGCCACCTTGCCATTTTTGGTGCAACGTGAACGTGCGAACCACGTCATGACATATTTCTATTGGTGTATCCATAAATTACGATTTCTTAAAATCATCAATACTTACCATCGGCTGGCTGTTGAAAGTTAACGTAGGCATATCCGAGGGATCGACGAGTGATCATGTCCCTGCAGACTCTAATGGAGAGGATCGGTCCGGCGGGGCTGAACTTCTCGTACAGCATGGCCTCGGTGATGTCCTGGTGCAGGTCGCCCACGTACAGCGACGCCATCGGGTAACTGGGGGCGCTGGGGTTCATGGCGGCTGGCGCGGCTTGTCAGACCAAGATTCCTTTTAAATACGGAGGGAAAGACGTTGTTGTCGGGCTAACGTCTGCGAAATAGTCTCCGATGCTGCCGAAGATGAGTTACTGTCTAAAAAGGTCGATGTTAACGTTACTTCGCACGTAGGCCGAGAAACCAACGAGGCCGGCTAGCTAATGCTGCTACCTAGCGACTAGCAGGCTAACGATACCTTCTGGAAAAGGAAAACACAACTAATGAGCTAGTAGCTACAATATTGTTAAAATACTACTAGTTAACGTTACAATAACAACAGCTACGATATCGACAATTCCGATAAACTGCTCGCTATAGATAAAATGTCTAAAATGAAATAAAAAGTCACCGCAGTTTGCTAGCTATCAGTATAAATCACCCACGCCTTCAACAGTAATGTTACCAAGGGAGCAAAATGCCCTTCTCTTCGAATTCTCGTCCTATTTTCGACGGGTTACTTGTTAGTCCTGCTTCACCGAGTTGTTTTCTTAAAAAAATATTCTTCCCTGTGTTTATTTTTGTAGTTTTTTGTTTTTTGCTAATAAAATGTGTGCCGAGGCTTGCTCCGGAACACACTCTAGCGCCGCTACGCAGAAGGGACTGGAGAAGCGGTCACGTGGTGCGGAACCCCCTGAACAGAGGGCGGCCTCTCCCCTGGCCTCTCCCCATCTATCAGTACCTCTCCCCATCTATCAGTACCTCTCCCCATCTATCAGTACCTCTCCCCTGGCCTCTCCCCATCTATCAGTACCTCTCCCCATCTATCAGTACCTCTCCCCTGGCCTCTCCCCATCTATCAGTACCTCTCCCCATCTATCAGTACCTCTCCCCATCTATCAGTACCTCTCCCCTGGCCTCTCCCCATCTATCAGTACCTCTCCCCTGGCCTCTCCCCATCTATCAGTACCTCTCCCCTGGCCTCTCCCCATCTATCAGTACCTCTCCCCTGGCCTCTCCCCATCTATCAGTACCTCTCCCCTGGCCTCTCCCCATCTATCAGTACCTCTCCCCTGGCCTCTCCCCATCTATCAGTACCTCTCCCCATCTATCAGTACCTCTCCCCTGGCCTCTCCCCATCTATCAGTACCTCTCCCCTGGCCTCTCCCCATCTATCAGTACCTCTCCCCTGGCCTCTCCCCATCTATCAGTACCTCTCCCCTGGCCTCTCCCCATCTATCAGTACCTCTCCCCTGGCCTCTCCCCATCTATCAGTACCTCTCCCCTGGCCTCTCCCCATCTATCAGTACCTCTCCCCATCTATCAGTACCTCTCCCCTGGCCTCTCCCCATCTATCAGTACCTCTCCCCATCTATCAGTACCTCTCCCCTGGCCTCTCCCCATCTATCAGTACCTCTCCCCTGGCCTCTCCCCATCTATCAGTACCTCTCCCCTGGCCTCTCCCCATCTATCAGTACCTCTCCCCATCTATCAGTACCTCTCCCCTGGCCTCTCCCCATCTATCAGTACCTCTCCCCTGGCCTCTCCCCATCTATCAGTACCTCTCCCCATCTATCAGTACCTCTCCCCTGGCCTCTCCCCATCTATCAGTACCTCTCCCCTGGCCTCTCCCCATCTATCAGTACCTCTCCCCTGGCCTCTCCCCATCTATCAGTACCTCTCCCCATCTATCAGTACCTCTCCCCATCTATCAGTACCTCTCCCCTGGCCTCTCCCCATCTATCAGTACCTCTCCCCTGGCCTCTCCCCATCTATCAGTACCTCTCCCCTGGCCTCTCCCCATCTATCAGTACCTCTCCCCTGGCCTCTCCCCATCTATCAGTACCTCTCCCCTGGCCTCTCCCCATCTATCAGTACCTCTCCCCATCTATCAGTACCTCTCCCCATCTATCAGTACCTCTCCCCTGGCCTCTCCCCATCTATCAGTACCTCTCCCCATCTATCAGTACCTCTCCCCATCTATCAGTACCTCTCCCCTGGCCTCTCCCCATCTATCAGTACCTCTCCCCTGGCCTCTCCCCATCTATCAGTACCTCTCCCCTGGCCTCTCCCCATCTATCAGTACCTCTCCCCTGGCCTCTCCCCATCTATCAGTACCTCTCCCCTGGCCTCTCCCCATCTATCAGTACCTCTCCCCTGGCCTCTCCCCATCTATCAGTACCTCTCCCCTGGCCTCTCCCCATCTATCAGTACCTCTCCCCTGGCCTCTCCCCATCTATCAGTACCTCTCCCCTGGCCTCTCCCCATCTATCAGTACCTCTCCCCTGGCCTCTCCCCATCTATCAGTACCTCTCCCCTGGCCTCTCCCCATCTATCAGTACCTCTCCCCTGGCCTCTCCCCATCTATCAGTACCTCTCCCCTGGCCTCTCCCCATCTATCAGTACCTCTCCCCTGGCCTCTCCCCATCTATCAGTACCTCTCCCCATCTATCAGTACCTCTCCCCTGGCCTCTCCCCATCTATCAGTACCTCTCCCCATCTATCAGTACCTCTCCCCTGGCCTCTCCCCATCTATCAGTACCTCTCCCCTGGCCTCTCCCCATCTATCAGTACCTCTCCCCTGGCCTCTCCCCATCTATCAGTACCTCTCCCCTGGCCTCTCCCCATCTATCAGTACCTCTCCCCATCTATCAGTACCTCTCCCCTGGCCTCTCCCCATCTATCAGTACCTCTCCCCTGGCCTCTCCCCATCTATCAGTACCTCTCCCCATCTATCAGTACCTCTCCCCTGGCCTCTCCCCATCTATCAGTACCTCTCCCCATCTATCAGTACCTCTCCCCATCTATCAGTACCTCTCCCCTGGCCTCTCCCCATCTATCAGTACCTCTCCCCATCTATCAGTACCTCTCCCCATCTATCAGTACCTCTCCCCTGGCCTCTCCCCATCTATCAGTACCTCTCCCCTGGCCTCTCCCCATCTATCAGTACCTCTCCCCTGGCCTCTCCCCATCTATCAGTACCTCTCCCCTGGCCTCTCCCCATCTATCAGTACCTCTCCCCTGGCCTCTCCCCATCTATCAGTACCTCTCCCCATCTATCAGTACCTCTCCCCTGGCCTCTCCCCATCTATCAGTACCTCTCCCCTGGCCTCTCCCCATCTATCAGTACCTCTCCCCTGGCCTCTCCCCATCTATCAGTACCTCTCCCCTGGCCTCTCCCCATCTATCAGTACCTCTCCCCTGGCCTCTCCCCATCTATCAGTACCTCTCCCCTGGCCTCTCCCCATCTATCAGTACCTCTCCCCATCTATCAGTACCTCTCCCCTGGCCTCTCCCCATCTATCAGTACCTCTCCCCATCTATCAGTACCTCTCCCCTGGCCTCTCCCCATCTATCAGTACCTCTCCCCATCTATCAGTACCTCTCCCCTGGCCTCTCCCCATCTATCAGTACCTCTCCCCTGGCCTCTCCCCATCTATCAGTACCTCTCCCCTGGCCTCTCCCCATCTATCAGTACCTCTCCCCTGGCCTCTCCCCATCTATCAGTACCTCGCCCCTGGCCTCTCCCCATCTATCAGTACCTCTCCCCATCTATCAGTACCTCTCCCCTGGCCTCTCCCCATCTATCAGTACCTCTGATAAATACACTATGGGTTTTTTCTTCTATTTTACCAAAGACTGTTGTTGAAAAAATAAAAAAAATAAAACGTAGGTATTTGAGGTTGTACAGCTCATGCAGGGGTTTCTGCCTATCTATAACAGGGGGAAATACAGCATACACAGGTTCAAGACAGAGACGATAGTAACTGATGAGCAGGGTGGCTGGTAACCACATTTTCTTCCGAAAATAATGAAGATAAATCATAGAAAACGCATGCACTTGTTTTAACAACACACAAACACGTTGTTTTGCACGAGGGCTTTGGATTGAACTGAGTGACTGCCAATGTGGCTGGTAAGAATAGACATTCTACCAGCCAATGCCAACCTCTACCAGCCAAATGGTGGCTGGTGTTAATTTCCCTCCCTGCTGATGAGAGAGTCAGTCTGGTAAATCTGCAGATGCTGTCATTTTTTTAGTCATATCCCTTGAATGACAACCATTTTGTGTGATGTTAAAGACATTTGCAGTATGCATGTTTTCAAAGCTTGTAGTTTCAAATGGGAGCAAATGCATCATAGTGGGGCAGAGCCAAGCACGAGCTAGTGAGATTATATTGGCGCGTTCTAATATTTATTTGCATATTTCCGTTAGGGAACGCCTACTCTGAAGTGCGCATGTGAGATAACTAATTTCTCCTTTGCACTCCTAAACACAATTAAAAAACAAAAACTTTGGCAAAGGTTAAAGTCTACACAATGTAGTTCACTCTGTTTGTTATTGATTCTAGTTTTGGAAACAGAAAACTGTATGGAGATCAAATGTTTCATAGATTCATTAGCAGAACGCGGCCAAATACATTTCGTTCCATCTTCTCCCACTGGGTTTCCTCTCATCACCATATTTGGTAGTGACTGGAAACGCCAATCTTCGGGGATATATCTGGCTCATTGCTCTATCTATGGTTTTAATTTTCAAGGACACCTTCAGTCTGCTCCTTTCTCCCATAGCCACCAGGGAGAGCAGTCAGTAGGCAAAAATAATATTTTATTTTATTTAACCAGGTAGGCCAGTTGAGAACAAGTTCTCATTTACAACTATGACCTGGCCAAGACAAAGCAAAGCAGTGCGACAAAAACACAGTTACACAGTAAACAAACATACAGTCAATAACACAAGACGATCTATATACAGAGTGCAAAATGTAGTGCAAAATGCAGTAAGGTTAGGAAGACAATAAATAGACCATAGTGGCGAAATAAATTACAGATTAGAATTAACACTGGTAATTATGATGTGTAAATAGAGATACTGGAGTGCAAAATGAGCTAAAATAATAAATATGGGGATGAGGTAGTAGTGTGGGCTATTTACAGAAGGGCTATATACAGGTGCAGTGATCGATAAGCAGCTCTGACAGCTGATACTTAAAGTTAGTGAGGGAGATAGGAACCTCTAGCTTCAAGGATTTTTGCAATTCGTTCCAGTCATTGGCAGCAGAGAACTGGAAGGAATGGCGGCCAAAGGAGGTGTTGGCTTTGGGGGTGACCAGTGAGATATACCTGCTGGAGCGCATGCTATGGGTGGGTGTTGCTATGGTGACCAGCGAGTTGAGATAATGCAGGGTTTACCTAGTAAAGACTTATAGATGACCTGGAGCCAGTGGGCTTGGCGACGAATATGTAGTGAGGGCCAGCCAACGAGAGCATACAGGTCGCAGTGGTGGGTAGTATATGGGGCTTTGGTAACAAAACGGATGGCACTGTGATAGATTACATCCAATTTGCTGAGTAGAGTGTTGGAGGCTATTTTGTAAATGACATCGCCGAAGTCAAGGATCGGTAGGATAGTCAGTTTTACAAGGGCATGTTTGGCAGCAAGAGTGAAGGAGGCTTAGTTGCGAAATAGGAAGCCAATTCTAGATTTAATTTTGGATTGGAGATGGTTGATGTGAGTCTGGAAGGAGAGTTTTCAGTCTAACCAGACGCCTAGGTATTTGTAGTTGTCCACAAATTCTAAGTCAGACCTGTCGAGAGTAGTGATGATAGTCCGGTGGGCGGGTGCTGGCAGCGTTCGATAGAAAAGCATGCACTTAGTTTTACTAGCATTTAAGAGCAGTTGAGGCCACGGAAGGAGTGGTTTATGGCATTGAAGCTTGTTTGAAGGTTAGTTAACACAGTGTCCAAAGAGGGGCCAGATGTTTACAGAATGGTGTCGTCTGCATAGAGATGGATCAGAGAGTCACCAGCAGCGAGAGTGACATCGTTGATGTATATAGAGAAAAGGGTTGGCCCAAGAATTGAACCCTGTGGCACCCCCATAGAAACTGCCAGAGGATCGGACAATAGGCCCTCCGATTTGACAAACTGAACTCTGTCTGCAAAGTAGTTAGAGAACCAGGCGAGGCAGTCACTTGAGAAACCAAGGCTGTTGAGTCTGCCAATAAGAATGCGGTGATTGACAGTTGAAAGCCTTGGCCAGGTCGATGAAGACAGTTGAATACAGTAACCATACCTGTCTGAGCCCAGACCTGGGCCTGATTCAGTATATTTTTGTGGCCTGGTGTATTTGGGACTAAACTGTCTAGAATACCCGTTTTCCCCCTAAATCTTAGTCCTGAATATACCAGACTACAAACCCAGGTGTGTATGATAATCACATGCACCACAACTGCTGTGGATTGGGGTTCCAATAGTTTTTAGTCTCTCCTGACAGATTCTGCTCAGCAGTTTGGTTCCGGGTGAGGAAATGACTATTGTTTTACCCCAGTGGGAGGTGTGGCTGGGCTCAGGATCTATAGATATGTTAATAAAAACCCAGGGTTTCTCACATGTCTCCAGTCTCCCCAGTGATCCACTCACTGATAAGGAGTGATGATGTCAACAATAGTCTGTCTCACTCTCAGTCCTCACTCTGTGTGCCTGAGCAGAATGGTTCTAATGAGACATTGTGGAGCCCATGGGAGGGTTCTAATGAGACATTGTGGAGCCCATGGGAGGGTTCTAATGAGACATTGTGGAGCCCATGGGAGGGTTCTAATGAGACATTGTGGAGCCCATGGGAGGGTTCTAATGAGAGTGACTGTAACCACAGTATGTATCACTCTGGACCCCTTGCTCCTACACCCTTCCCCCTGGGCCTCCTAGACCTGAATATGGTCATAGTTGTTTCTGTATGGACAGCCTATGGGGATATACATTTGTTTCTGTATGGACAGCCTATGGGGATATACATTTGTTTCTGTATAGACAGCCTATGGGGATATACATTTGTTTCTGTATAGACAGCCTATGGGGATATACATTTGTTTCTGTATAGACAGCCTATGGGGATATACATTTGTTTCTGTATAGACAGCCTATGGGGATATACAGTTGTTTCTGTATAGACATTCTATGGGGATATACATTTGTTTCTGTATGGACAGCCTATGGGGATATACATTTGTTTCTGTATAGACAGCCTATGGGGATATACATTTGTTTCTGTATAGACAGCCTATGGGGATATACATTTGTTTCTGTATAGACAGCCTATGGGGATATACATTTGTTTCTGTATAGACAGCCTATGGGGATATACATTTGTTTCTGTATAGACAGCCTATGGGGATATACATTTGTTTCTGTATAGACAGCCTATGGGGATATACATTTGTTTCTGTATAGACAGCCTATGGGGATATACATTTGTTTCTGTATAGACAGCCTATGGGGATATACAGTTGTTTCTGTATAGACATTCTATGGGGATATACATTTGTTTCTGTATAGACAGCCTATGGGGATATACAGTTGTTTCTGTATAGACATTCTATGGGGATATACATTTGTTTCTGTATGGACAGCCTATGGGGATATACATTTGTTTCTGTATAGACAGCCTATGGGGATA
Organism: Thymallus thymallus; assembly: GCA_023634145.1. Taxonomy (NCBI): domain Eukaryota; kingdom Metazoa; phylum Chordata; class Actinopteri; order Salmoniformes; family Salmonidae; genus Thymallus; species Thymallus thymallus. Next base: position 2,355,313 of record CM042416.1, on the reverse strand, counting down.
TACATTTGTTTCTGTATAGACAGCCTATGGGGATATACATTTGTTTCTGTATAGACAGCCTATGGGGATATACAGTTGTTTCTGTATGGACAGCCTATGGGGATATACAGTTGTTTCTGTTTCTGACAGCCTATTTAATGCCTCACCTGGGTGCCGTGCCGTCGGCAACACAGACCTGGAACTGTTGGGGTGCTAGGACCTAGCTTAACAATTGTGCATCCATCCGTGAGTAACTCTGGTCTGTAATCACTCATTCACTCAGGACTTATTTATTAATTCAGGTCTGTATATACTTACTCATGTACAGTTGTTATATATCACGTGCAATATTGCAAGAAATTCTTGGACTTAACTTACGTAGTCATTCACTCAGGAATGCATATTAGTATCCTGTCAGTTGTATCTTTTTTTTTCATTGCTTTTAGTATATCGAATGTGCAATACGTGCAGTTATCTGTAATTAAACCCTGCGCACTAAGGACTGTATTTTAAGGGAATTACTATTATTACCCAAATTATATGATACACACATCTCTTCCTGTCATTTACCTGTACAGTTAATGTAACCATGCAAATATTTAACTGTATATTTACCTGTACAGCTAATTGAACCATGCTAAATTTTCACTTAGCTGTTCATTTAACCAGTCTGTATATTAAGTAAACTATTATTACCCTCACTCATATCATACGCATTTTTAGCTATTGAAGTATTTCTCTGCCATCGACCTGTATAGTATAGTTAACCATCCAACATCCACCAATGTATAGTGTACATATTCAGCCAACCACTCATACTATGCTATGTCTTTTTATAGCTTTTTTGTATTTCTATACTTTTTAATACTGACGCTCTATGTATCATGTACCGTGTATCTGTCTTTTGTGTATGTTCAATGTTAATGACTAAGATGTTTCACCCTGAAACGGTGTAATGTGTGATAAATGTATTAGAATTACAAGATTATGATTCTAAGAATGTGGGAACATAGACAATGTTCAGACCAGGTTAGAATGTTACCATTTGGTAAATGAGTCAGGATGTGGTTAAGATGAACAAAGGGGGAGACAGACCATTTGTGAAGGCTGTTGGGCTGGCAGGAGATTAGCCATAAAAGTTTACCATCCTCATCAATCTGAGTGGGGGTCTTGTCCCTGAGGTGGGTAAACATTAGCAACTGAGTGATGTCTTTGAGGGGGGTGACCTGAGATAACAGGACAGTGTCATTGAAGGCAGACCCTGAGAACTTACAGGCCATAAAACAGGGTGGAGGCTTTGCTGACTGGGCAGTATAAAAAGCTATGTATTATTGTTTTTTATTTAGAACGTTATCTGAATAAAGACTGACCATTGTAAAACTGGAACTCCCTCTGTATTATTTAAACAAACTGAAGGAATTACAACCTTCAGGATACAGATAGAGTTAAAAAGTTCATTTAGAACATTGGAATAGAAATTATCATGACATCGACATAATGGGAAAATCAAAAGAAATCAGCCAAGACCTCAAGAAAAAAAAATGTGTAGACCTCCACAAGTCTGGTTCATCCTTGGGAGCAATTTCCAAACGCCTGAAGGTACCACGTTCATCTGTACAAACAATAGTAATCAAGTATAAACACCATGGGACCACGCAGCCGTCATAGCGCTCAGGAAGGAGACGCGTTCTGTCTCCTAGAGATGAACGTACTTTGGTGTGAAAATCAATCCCAGAACAACAGCAAAGGACCTTGTGAAGATGCTGGAGGAAACAGGTACAAAAGTATCTCTATCCACAGTAAAACAAGTCCTATATCGACATAACTTGAAATATTGAAGCAACATCAGTCAGGAAGTTAAAGCTTGGTCACAAATGGGTCTCCCAAATGGACAATGACCCCAAGCACACTTCCAAAGTTGTGGCAAAATGGCTTAAGGACAACAAAGTCGAGGTATTGGAGTGGCCATCACAAAGCCCTGACCTCAATCCTATAGAACATTTGTGGGCAGAACTGAAAAAGTGTGTGCGAGCAAGGAGGCCTTCAAACCTGACTCAGTTACACCAGTTCTGTCAGGAGGAATGGGCCAAAATTCACCCAACTTATTGTGGGATGCTTGTGGAAGGATACCCCAAACGTTAGACCCAAGTTAAACAATTTAAAGGCAATGCTACCAAATACTAATTGAGTGTATGTAAACTTCTGACCCACTGGGAATGTGATGACAGAAATAAAAGCTGAAATAAATCATTCTCTCTACTATTATTCTGACATTTCACATTCTTAAAATAAAGTGGTGATCCTAACTGACCTAAGACAGGGAATTTTTACTAGGATTAAATGTCAGGAATTGTGAAAAACTGAGTTTAAATGTATTTGGCTACGGTGTATGTAAACGTCTGACTTCAACTGCATGTGATGGGGAATTGATACTACAAGCGATAAAAATAAGAGTCTCACACTATGTATAACCTCCCAGTAATTTATTGGGTAAACCACCAACGTTTCGGCATCACTGTTTCTTCTTCAGGGTGATGTCATGAATACTTCAACCAGGTTATGTAGACAAACAGTGCAATTAGTGCAACCAATGACAATAGTGAGGAGTGTGTCATAATTATTCTAGTTAAATAGAATGAATTGAGTGAAACTGTTAAAAATCATTAGTTTATAGCATATTGAATATATTAGGCTGTTATCATATGGAAACAATTAAATATTGTACGTAACATTAGCATCAACATACATTGTTTGATTCAATTTCTTGTTTGATTCAAATCTATTTAATAATTTCCTATTTCATTACCTGTAATATTTTGGTTCAACCATAATGCATAATAAGCATCACCAACAGGGGACATACTGAGTGAACGCTGATAAACTGTAGAAATAAATGATCCATTTAAAAGAAGAGAGAATTGTTCAGAAGGGCCTGAGATCAAAGTCAATATTCAGACCACTAGGGGTCAATGTTTTTAGACAGGATATCCAGTAGGCCTCCCTCTGTAGTAGTAGGGTCTCCATGTTACCTCCTCTCCTTGGCAGAGCAACATGCTCAATGCCTGTGTATGAGGGAGGAGATGGGGTGGTGAGCTGCTACTGGATAGTCAGTGTTCTTCCACCTGGTTGAGCTGCGGTGTTCAGCTATGCCTTGCTTTAATTGGCTTTTCGTTGGTCCTACGTAGGCTTTCCCAGTTAGTCAGCACCTCTACATAAAATACGTTTCTCTGGCTGTGCGCCAGCTCGTTTTTATTAGCATTGATATACACTAACAATCAATTTACACAATGAACTTATGAAACAATGAATGTGCACAAATTGGCACGAGAGCACATTTGAGAGAGAAGTGCATTGTGGATCTGGTCAATCCGACATCTGCATTGGCCATGGATCATCCCCTTCAATTAGATGAGGGGGAGGAGACAGGTTGAAGAAGGATTTTAAAGCCTTGAGACAATTGAGACATGGATTGTGTATGTTTACCATTCAGAGGGTGAATGGGCCAGACAAATGCTAAGTGCCTTTGAACAGGGTATGGTTGTATGTGTCAGGCTTGCACCAATTTGTGTCAAGAACTGAAACGCTGCTAGGGTTTTCACGCTCAACAGTTTCCCATGTGTATCAAGAATGGTCCACCACCCAAAGGACATCCAGCCAACTTGACACAACTGTGGGAAGCATTGGAGTCAACATGGGCCAGCATCCCTGTGGAACGCTTTCAACACCGGTTCTATTTACCTCTGTGAGCAGTTCTGGGGGTATTAACAGGAGGACTCCAGACATGAGGGATTCAGAGGGAACTGTAGTTCAACCTCCAGACATGAGGGATTCAGAGGGAACTGTAGTTCAACCTCCAGACATGAGGGATTCAGAGAGAACTGTAGTTCAACCTCCAGACATGAGGGATTCAGAGGGAACTGTAGTTCAACCTCCAGACATGAGGGATTCAGAGGGAACTGTAGTTCAACCTCCAGACATGAGGGATTCAGAGAGAACTGTAGTTCAACCTCCAGACATGAGGGATTCAGAGAGAACTGTAGTTCAACCTCCAGACATGAGGGATTCAGAGGGAACTGTAGTTCAACCTCCAGACATGAGGGATTTAGAGGGAACTGTAGTTCAACCTCCAGACATGAGGGATTCAGAGGGAACTGTAGTTCAACCTCCAGACATGAGGGATTCAGAGGGAACTGTAGTTCAACCTCCAGACATGAGGGATTCAGAGGGAACTGTAGTTCAACCTCCAGACATGAGGGATTCAGAGGGAACTGTAGTTCAACCTCCAGACATGAGGGATTCAGAGGGAACTGTAGTTCAACCTCCAGACATGAGGGATTCAGAGAGAACTGTAGTTCAACCTCCAGACATGAGGGATTCAGAGAGAACTGTAGTTCAACCTCCAGACATGAGGGATTCAGAGGGAACTGTAGTTCAACCTCCAGACATGAGGGATTCAGAGGGAACTGTAGTTCAACCTCCAGACATGAGGGATTCAGAGGGAACTGTAGTTCAACCAACCTGGACCGTTTGCAGTTTGCCTTTCATTTTATACTCTGGATAGTCATGGGACCAATACATTGGGTCGCGGCGTTGCCAGATTTGTGATCTCTTACAAAAGGTGAGGAAAACTGGAGATTGGAGCTGTAAAATAATTGACTGGACACAGTAAACTTTTAAAATTATATTTTTATTCCACATACATGAAATAACATTTCCCTCCAGATAACAGTTATGCTTGGGTGTTTGGTATGAAAATTCCAAAGACATGGACAAAGCTAGCCAGCCCAACAACAAGACATGGACGAAGCTAGCCAGCCCAACAACAAGACATGGACAAAGCTAGCCAGCTCAACAACAAGACATGGACAAAGCTAGCCAGCCCAACAACAAGACATGGACAAAGCTAGCCAGCCCAACAACAAGACATGGACAAAGCTAGCCAGCCCAACAACAAGACATGGACAAAGCTAGCCAGCCCAACAACAAGACATGGACAAAGCTAGCCAGCCCAACAACAAGACATGGACAAAGCTAGCCAGCCCAACAACAAGACATGGACAAAGCTAGCCAGCCCAACAACAAGACATGGACGAAGCTAGCCAGCCCAACAACAAGACATGGACAAAGCTAGCCAGCCCAACAACAAGACATGGACAAAGCTAGCCAGCCCAACAACAAGACATGGACAAAGCTAGCCAGCCCAACAACAAGACATGGACAAAGCTAGCCAGCCCAACAACAAGACATGGACAAAGCTAGCCAGCCCAACAACAAGACATGGACAAAGCTAGCCAGCCCAACCACAAGACATGGACAAAGCTAGCCAGCCCAACAACAAGACATGGACAAAGCTAGCCAGCCCAACAACAAGACATGGACAAAGCTAGCCAGCCCAACAACAAGACATGGACAAAGCTAGCCAGCCCAACAACAAGACATGGACAAAGCTAGCCAGCCCAACAACAAGACATGGACAAAGCTAGCCAGCCCAACAACAAGACATGGACAAAGCTAGCCAGCCCAACAACAAGACATGGACAAAGCTAGCCAGCCCAACAACAAGACATGGACAAAGCTAGCCAGCCCAACAACAAGACATGGACAAAGCTAGCCAGCCCAACAACAAGACATGGACAAAGCTAGCCAGCCCAACAACAAGACATGGACAAAGCTAGCCAGCCCAACAACAAGACATGGACAAAGCTAGCCAGCCCAACAACAAGACATGGACAAAGCTAGCCAGCCCAACAACAAGACATGGACAAAGCTAGCCAGCCAGCCCAACAACAAGACATGGACAAAGCTAGCCAGCCCAACAACAAGACATGGACAAAGCTAGCCAGCCCAACAACAAGACATGGACAAAGCTAGCCAGCCCAACCACAAGCTCCTTTCCTCCCCATTAACTAGTTTTTAGCCACAAGTAGCAAAAGAAAAATAAAACATATAAACTGAAATAAAAACCTTAACTGTAAAAAGCAGTAAGTAGATATAAACCCCTGGGGAAATCCTTCCTGCTCTGCTGGTTCAAACAGTCCCAGTATTAAGTACGTCCTCTTTGTTCTAGACTGTTCTAGACTGTTCTAGACCTCCTAATTGACACAGAAATCCAATGCCGTTAGCAGGTCAGCCAAACAGGAGAAGGTGGAGCAGTATAGTGACCGTTTAATGGAATGGAACTTCTCTATCCAAGGTTTCCTCAAATAGAACCCTATTCCCTGTATAGTGCACATGGTTTTAAACAGGGCCCATAGAGCTCTGGTCTAAAGTAGTGCACTATATAGAGAATAGGGTGTCATCTGGGGCACAGCACAACCACACTAACCCACCATCGATAGACGCCTCAGGACTATCCCCTAATGCTGCTGTCAGTTGTCTAGCGGCTGCTGTCAGTTGTCTAGCGGCTGCTGTCAGTTGTCTAGCGGCTGCTGTCAGTTGTCTAGGTAGCTACAGACTAACTGCTCACTGCTGCCTCCTCCAATCAAGAGAGACTGATGTTGAACCACAAATATATCAAGCAATGTTGTCAAGCACAAGATCATTAACATAAACACAGGTAGTAAACCAGGTTTATTCACAACCTCAACTTGACACATTGCATGAGTTGAGAACTTGCCCTCACCCTTCAACATACATGTAACACCCTATTGCTCTCCACACAAATAATAATAATGTCTGTAGACCAGTCCCTCACCTCAACCTACCTTACTGTACGTCTCACCAACACCCAACCCCTCCCTCAACCAAGTCCTGGAAAGCAACCCCCGACAATGACTCCAAGACAAGAGTAAATGTATGGAGGTGAGAGACAGAAATAAAGAGGTGCTCTGTCTGTCTGTCTGTCTGTCTCAGTGTTGATAGAGGATGATAACAGTCAGTCAGTCAGACAGACAGGGAACAGGGACCAGGTCAGTCTCTACCTTCCTCACCATCCTCTCCATCTCCCTGGTTGTCAGAGGTCCACAGCTACAGAGATGAGGGAGAGAGAGGATATGTTCAAACACTCAGTAGGACAACATACACATCATGTCAGTAGAGATGAACTCGTACGGGGTACTTTCACTCATTCTAGTCATTTAGCAGCAGACACTTATCCAGAGCCACTTACAGTAGTGAGTGCATACATTTTCATATTTGTTCCTACTGGGTTCCTACTGGGTTCCTACTGGGTACACAGGTTACATAGATTATTTTACTTTGGCTCAGGAATGTGTGTGCCAAAGGAGACACCAGTAACTCTCCTACTTTTATTTTTTTTCACCTTTATTTAACCAGGTGAGACCTGGCAACTACTTCTCTATATCAGAACTCAACCCAGTGCAGCCCATGATACTTACTGTCAAGTTGTCTCTCAGTAGCTGCATGATCAAGGTGCTGTCTTTGTAAGAGTCTTCACTCAGAGAATCAAGCTCTGCAATAGCATCATCGAAAGCCTGCAGGAGAACAAGAGTAACATCAAATCACATTGTAGTGCTACATTGATATTGATTACTGCATGGTTGGGTTTGGAGCTGGTAAGAAAGGCCTTTCACTGTACTTGTGCACGTGACATTAAAACTTGAAGGATAGTGATAAAGAAATGTATATGTTTAAAGTAATGACTACAATATTCCACCCTGAAACTGTGTCATATGTATTAGAATTATGAGATTATGATTCTAAGAATGTGGGAACATAGACAATGTTCAGACCAGGTTAGAATGTTACCATTTGGTAAATGAGTCAGGATGTATTTAAGACAACAAAGGAGAAGACAGACCATTTGTGAAGGCTGTTAGGCTTGCAGGAGATTAGGCCGGCCATAAGAATTTACAGCCCCCATCAAGCAGGGTGGGGGTCTTGTCTCTTTGGGATGTGTGTAGTGTAACAACTAGAGGATGTCTTTGAAGGGAGTGACATGAGATAACAGGACAGTGTGTCTTTGAAGGGAGTGACATGAGATAACAGGACAGTGTGTCTTTGAAGGGAGTGACATGAGATAACAGGACAGTGTGTCTTTGAAGGGAGTGACATGAGATAACAGGACAGTGTGTCTTTGAAGGGAGTGACATGAGATAACAGGACAGTGTGTCTTTGAAGGGAGTGACATGAGATAACAGGACAGTGTGTCTTTGAAGGGAGTGACATGAGATAACAGGACAGTGTGTCTTTGAAGGGAGTGACATGAGATAACAGGACAGTGTGTCTTTGAAGGGAGTGACATGAGATAACAGGACAGTGTGTCTTTGAAGGGAGTGACATGAGATAACAGGACAGTGTGTCTTTGAAGGCAGACCCTGAGAACTTACAGCCCCCATCAAGCAGGGTGGGGGCTTTCTGACTGAGATATGTATAAAAAGCTATGTGCATTGTATGTTCTGCCAGAACGTTCTCTGAATAAAGACTGACCATTGTAAGCTGGAAGGTAAATCCTCAAAGGAGGTTCTTTAGATTTCTTTAGAACCCCACCAGGAATCGTTATCAGTACGTGGTTTTTAGACGTCTATTTGGAGAAAATCCAACACGCTAGTATTCCAGATATGATATAACATTATTGTACCAGGGTCAAAACGGAAGGGGGGTCCGCAAAGACTCCAGGTAGTTTAGGCCGTTACCAATATAAACTACCCTGTATCGAGGCGATCTGGGATCGTCACATGAGGAATACAGGAAGAAAGTGAACCTTTTAGACGTTTATCCAGAGAAAACCATGCACCAGTATTCTAGGGAAACATAAAACGAGAGTGAACTTTAGGAAGGGGATTTCTTATTTTACCACCATAAGAAGAATAACGTCTGAAACCTATCTAAGGAAATTAATTACTGGAGGATAATAGATATATTGATCAGTTAAAAGAACTGCGTGATCAGTAATGTCTCGCCAGAGAGAGAGAGGGGTGAGACCCAATAATCTATTAACTACTCTAGTCAAATCTAGGCAGATAGAAACATCTAGGCAGTAAATCCCCAAAGAAGGTCCCGGAAACTAACCAGGGAATGAGAGGTATATGGAGTCTAGGGATGGACAAAATACCTATTATGGTCCTCAGTGGAGGAAGGAAAATGGATTTGATGAGAGGTCAAATATGGAGAAATTAAAAACTATGGTGTGCCGATGCATAAAACTTGTGGAGATGATGTAAGGAAACAGCAGGCAGAAGGGGTCGATATGGCCAGGTGAGGTAACAGTGTGAGAGAATGGAAGATTGTGTGAGAGAGGGTTTTGCGGGAGGTGAGAGAGGAGTGCGTCTTTCTGGCAGGTTGCCCGGTAGGAAGGAAGCGCCTGATCACTGCATCCCAAGGAAAGGAAAAGGTCTGTGGAAGTGAGACTGCGAAGGAGGTGCGTTTGAAAAGTTAATCTTGAAACCCCGCTGTGGGCGCTTTACCCAAGTTATTTGTGTTGTGAATCTAAGCTGTAGAATTGTTATTTGTTGTGACTGCAGTGTAAACCGGTATTGTAATAACGAGTATAATGTATGGTATGGAACAGGAAGTGTGAATCTAAGCGAAAACGGACGAGTTTGTCGTGATTGTGTGTGGAACGGTAAACCCAACATGTGCTGCGATTAAACGGGGCATCGCTTGTCTCTGATTGTTGATTGTTGTATGTCTTGCGATGAACTGTAAGTGAAAGGTTTGTCCCTGTGTGGGAATAACTAATTGTGTTGATGTATGTATTGTTATGAACGTTGATTAATGGCTGGGTGTCGGACTGTTTTTTTTCATATTCTGTAGGTTAACTTTAACTAACAACGGACAGCAGGAGAGGCTGCGTCGCGATAAACCTTGGTAGAATTTAGGTTGTTGTTGGCTATATTGAGAGAACTTTTTGAAACTAGTTTAGGGCCATTTCCCAAAGGAGCTTTGCTTGGGGAAGTTAGAGTGATGATTAGGACTACTTCCATAGTAGCATGGTTGGCTAGCGCACGTAAAACTGTTGAACTATCTGTTCAATCGGGCCGCATTCATTTTAAAGTAAATGACTACTCAGTTTATAGGTGAATGGTGAGTTGGAAAGCATTTAGTACCGCAGGTTTCTTTCCCCATAATATACATTTTACTCCTCATTAACGAGGTTGTGTGTAATATATGGTATTATATATTGACTGTACTGGTACCAGGTAGTAATGAGACTACATACAAGGAGTACCAGTACAGAGTCACTGTCAGGGGTACCAGGTAGTAATGAGACTACATACAAGGAGTACCAGTACTGAGTCACTGTGCAGGGGTACCAGGTAGTAATGAGACTACATACAAGGAGTACCAGTACTGAGTCACTGTCAGGGGTACCAGGTAGTAATGAGACTATATACAAGGAGTACCAGTACAGTCACTGTGCAGGGGTACCAGGTAGTAATGAGACTATATACAAGGAGTACCAGTACTGAGTCACTGTGCAGGGGTACCAGGTAGTAATGAGACTATATACAAGGAGTACCAGTACTGAGTCACTGTCAGGGGTACCAGGTAGTAATGAGACTATATACAAGGAGTACCAGTACAGTCACTGTGCAGGGGTACCAGGTAGTAATGAGACTATATACAAGGAGTACCAGTACTGAGTCACTGTGCAGGGGTACCAGGTAGTAATGAGACTATATACAAGGAGTACCAGTACTGAGTCACTGTGCAGGGGTACCAGGTAGTAATGAGACTACATACAAGGAGTACCAGTACTGAGTCACTGTCAGGGGTACCAGGTAGTAATGAGACTATATACAAGGAGTACCAGTACAGTCACTGTGCAGGGGTACCAGGTAGTAATGAGACTATATACAAGGAGTACCAGTACTGAGTCACTGTGCAGGGGTACCAGGTAGTAATGAGACTATATACAAGGAGTACCAGTACTGAATCACTGTCAGGGGTACCAGGTAGTAATGAGACTACATACAAGGAGTACCAGTACTGAGTCACTGTCAGGGGTACCAGGTAGTAATGAGACTATATACAAGGAGTACCAGTACAGTCACTGTGCAGGGGTACCAGGTAGTAATGAGACTATATACAAGGAGTACCAGTACTGAGTCACTGTGCAGGGGTACCAGGTAGTAATGAGACTATATACAAGGAGTACCAGTACAGTCACTGTGCAGGGGTACCAGGTAGTAATGAGACTATATACAAGGAGTACCAGTACAGTCACTGTGCAGGGGTACCAGGTAGTAATGAGACTATATACAAGGAGTACCAGTACTGAGTCACTGTGCAGGGGTACCAGGTAGTAATGAGACTATATACAAGGAGTACCGGTACTGAGTCACTGTGCAGGGGTACCAGGTAGTAATGAGACTATATACAAGGAGTACCAGTACAGTCACTGTGCAGGGGTACCAGGTAGTAATGAGACTATATACAAGGAGTACCAGTACAGTCACTGTCAGGGGTACCAGGTAGTAATGAGACTATATACAAGGAGTACCAGTACAGAGTCACTGTCAGGGGTACCATGTAGTAATGAGACTATATACAAGGAGTACCAGTACAGTCACTGTGCAGGGGTACCAGGTAGTAATGAGACTATATACAAGGAGTACCAGTACAGAGTCACTGTCAGGGGTACCAGGTAGTAATGAGACTATATACAAGGAGTACCAGTACAGTCACTGTCAGGGGTACCAGGTAGTAATGAGACTATATACAAGGAGTACCAGTACAGAGTCACTGTCAGGGGTACCAGGTAGTAATGAGACTATATACAAGGAGTACCAGTACAGTCACTGTCAGGGGTACCAGGTAGTAATGAGACTATATACAAGGAGTACCAGTACAGTCACTGTGCAGGGGTACCAGGAAGTAATGATACTATATACAAGGAGTACCAGTACAGTCACTGTCAGGGGTACCAGGTAGTAATGAGACTATATACAAGGAGTACCAGTACAGAGTCACTGTCAGGGGTACCAGGTAGTAATGAGACTATATACAAGGAGTACCAGTACAGAGTCACTGTCAGGGGTACCAGGTAGTAATGATACTATATACAAGGAGTACCAGTACAGAGTCACTGTCAGGGGTACCAGGTAGTAATGAGACTATATACAAGGAGTACCAGTACAGAGTCACTGTCAGGGGTACCAGGTAGTAATGAGACTATATACAAGGAGTACCAGTACAGAGTCACTGTCAGGGGTACCAGGTAGTAATGATACTATATACAAGGAGTACCAGTACAGAGTCACTGTCAGGGGTACCAGGTAGTAATGAGACTACATACAAGGAGTACCAGTACAGAGTCACTGTCAGGGGTACCAGGTAGTAATGAGACTACATACAAGGAGTACCAGTACTGAGTCACTGTGCAGGGGTACCAGGTAGTAATGAGACTACATACAAGGAGTACCAGTACTGAGTCACTGTCAGGGGTACCAGGTAGTAATGAGACTATATACAAGGAGTACCAGTACAGTCACTGTGCAGGGGTACCAGGTAGTAATGAGACTATATACAAGGAGTACCAGTACTGAGTCACTGTGCAGGGGTACCAGGTAGTAATGAGACTATATACAAGGAGTACCAGTACTGAGTCACTGTCAGGGGTACCAGGTAGTAATGAGACTATATACAAGGAGTACCAGTACAGTCACTGTGCAGGGGTACCAGGTAGTAATGAGACTATATACAAGGAGTACCAGTACTGAGTCACTGTGCAGGGGTACCAGGTAGTAATGAGACTATATACAAGGAGTACCAGTACTGAGTCACTGTCAGGGGTACCAGGTAGTAATGAGACTATATACAAGGAGTACCAGTACAGTCACTGTCAGGGGTACCAGGTAGTAATGAGACTATATACAAGGAGTACCAGTACAGAGTCACTGTCAGGGGTACCAGGTAGTAATGAGACTATATACAAGGAGTACCAGTACAGTCACTGTCAGGGGTACCAGGTAGTAATGAGACTATATACAAGGAGTACCAGTACAGAGTCACTGTCAGGGGTACCAGGTAGTAATGAGACTATATACAAGGAGTACCAGTACAGTCACTGTCAGGGGTACCAGGTAGTAATGAGACTATATACAAGGAGTACCAGTACAGTCACTGTGCAGGGGTACCAGGAAGTAATGATACTATATACAAGGAGTACCAGTACAGTCACTGTCAGGGGTACCAGGTAGTAATGAGACTATATACAAGGAGTACCAGTACAGAGTCACTGTCAGGGGTACCAGGTAGTAATGAGACTATATACAAGGAGTACCAGTACAGAGTCACTGTCAGGGGTACCAGGTAGTAATGAGACTATATACAAGGAGTACCAGTAGTCACTGTGCAGGGGTACCAGGTAGTAATGAGACTATATACAAGGAGTACCAGTACAGAGTCACTGTCAGGGGTACCAGGTAGTAATGAGACTATATACAAGGAGTACCAGTACAGAGTCACTGTCAGGGGTACCAGGTAGTAATGAGACTATATACAAGGAGTACCAGTAGTCACTGTGCAGGGGTACCAGGTAGTAATGAGACTATATACAAGGAGTACCAGTACAGAGTCACTGTCAGGGGTACCAGGTAGTAATGAGACTATATACAAGGAGTACCAGTAGTCACTGTGCAGGGGTACCAGGTAGTAATGAGACTATATACAAGGAGTACCGGTACTGAGTCACTGTGCAGGGGTACCAGGTAGTAATGAGACTATATACAAGGAGTACCAGTACAGTCACTGTCAGGGGTACCAGGTAGTAATGAGACTATATACAAGGAGTACCAGTACAGAGTCACTGTCAGGGGTACCAGGTAGTAATGAGACTATATACAAGGAGTACCAGTACAGAGTCACTGTCAGGGGTACCAGGTAGTAATGAGACTATATACAAGGAGTACCAGTAGTCACTGTGCAGGGGTACCAGGTAGTAATGAGACTATATACAAGGAGTACCAGTACAGAGTCACTGTCAGGGGTACCAGGTAGTAATGAGACTATATACAAGGAGTACCAGTACAGAGTCACTGTCAGGGGTACCAGGTAGTAATGAGACTATATACAAGGAGTACCAGTAGTCACTGTGCAGGGGTACCAGGTAGTAATGAGACTATATACAAGGAGTACCAGTACAGAGTCACTGTCAGGGGTACCAGGTAGTAATGAGACTATATACAAGGAGTACCAGTAGTCACTGTGCAGGGGTACCAGGTAGTAATGAGACTATATACAAGGAGTACCGGTACTGAGTCACTGTGCAGGGGTACCAGGTAGTAATGAGACTATATACAAGGAGTACCAGTACAGAGTCACTGTCAGGGGTACCAGGTAGTAATGAGACTATATACAAGGAGTACCAGTACTGAGTCACTGTCAGGGGTACCAGGTAGTAATGAGACTATATACAAGGAGTACCAGTACAGTCACTGTCAGGGGTACCAGGTAGTAATGAGACTATATACAAGGAGTACCGGTACAGAGTCACTGTGCAGGGGTACCAGGTAGTAATGAGACTATATACAAGGAGTACCAGTACTGAGTCACTGTCAGGGGTACCAGGTAGTAATGAGACTATATACAAGGAGTACCAGTACAGAGTCACTGTCAGGGGTACCAGGTAGTAATGAGACTATATACAAGGAGTACCAGTACTGAGTCACTGTCAGGGGTACCAGGTAGTAATGAGACTATATACAAGGAGTACCAGTACTGAGTCACTGTGCAGGGGTACCAGGTAGTAATGAGACTATATACAAGGAGTACCGGTACAGAGTCACTGTGCAGGGGTACCAGGAAGTGGAGGTAATATGTAGGTAGGTAGGGGTAACATACTGTCTTGGCCAGTTTGCAGGCCTGCTCAGGGGAGTTGAGGATCTCGTAATAAAAGACAGAGAAGTTGAGAGCCAGACCCAGACGAATAGGGTGGGTGGGCTGCATGTCGTTCTTGCTGATCTCAAACGCATCCTTATAGGCCTCCTGGGAGTTACCGATGATGGCTGGAGGGAGGAGGAGAGAGATTACAAATAAACTATTTTAAAATATCAAATACATATCTTTAAGAGGATAACATCAATTGTAATTTTGCTGAATAACTTTATTCAGACAATGTTCTGTCTTAAAGATCAGAAATTCTAACCCAAAAAATACAACTTGAAAAACTAAGAGTAAGACCTTGGGCCCATGAGGAGCATTACGTTGGTTTACTTCCTGTGCCAGTAACAGAGAGGTGTAGACTAGACGTCTTCCTCTGTGCAACACAACAGACTGACACTAAGAGGAACCGGGCCCTGATGCAACTTCCTGTTCACATTCTCTGTCTGACTAGCCTCTACTGGCCTCCCTCACAGCTTCCTTCAGTCACTAGAACTAGCCTCTACTGGCCTCCCTCACAGCTTCCTTCAGTCACTAGAACTAGCCTCTACTGGACTCCCTCACAGCTTCCTTCAGTCACTAGAACTAGCCTCTACTGGCCTCCCTCACAGCTTCCTTCAGTCACTAGAACTAGCCTCTACTGGCCTCCCTCACAGCTTCCTTCAGTCACTAGAACTAGCCTCTACTGGCCTCCCTCACAGCTTCCTTCAGTCACTAGAACTAGCCTCTACTGGCCTCCCTCACAGCTTCCTTCAGTCACTAGAACTAGCCTCTACTGGCCTCCCTCACAGCTTCCTTCAGTCACTAGAACTAGCCTCTACTGGCCTCCCTCTGCTACCATCTCTCTCTCTCTAGTAGTAGTAGTTTAGGAACCCCATGCTGTAGTGCCCAGTTAACAGGATCTGGTCCTGGCCCGGTCTACCTCTAGAGGTCTGGATTACACACCTGACTACCTGTTCCCCAACACACACACACACCTGGTTGGCTAGCACAAAAGGGACTTATCACAGGGCTTACCGGCTTTCTCCTCTCCAACTGCCACCTCGGCTAAGTAGCGGTAGTAATCTCCTTTCATTTTCAAATAGAAGACTTTGCTCTCGGCTGGAGTAGCATTTGGGATGAGGAACTTGTCCAGAAGACCCTGTAGAGAAAGAGAGAGAAACCGACAGAGACAAACAGTTTGTTAGAAATATGCAAATAACACCCAGCCACCACACATGAATTGTTAGTGCTAGTCCTGGGTAAGGTGACCAATAGTACAAAGATGGAGAACATGGACGGTTTGTCTCTGTAGGCTGGCTTATTCCCTGATCAGGGACCACCGAGGGGGAAAGAGAGGAGGCTGATGTCTCAGTGAGCTGCCTCTCTCTCTCCTCTACAGTATAACTGTCTCAGTGAGCTGCCTCTCTCTCTCTCTCCTCTCCAGTATAACTGGCTCAGTGAGCTGCCTCGCTCTCTCTCCTCTACAGTATAACTGGCTCAGTGAGCTGCCTCTCTCTCTCTCTCCTCTCCAGTATAACTGGCTCAGTGAGCTGCCTCTCTCTCTCTCCTCTACAGTATAACTGGCTCAGTGAGCTGCCTCTCTCTCTCCTCTCCAGTATAACTGGCTCAGTGAGCTGCCTCTCTCTCTCCTCTCCAGTATAACTGTCTCAGTGAGCTGCCTCTCTCTCTCTCTCCTCTCCAGTATAACTGGCTCAGTGAGCTGCCTCTCTCTCTCTCTCCTCTCCAGTATAACTGGCTCAGTGAGCTGCCTCTGTCTCTCCTCTCCAGTATAACTGTCTCAGTGAGCTGCCTCTCTCTCTCTCTCCTCTACAGTATAACTGGCTCAGTGAGCTGCCTCTCTCTCTCCTCTCCAGTATAACTGGCTCAGTGAGCTGCCTCTCTCTCCTCTCCAGTATAACTGGCTCAGTGAGCTGCCTCTCTCTCTCTCTCCTCTACAGTATAACTGGCTCAGTGAGCTGCCTCTCTCTCTCTCTCCTCTACAGTATAACTGTCTCAGTGAGCTGCCTCTCTCTCTCTCTCCTCTACAGTATAACTGGCTCAGTGAGCTGCCTCTCTCTCTCCTCTCCAGTATAACTGGCTCAGTGAGCTGCCTCTCTCTCTCCTCTACAGTATAACTGTCTCAGTGAGCTGCCTCTCTCTCTCCTCTCCAGTATAACTGTCTCAGTGAGCTGCCTCTCTCTCTCCTCTCCAGTATAACTGGCTCAGTGAGCTGCCTCTCTCTCTCCTCTCCAGTATAACTGTCTCAGTGAGCTGCCTCTCTCTCTCCTCTCCAGTATAACTGGCTCAGTGAGCTGCCTCTCTCTCTCCTCTCCAGTATAACTGGCTCAGTGAGCTGCCTCTCTCTCTCCTCTACAGTATAACTGGCTCAGTGAGCTGCCTCTCTCTCTCCTCTCCAGTATAACTGTCTCAGTGAGCTGCCTCTCTCTCTCCTCTCCAGTATAACTGGCTCAGTGAGCTGCCTCTCTCTCCTCTCCAGTATAACTGGCTCAGTGAGCTGCCTCTCTCTCTCCTCTCCAGTATAACTGGCTCAGTGAGCTGCCTCTCTCTCTCCTCTCCAGTATAACTGGCTCAGTGAGCTGCCTCTCTCTCTCCTCTCCAGTATAACTGGCTCAGTGAGCTGCCTCTCTCTCTCTCTCCTCTCCAGTATAACTGGCTCAGTGAGCTGCCTCTCTCTCTCTCTCCTCTCCAGTATAACTGTCTCAGTGAGCTGCCTCTCTCTCTCTCTCCTCTCCAGTATAACTGTCTCAGTGAGCTGCCTCTCTCTCTCCTCTACAGTATAACTGGCTCAGTGAGCTGCCTCTCTCTCTCCTCTACAGTATAACTGGCTCAGTGAGCTGCCTCTCTCTCTCCTCTCCAGTATAACTGTCTCAGTGAGCTGCCTCTCTCTCTCCTCTCCAGTATAACTGGCTCAGTGAGCTGCCTCTCTCTCTCCTCTCCAGTATAACTGGCTCAGTGAGCTGCCTCTCTCTCTCCTCTCCAGTATAACTGTCTCAGTGAGCTGCCTCTCTCTCTCCTCTCCAGTATAACTGGCTCAGTGAGCTGCCTCTCTCTCTCTCTCCTCTACAGTATAACTGGCTCAGTGAGCTGCCTCTCTCTCTCCTCTACAGTATAACTGGCTCAGTGAGCTGCCTCTCTCTCTCCTCTACAGTATAACTGTCTCAGTGAGCTGCCTCTCTCTCTCTCTCCTCTACAGTATAACTGGCTCAGTGAGCTGCCTCTCTCTCTCCTCTACAGTATAACTGGCTCAGTGAGCTGCCTCTCTCTCTCCTCTACAGTATAACTGTCTCAGTGAGCTGCCTCTCTCTCTCCTCTCCAGTATAACTGGCTCAGTGAGCTGCCTCTCTCTCTCCGGAGGAGGAGGGAGGGTCAGGTTAGGGTGAGAGCCCCAGTTGTAGCAACTCTTGTAAATACATTGATGGAACAAGCAGTTGACAGATAAATTCTATGGCATTTTGATAAGCATCATATCTGATGGGGATTTAGTAGTTGTAGAAACTCTAGTCCTCCTTTCTAAGATCTGGGTGAAAGACACACACAGAGCACCTCCCCTTCCCCAGTAGTCTTACCAGCACATCATTACAGATCTCCTTCAATTCCTTCTCTATCTTCTCCCTGTACTCCTTGGCCATGGCCTGCTTCTTCTCGCTACCCTCAGTCTTCTGCTCGATGCTGGACACAACCCTCCAGGAGGAGCGCCGGGCCCCCACCACGTTCTTATAGGCCACAGAGAGGAGGTTCCGCTCCTCGTTGGACAACTGGGTGCCCTCCTCCGTTACAGCCTTCATGGAGGCCGCCATGTCATCATAGCGCTCGGCCTGCTCCGCCAGCTTGGCCTTCTGGACCAGCTCCTTCTGAACCACTTCACTCTTGTCAACCATGGTTACTAGGGACTGAGGAGAGAGAGAAGAAGAAACATGTCAAACATGGTTACTAGGGACTGAGGAGAGAGAGAGAGAGAGAGAGAGAGAGAGAAGAAGAAACATGTCAAACATGGTTACTAGGGACTGAGGAAAGAGAGAGAAGAAGAAACATGTCAAACATGGTTACTAGGGACTGAGGAGAGAGAGAGAATAAGAAACATGTCAAACATGGTTACTAGGGACTGAGGAGAGAGAGAATAAGAAACATGTCAACCATGGTTACTAGGGACTGAGGAGAGAGAGAAGAAGAAACATGTCAACCATGGTTACTAGGGACTGAGGAGAGAGAGAATAAGAAACATGTCAACCATGGTTACTAGGGACTGAGGAGAGAGAGAAGAAGAAACATGTCAACCATGGTTACTAGGGACTGAGGAGAGAGAGAGAAGAAGAAGAAACATGTCAACTATGGTTACTAGGGACTGAGGAGAGAGAGAATAAGAAACATGTCAACCATGGTTACTAGGGACTGAGGAGAGAGAGAAGGAGAAACATGTCAACCATGGTTACTAGGGACTGAGGAGAGAGAGAGAGAGAGAGAGAGAGAGAGAAGAAGAAACATGTCAACTATGGTTACTAGGGACTGAGGAGAGAGAGAATAAGAAACATGTCAACCATGGTTACTAGGGACTGAGGAGAGAGAGAATAAGAAACATGTCAACCATGGTTACTAGGGACTGAGGAGAGAGAGAATAAGAAACATGTCAACCATGGTTACTAGGGACTGAGGAGAGAGAGAATAAGAAACATGTCAACCATGGTTACTAGGGACTGAGGAGAGAGAGAATAAGAAACATGTCAACCATGGTTACTAGGGACTGAGGAGAGAGAGAATAAGAAACATGTCAACCATGGTTACTAGGGACTGAGGAGAGAGAGAGAAGAAGAAGAAACATGTCAACTATGGTTACTAGGGACTGAGGAGAGAGAGAATAAGAAACATGTCAACCATGGTTACTAGGGACTGAGGAGAGAGAGAAGGAGAAACATGTCAACCATGGTTACTAGGGACTGAGGAGAGAGAGAAGGAGAAACATGTCAACCATGGTTACTAGGGACTGAGGAGAGAGAGAATAAGAAACATGTCAACCATGGTTACTAGGGACTGAGGAGAGAGAGAATAAGAAACATGTCAACCATGGTTACTAGGGACTGAGGAGAGAGAGAAGAAGAAACATGTCAACCATGGTTACTAGGGACTGAGGAGAGAGAGAATAAGAAACATGTCAACCATGGTTACTAGGGACTGAGGAGAGAGAGAAGAAGAAACATGTCAACCATGGTTACTAGGGACTGAGGAGAGAGAGAGAAGAAGAAGAAACATGTCAACTATGGTTACTAGGGACTGAGGAGAGAGAGAATAAGAAACATGTCAACCATGGTTACTAGGGACTGAGGAGAGAGAGAAGGAGAAACATGTCAACCATGGTTACTAGGGACTGAGGAGAGAGAGAGAGAGAGAGAGAGAGAGAGAAGAAGAAACATGTCAACCATGGTTACTAGGGACTGAGGAGAGAGAGAGAAGAAGAAACATGTCAACCATGGTTACTAGGGACTGAGGAGAGAGAGAATAAGAAACATGTCAACCATGGTTACTAGGGACTGAGGAGAGAGAGAATAAGAAACATGTCAACCATGGTTACTAGGGACTGAGGAGAGAGAGAAGAAGAAGAAACATGTCAACCATGGTTACTAGGGACTGAGGAGAGAGAGAAGAAGAAGAAGAAACATGTCAACCATGGTTACTAGGGACTGAGGAGAGAGAGAAGAAGAAGAAGAAACATGTCAACCATGGTTACTAGGGACTGAGGAGAGAGAGAATAAGAAACATGTCAACCATGGTTACTAGGGACTGAGGAGAGAGAGAAGGAGAAACATGTCAACCATGGTTACTAGGGACTGAGGAGAGAGAGAGAAGAAGAAGAAACATGTCAACCATGGTTACTAGGGACTGAGGAGAGAGAGAGAAGAAGAAGAAACATGTCAACCATGGTTACTAAAGACTGAGGAGAGAGAGAAGAAGAAGAAACATGTCAACCATGGTTACTAGGGACTGAGGAGAGAGAGAATAAGAAACATGTCAACCATGGTTACTAGGGACTGAGGAGAGAGAGAAGAAGAAACATGTCAACCATGGTTACTAGGGACTGAGGAGAGAGAGAGAGAAGAAGAAGAAACATGTCAACTATGGTTACTAGGGACTGAGGAGAGAGAGAATAAGAAACATGTCAACCATGGTTACTAGGGACTGAGGAGAGAGAGAAGGAGAAACATGTCAACCATGGTTACTAGGGACTGAGGAGAGAGAGAGAGAGAGAGAGAGAGAGAAGAAGAAACATGTCAACCATGGTTACTAGGGACTGAGGAGAGAGAGAGAAGAAGAAACATGTCAACCATGGTTACTAGGGACTGAGGAGAGAGAGAATAAGAAACATGTCAACCATGGTTACTAGGGACTGAGGAGAGAGAGAATAAGAAACATGTCAACCATGGTTACTAGGGACTGAGGAGAGAGAGAGAAGAAGAAACATGTCAACCATGGTTACTAGGGACTGAGGAGAGAGAGAGAAGAAGAAGAAACATGTCAACCATGGTTACTAGGGACTGAGGAGAGAGAGAAGAAGAAGAAGAAACATGTCAACCATGGTTACTAGGGACTGAGGAGAGAGAGAATAAGAAACATGTCAACCATGGTTACTAGGGACTGAGGAGAGAGAGAATAAGAAACATGTCAACCATGGTTACTAGGGACTGAGGAGAGAGAGAAGGAGAAACATGTCAACCATGGTTACTAGGGACTGAGGAGAGAGAGAGAAGAAGAAGAAACATGTCAACCATGGTTACTAGGGACTGAGGAGAGAGAGAGAAGAAGAAGAAACATGTCAACCATGGTTACTAGAGACTGAGGAGAGAGAGAAGAAGAAGAAACATGTCAACCATGGTTACTAGGGACTGAGGAGAGAGAGAAGAAGAAGAAACATGTCAACCATGGTTACTAGGGACTGAGGAGAGAGAGAGAGAGAAGAAGAAGAAACATGTCAACCATGGTTACTAGGGACTGAGGAGAGAGAGAGAGAGAAGAAGAAGAAACATGTCAACCATGGTTACTAGGGACTGAGGAGAGAGAGAGAAGAAGAAGAAACATGTCAACCATGGTTACTAGGGACTGAGGAGAGAGAGATAATAAGAACAAACATGTCAACCATGGTTACTAGGGACTGAGGAGAGAGACATGTTGGAATAACTGGGTTATAACACACTGACAGACAACAGAAGAGACATGGTTACTGGCATGGAATGTTGTTGGAATGGCTGCTACACTTGATACAATGCAGTGTTAAGCAGCAGTGGAGTGCCCCTGGATGGAGAGCAAGTTGTGTGTTAAGTGTCTTGATCAAGGGCACACCAGTAAGGGATTGTTGTTAGAATCTGAACCCAGCAGCCCTCCAGTTGCCAGATCCATTCCCAGTGCACGACCCGGGATTTAGACCGGCAACCTTTCTACTACAGATTTATCTGAGCTACCTACTGCCCACACCAACACAGAACAGAGTACAGGAAATATAACCTATAGTAAGCACCAAAGAAAAGTAACAAGTTCTGATAATAAAACAAGCACCAGAAAAAGTAGCCTAACAGTTTCTTCTTCATGTAATCTAGAAACTAAAGTGAAGTGTGTTTAGATCCACATTGTAACAAAAGGTCCACACAGCCATTACACAGTCATTACACAGCCATAGCCAAGACAGACAGTAGTGAGATAAGAAAGGGGGGGGGGGGGGGGGGGGGGGGCAACATCTTCTTTGGTGTGAACTAATCAATAACCTACATCCGCTGGTACCATACAGAATGGCCCACGGGTCTACTGACAGCACTGATTGACCATGCTCAAATCAATTCCATATTTTCCATTCCAGCATGTACATATAGACTAGTCTGGTACTGTCACTTGGGGTCACCAGACATGCACTGTGGATTTCCACTAACATGTATGGCATGTTTTGGCTTTTGCACTGGAAACATTATCCAGTGGATGGTATGCACTACCGTGTAAAGAAAAAGGCGGATGTGCGTTCACTCCCTGCCATGCCACACCCATGTGTACCTGTTGTAATGACTAGCATTGAACAGACGGGGCTGGACATACTGTACAATTCATCTACTGTTAGTTAGCTACACTGCCGCTGAGCTAGCTACACTCGCCAACGGGAGCATAACAGTGAAATGACAAGTGTATTACTATTGTTGCTCATCCAGAAATTACTGAAATACAATACTAGTTAGCTACTTTATTTATACGAGTTAGATAACTATGTTATCCATGCAAGTGAAATAGTTAATTTAACCATGCAAATATTCACTTACCTGTTCATTTAACCAGTCTGTATATTAAGTAAACTATTATTATTACCCTCACCTTATATCATACGCACTGTTAGCTATTTAAGTATCTTTCTCTGCCATCGACCTGTATAACTAATCATGCAAGTATTTTATTTATATCAACGTGCAATAATTGTATCATTTTTTCACCTAACACTGTAACAATGTATAGTGTACATATTCACTCATACTATGCAATGTATTTTTATAGCTTTTTGCACTCCAGCCTTTTCATACTGCCGCTCTATGTATCATGTATTCTGTCTTTTGTGTACTTTCGTTGTGGCATTTTGCACCTGCCCTGTGTTTTTGTTGTTGTAGCTGGACAAAGACATTTCCCCCCGGGGATCAATACAGTACCTATCTATCTCTCTATCTCTCTCTCTATCTACCCATCTCTCTATCTACCCATCTCTCTCTGTGTATCAGGTGTAGTCTGGGACAGACGTGTTAGTCAGCTGGGTCGTGACCTGCCTCCAACTAGGCGGCTAGAATCTCACTAAAATCCTATTTCGTATTTTTTTCAAAGACCCATGTTTTACATTTTGAATACTGTTATGTGTCAGCAAATGGCGAATACTGGGTCCAAATACGGTTTAACTTTAGATAGTGAGCCACCTAACTACAGAACTCTGGTCTGGTGCCGACCAAGCCCATATTGAATCAACTCAGTTGGTCTAGCCTGGCTGGTTCCCTACCTAACCTTACAGGTCTGCTATTGTTAACCAAGTTCGATACATCAGCTAGATAACATGTATTGTCGAGGATCACACTAAGTAAAAACACATTCAAAGGGTAACTAATTGAAGCCAACTGAAACCTGACATGATGCACAAAAGGCTGGGCTAGCGCTACAAACCAGCTAGCTATTGTTCTTGGTATGCTAGCTACATTCCTAACCAACGCTTAGTAGCTGTCTAACGTCAACACTTGGCTAAATAACCCGCAGCTCTACCGTTACACACACTAGGCGCTATTTTCCTCCAGTAAGCCCCATTACCAACACAACATAAAGCATGTATAAAGGTGAGTGTATCAGTGTGAGGAAGGCCGGCCTCTTACCTGATGCTAAGGGCTAGCGGTGTTGTGAGGCTAGCTAGCTCCGTTCCTCAGCTGACTCCCTCAGCACCAGACCACGGGGTTTCCAGCCAATCACACCCAGAGCAGGGACGGAGGGGGCGGGGCGGAGGCGTCACTAGTTACCGCAGCCACAAACTCAGAATTATGGCTAAGCGCCGCATATTTCTACAATGTATCTTCTTAAAATCAGATTTTAACCCTAACTTGAACCACACTGCTAACAATATGCCTTAACCTTAAATGAAGGCCAAAAGGAAAATGTATGTTTTCATGAATTACTATATAGCCAATTGTTACTTTACTGGCTGTGGTAACTAGCAGGAAGGGGTGACGTCAAAGGATACCATGGCAACCCGTGATTGACGTGATGGTTTATCGAGCGATGGAAAAACTCCTTCATCAGAAGAGGTGTAGGGCGGGCTATAAGAAAATGTTGGTTTTGCAACCTATTTAAAATATAATACAAATGTACTTCTATACTCTACCTATAATAAAGACCTGAGAGACTGTGATTGATTATCTCACCACTGCCACCAACATAGCGATTTAGAGGAACAGTCAGAATGGGGCGTAAACCAGTTACAGGTCAAAATGTCAGAATCTTCTATGGTGAACAAACACGCGGTATTGACAGACTAATACAGGTAGGCCATTTGTGAGTGATGTTTGAGGACATCACAAACGACCTAACTAGGACACAGAACACAGAGCTTGCCTGATAGAAGGTCTATTTCTGTTCTCCAGTTAGTTTCCATGGGGAAAGTGGTTCTATTTTTACCTAGTCACATGTTCTCCCCTAAAACTGTGATATTAAGCCGGTAACCTGTTTAAGGGAAGACTGTGGCCAGAAGTGGATTTGAGATTTGAGATAGAGGGAGAGTGAGTCAGTGTGTGTTTCTGTTGAGTGACTGTTAGAGTATGTTCTCTCTCTCTGTCCACGCCCTGGAAAACACACACACACACACACACACACACACACACACACACAGTCTTGTATAACTAACCTTGTGGAGACACACAATTCAGTCCTATTCAAAATACTCTTTTCCCTAACCCCAAAACCTAACCTTAACCCTAAACCCCTTAGAAATAGCATTTGACCTTGTGGGGACTAACAAAAGGTCACCACTTGGTCAGATTTTAGTTTTATCCCTGCAAGTATAGTTAAACACGTCCACACACACACAGGAGTGAGTGAAACTCTGACAAAAGTAACTCCCACCTGAGATTCCCATGGTGTGTGTGATAGAGAGAAAAGTGTATGTGTAAGAGAGAGAGAAAGAGAGAGTGAGAGAAAGAGAGAGCGAGACAGAGAGAGAGTGAGCCGTTGCACGGTGTGTTTCTCTAAACCTGTCTGTCCAGTTCCTCTGTAGGTCTATAGAACAGTACAGACAAGGCATGTTGTGTCACCAACCTATTTACCATATTGTCACGATCGGGTGTTAAGACAGACCAAGGCGCAGCGCAGTAATAGTTCGACATGAACATTTTTTAATGTACGTTACTTAATGACGAACTAGACAACAGAACAACGATATGCAATAACGAAAACACACTTACGTATTCGGACATGAAGATAATGAACCACACCTAGGGTGTGGAACATACAAACATAAATAGGATCCCTAATTAGAGACAATGCATAGCAGCTGCCTCTAATTAGGTATCCAACACAAAACACCCCATAGAAAATAGAACCTAGACCTGTCAGACTCTGACCATGGCTACATAGAGAAGCAAAAGGCTTCTCTATGGCCAGAGCCTGACAGTACCCCCCCCAAAGGCGCGGACTCCCGAACGCACAACAATAAACCCAAATACATGGGGGAAGGGTTAGGGAGGGGAAATTATTTCGTCGGTGGCGGTTCTGGCCCCGGCGAAGTGTAAACGGCTCAGGCCATGGAGCGGGGCAAATAACCAGGCCTGGACTGGGCACCGGTGTGGCGAACGACTCCGGCCATGGAGCGGGGCAGACGACCGGGCCCGGACTGGGCACCGGTGTGGCAGGCGACTCTGGCCATGGAGCGTGGCAGACGACCGGTCCTAGAATGGGTACCAGTGGGGTAAACGGCTCAGGCCATGGAGCGGGGCAAATAACCGGGCCTGGACTGGGCACCGGTGTGGCAAACGACTCCGGCCATGGAGCGTTGCAGACAACTGGTCCTGGAATGGGCTCCGGGCTGTGGACCATCACGGGAGGCTCCGGGCTGTGGACCATCACGGGAGGCTCCGGGCTGTGGACCATCACGGGAGGCTCCCGGCTGTGGACCATTACGGGGCGTACCGGACTGGGGAGGTGCACCGGAAGTCGGGTGCGTGGAGCCGGCACTGGAGACACCTGGCTGGGCGCACGTACTGGAGGTCGTCTAGAACCTAGACCTGTCAGACTCTGACCATGGCTACATAGAGAAGCAAAAGGCTTCTCTATGGCCAGAGCCTGACACATATAGAGTCCTGAGGCTTTACCACTAGAAGAAACAGATTGAAATTTAACCAGTCAAGATGTCTTTATTTTCTTCTACAAAAATATTTTTGATGATAAACTTTAAAGAGATGATGAGATAAAGTGGGAAAAGTAAAATGACGCATGAAAAAACCTAATTATCAGCTGCTGTTAGTCAGTGTTATTCTGATCAGTATATATTCTTATTCTAGCCTGGAACCCCAAGTGATATGGTGATGGAACAGAGCATGCAGGTTAGGATTCCAGGCTATTCCTGTTGTGACCACGATGGGTGACTAACTAGAGGAGTCATTAGCTGGGGTGAGCTCTGGGAGACTCACTATTGTGTGAAGTGATAAGGGACTCTGAATCAGGGTAGAGAAGGACTGAGTCCCAAATGGCTCCCTATTCTCTTTATAGTGCACTACTTTTGACCAGGGCTCATAGGTCAAAAGTAGTGCACTCTTTATGAAATAGTGTGCCATTTAGGATACAGCCAAGGGCCTCAAGTTATGATGAAGAGTAGGGACTCATCTCAGGGTCACAAACTCACAGTGCCTCTACAGGGAATCCAGGATATTACTGCTAGGAGGAGCAGCAGTCACAGTCATGCATGTACTTGGCATGGGAACAAGTGACGGATTGAAAACACTCCTGTTTGATCTCTACATTTGGAATCATCATTTGAATTGGTCTAGTCCACAAACATATTGTTGTGTCTCAAATGGCATCCTGTTCCCTATACTGCACACTTTTGACCAGGGTCCATACATAGATATGTGAGATGGGAGTGAGGGGGGTTTGTTCTTTGTTCTCCTGTTCTTCCCACCAACTGTAGCTATAGTTGAAACTGACCTGGCAGAACAGTCCTGTACCATCCATCTGGTGCCAGCATAACCAGGACATCATGAATAACAAACAAACAGAACAATATTCACCTGCCACAGTCATACCCTGGATCTAGTTCTGTCCCGTGGAATAAATATTGTGGATCTAAATGCTTTCGGCGCCATCATCGACTCAGTGGGTTTTGACCAACATGTCTCCGGACCTACTCATTGCCACAGTCATACCCTGGATCTAGTTCTGTCCCGTGGAATAAATATTGTGGATCTAAATAATCCTGGATTATCGGACCACCATTTTATTTCGTTTGCAATCGCAACAAATAATTATCTCAGACTCCAACCAAGGATCATCAAAAGCCGTGCTATAAGTTATCAGACAACCCAAAGATTCCTAGATGCCCTTCCAGACTCCATCCACCTATCCAAGGACGTCGGAGTACAAAAATCAGTTAACAATCAAACTGAGGATCTAAATGTAACCTTGTGTAATACCCTAGATGTAGTCGCACCCCTAAAAACAAAAAACATTTGCCACAAGAAACTATCTACCTGGCACACAGAAAATACCCGAGCTTTGAAGCAAGCTTCCAGAAAACTGGAAGGGAAATGGCGCTCCACCAAACTGGAAGTCTTCCTACTAGCTTGGAAAGAAAGTACAGTGCAATATGGAAAAGTCCTCACTGCTGCTCCATCATCCTATTTTTACAACCTAATTGAGGAGAATAAGAACAATCCTAAATTTCTATTTGATACTGTTGCAAAGCTAACTAAAAAGCAGCATTCCCCAAGAGAGGATGCCTTTCACTTCAGCAGCGATGAATTCATGAACTTCTTCAACGAAAAGATCATTATCATTAGAAAGCAAATTACAGACTCCTCTTTGACAGAACTGACAGGACCTCGGATCAATGGAGACACTCAAGTGTTTTAATCCTATATCTCTTGACACATTCATGAAAATTGTCATGGCCTCTAAACCTTCAACCTGCATACTGGACCCTATTCCAACTAAACTACTGAAAGAGCTACTTCCTGTGCTCGGCCCTCCTATGCTGAACATAATAAATGGCTCCCTCTCCACCGGATGTGTACCAAACTCTAAAAGTGGCAGTAATAAAACCTCTCTTGAAAAAGCCAAGCCTTGACCCAGAAAATGTAAAAAAACTATCGGCCTATATCGAATCTCCCATTTCTCTCAAAAATCTTAGAAAAAGCAACTCACTGCTTTCCTGAAGACAAATAATGTATACGAAACACTTCAGTCTGGTTTTAGACCCTATCATAGCACTGAGACTGCACTAGTGAAAGTGGTAAATTACCTTTTAATGGCGTCAGACAAAGGCTCTGCATCTGTCCTCGTGCTCTTAGACCTTAGTGCTGCTTTTGACACCATCGACCACCATATTCTTTTGGAGAGATTGGAAACCTTAATTGGTCTACACGGACAAGTTCTTGCTTGGTTTAGATCTTATCTGTCAGAGAGATATCATTTTGTATCTGTGAATGGTTTGTCCTCTGACAAATCAATTGTAAGTTTCGGTGTTCCTCAAGGTTCCGTTTTAGGGCCACTATTGTTTTCACTATATATTTTACCTCTTGGTGATGTCATTCAGAAACATAATGTTAACTTCCACTGCTATGCGGACGACACACAGCTGTACATTTCAATGAAACATGGTGATGCACCAAAATTGCCTGCCCTGGAAGCCTGTGTTTCAGACATAAGGAAGTGGATGGCGGCACATTTTGACATAAAATTTTGACAAAACAGAGATGCTAGTTCTAGGTCCCAAGAAACAAAGAGATCTGCTTTTGGATCTGACAATTAATCTTGATGGTTGTACAGTCATCCCCCAAAAAACTGTGAAGGACCTCAGCGTTACTCTGGACCCTGATCTATCTTTTAATGAACATATCAATAATATTTCAAGGATAGCTTTTTTCCATCTTCGTAACATTGCAAAAATCAGACATATTTTGTCCAAAAATGATACGGAAAAGCTAATCCATGCTTTTGTCACTTCTAGATTAGATTACTGCAATGCTCTACTCTCCGGCTACCCGGATAAAGCACTGAATAAACTTCAATTAGTGCTAAACACGGCTGCTAGAATCTTGACTAGAACCAAAAAAATGTATCATATTACTCCAGTGCTAGCCTCTCTACACTGGCTTCCTGTTAAGGCTAGGGCTGATTTCAAGGTTTGAACGGCAAGGCTCTGGAGCGACGAACCACCCTTGCTGTCTCTGCCTGGCCGGTTCCCGTCTCTCCATTGGGATTCTCTGCCTCTGACCCTATTACGGGGGGTGAGTCACTGGCTTACTGGTGCTTTCCATGCCATTCCTAGGAGGGGTGCGTCACTTCCTGTCCGGTTTGTCGCCCCCTCTGGCTTGTGCAGTGGAGGGGATCTTTCGTGGGCTATACTCAGCCTTGTCTCAGGGTAGTAAGTTGGTGGTTGTTGATATCCCTCTATTGGTGTAGGGGCTGTGCTTGGCAGAGTGGGTGAGGTTATATCCTGCCTGGTTGGCCCTGTCCGGGGGTATTGTCTGGGTATTGTCGAAGGGGGCCACAGTGTCTCCTGACCCTCCCTGTCTCAGTCTCCAGTATCTATGCTGCAATAGTCTATGTACCGGGGGGCTAGGGTCAGTTTGTTAAATCTGATGTTATTATCCGGTGTCTTGTGTGAATTTAAGTATGCTCCCTCTAATTCACTCTCTCTCCCACTCTACCTCCTCTCCCGGAAGACCTGAGCCTACCCGGAGGACCATGCTTCAGGACCACCTAACCTGATGACTCCTAGCTGTCCCCAGTCCACCTGGTCGTGCTGCTGCACCGGTTTCAACTCCTCTGCCTGCGGTTATGGAACCCTGACCTGTTCATTGGACGTGCCACCTTGTCCCAGACCTGCTGTTTTCATCTCTCTCTCTCTCCCGCACCTGCACTCTATTGCACTGAAAAGCCAAGTGACATTCACTCCTGATGTATTTACCTGTTGCAACCTCCACAACTACTTTTATTATTATTTGACCCTGCTGGTCATCTATGAACATTTGAACATCTTGGAGAAAGAACTGGCCTTAATGGCCATGAATTGTTATAATCTCCACCCGGCACAGCCAGAAGAGGACTGGCCACCCCTCAGAGCCTGGTTCCTCTCTAGGTTTCTTCCTAGGTTTTTCTAGGGAGTTTTTTCTAGCCACCGTGCTTCTACATCTGCATTGCTTGCTGTTTGGGGTTTTAGGCTGGGTTTCTGTATAGCACTTTGTGACATTGACATTGGCTGATGTAAAAAGGGCTTTATAAATACATTTGATTTGATTTTATTTGACCTGCTGAGGAGAAAGGCTGGACCTCTATTCTGCTTCCTTGATTCCTCACATCCTGTCTCCTTGCCGCCTCCTCTAAATGTATTGGTGGAGAAGATCATAAGGGAGGAACATCAGATCTTCGACTCCAGTATTCTTTGAAAAGGAGATGAGGAGGGAGGATGTGAGGAATCAAGGAAATACAATTGAGATTAACCCAAGGTGTTGGACTTTTAGATACAGCACCCCATCAGTACAGACAGCAGTAGATCCAAATCCACTGAGAAAAGACAACAATCTCTCTCATGAGCAGATTTGTAGCTCCCCCTCTGGTCAAACAGAGTTACAGTATTAGGATCGATTCATCTTTCAGATTTAAGGTTATTACATATTGTATTGTGTAGTGTATTCTATTATGTTGTGTATTATGTATTATGTAGTGTATTATGTATTGTAATATGTAGTGTATTATGTATTAGGTAGTGTATTATGTAGTGTATTATGTAGTGTATTATGTATTAGGATGTGTATTATGTAGTGTATTATGTAGTGTATTATGTATTAGGATGTGTATTATGTAGTGTATTATGTATTGTATTATGTAGTGTATTACATATTGTATTATGTATTATTTAGTGTATTATGTATTGTAATATGTAGTGTATTATGTATTAGGTAGTGTATTATGTAGTGTATTATGTAGTGTATTATGTATTAGGATGTGTATTATGTAGTGTATTATGTATTGTATTATGTAGTGTATTACATATTGTATAATGTAGTGTACTATGTAGTGCAATATGTATTATGTAGTGTATTGTGTATTGTATTATATAATGTATTATGTATTATTTAGTGTATTACATATTGTATTATGTAGTGTATTACATATTGTATTATGTAGTGTATGATGTATTAGGTAGTGTATTATGTATTGTATTATGTAGTGTATTACATATTGTATTATGTAGTGTATTATGTATTAGGTAGTGTATTATGTATTGTAATATGTAGTGTATTATGTATTAGGTAGTGTATTATGTAGTGTATTATGTAGTGTATTATGTATTAGGATGTGTATTATGTAGTGTATTATGTATTGTATTATGTAGTGTATTACATATTGTATAATGTAGTGTACTATGTAGTGCAATATGTATAATGTAGTGTATTATGTATTAGGTAGTGTATTATGTATTGTATTATTTAGTGTATTACATATTGTATTATGTAGTGTATTACATATTGTATTATGTAGTGTATGATGTATTAGGTAGTGTATTATGTATTGTATTATGTAGTGTATTACATATTGTATTATGTAGTGTATTATGTATTAGGTAGTGTATTATGTATTGTATTATGTAGTGTATTACATATTGTATTATGTAGCGTATTGTATTATGTTGTGTATTATGTAGTGTATTACATATTGTATTATGTAGTGTATTATGTAGTGTAATATGTATTATGTAGTGTATTATATTATGTTGTGTATTATGTATTATGTAGTGTATTATGTATTAAGTAGTGTATTATGTATTGTATTATGTATTGTATTATGTAGTGTAGATTAGATTAGATTAGATAGGTACTTTATTGATCCCAGAGGGGACATTTCTTTGTCAAAGAGCTACGAAAAAACACAGGGCAGGTGCAAAATGCCAGAACGAAAATACACAAAATACAGATACACGATACATGATACAGAGCGGAGTGCAAAAAGTCTAGAGTGCAAAAAAAAATCTATAAAGAGACATTGCATAGTATGGATGGTTGGCTGAATATGTACACTATACATTGGTGGATGGTTAACTATACTATACAGGTCGATGGCAGAGAAATACTTCAGTAGCTAAAAATGTGTATGATATAAGTGAGGGTAATAATAGTTTACTTAATATACAGTCTGGTTAAATGAGTAGGTAAGTTAATATTTGCATGGTTACATTAACTGTACAGGTAAATGACAGGAAGAGATACTTAAATAGCTAAATGTTTGTATGATATCATTTGGGGTAATAATAGTAATTCCCTTAAAATACAGTCCTTAGTGCGCAGGGTTTAATTACAGACAACTGCACGTATTGCACATTCGATATACTAAAAGCAATGAGAAAAGGTGCAACTGGCAGGATACTAATATGTATTCCTGAGTGAATGCCTACGTAAGTTAAAGTCCAAGAATTACTTGCAATATTGCACGTGATATGATATAACAACTGTACATGAGTATGTTTATACAGACCTGTATGAATAAATAGGTCCTGAGTGAATGAGTGATTACAGACCAGAGTTACTCACGGATGGATGCATAATTGTTAAACTAGGTCCTAACACCCCAACAGTTCCAGGTCTGTGTTGCCGACGGCACGGCACCCCGGTGAGGCATTGAATAGTCTAATAGCCGCCGGCAGGAAGGACCTCCTGTAGCGCTCTCTGGCACACCATGGTGGGATCAGTCTGTGACTGAAGGTGCTCCTCTGCGTCATAACCATGGCATGCAGAGGGTGGGTGACGTTGTCCATGATGGCCAGCAGTATGGCCAGGATCTGTCTCTCCGCCACCTCCTCTAGAGTGCCAAGGCTCATCCCCAGGACAGAGCTAGCCTTCCGGATCAGCTTATTTACCTGAGAAACATCCCCAGCTTTTATGTTGATGCCCCAGCACACCACTGCAAAAAATATTGGTACCACAGACTGGTAGAAGGTGTGCAGTAGTTTACTGCACACGTTGAAGGACCTGAGCCTCCTCAGAAAGTAGAGTCGGCTCTGGCCCTTTTTGTACAGGGCCCCGGTGTTACCAGCCCATTCCAGCCTGTTGTCCATATGGACTCCCAGGGACTTGTATGACCCAACCATTTCCACATCCATCCCCTGTATAGGGACTGCAGTCAGTTCCTTTGTTCTCCTGAAGTCCACCACCATCTCCTTTGTTTTGCTGATGTTGAGCTGAAGGTGGTTCTGCTCACACCACACCACAAAGTCACTGATTGTGCTCCTGTACTCCTCCTCCTGCCCACCCCTGATGCACCCTACAATAGCGGAGTCATCCGAGAACGTCTGTAGGTGGCAGGTTTCAGAGTTATATCTGAAGTCTGAGGTGTAGAGGGTGAACAGAAAGGGGGACAGGACCGTTCCCTGGGGGACCCCTGTGTTGCTAACTGCCCGTTCTGACACACAGCTCTGTAGTCGCACAAATTGTGGCCTACCGGTCAGGTAGTCTGTGACCCAGGAGACTAAGGGTAGTGTATTATGTATTGTATTATGTAGTGTATTAGGTAGTGTATTATGTATTGTATTATGTAGTGTATTATGTAGTGTATTACATAGTGTATTGCGTAGTGTATTACGTAGTGTATTACGTAGTGTATTACGTAGTGTATTATGTATTGTATTATGTATTGTATTATCAGTCCCAGAGTCCCTCATTACCACAGCTCATAAACCCATTCAATACACTATTAGGTAGTGTATTATGTAGTGTATTATGTAGTGTATTATGTATTGTATTATGTAGTGTATTATGTAGTGTATTATGAGTCCCAGAGTCCCTCATTACCACAGCTCATAAACCCATTCGCTGGGCTGAAGAACGAAAAAGCACCATAGCATTCCTATAAGAAACTGTATGTTTTTTATAATACCCTTTAGTTAGCTTATAGTATGCTATGATATATTATTTAGTTAGCTTATAGTATGCTATGTTATATTATTTAGTTAGCTTATAGTATGCTATTATATATTATTTAGTTTTGCTTATAGTATGCTATTATATATTATTTAGTTAGCTTATAGTATGCTATGATATATTATTTAGTTAGCTTATACTATGATATATTATTTAGTTAGCTTATAGTATGCTATGATATATTATTTAGTTAGCTTATAGTATGCTATGATATATTATTTAGTTAGCTTATAGTATGCTATGATATATTCTGTTGCTATTAAAATACTATAGAATGATTATAGGAGTCTCTATAGTATGTATTTCTGACCTAGAATAACTTTTAAATATCCAACAAGATTTCAATAGTATAAATATTATGCAGCATGTCTATAATATTCTTATGAATGTAAATAGCGTTCCTGCATTATTTTCTATAGTATTTCCCTGAAGTTATTGAAAGCATTCCTCGAGGCTATTCCTGTCGGGTTTGTAATAGTATTCTAATTTTAACTGCAAGCTAAAAAGAAAGCCAAACAATATTTATTTTACATACAGTATATGCCAACATGGGTATAGCCAGGTTACTTTTAAAGTAGTGTGAATTTTTTGGTATGGATACTTTCAATACATTAAATCCATTAAAAATATGTTGCATCTTAGTAAAAACAGACCCGTAATATTAATTATTATTATTTTAAAAACATGTATTCCACTTAACCACATGTGCAATACACTATATAAGCGGTGACCCTTGCTTCACTGATGTAAGTCCCTGATGTACTAATAAGATAGATAGATAGATAGATAGATAGATAGATAGATAGATAGATAGATAGATAGATAGATAGATAGATAGATAGATAGATAGATAGATAGATAGATAGATAGATAGATAGATAGATAGATAGATAGATAGATAGATAGATAGATAGATAGATAGATAGATAGATAGATAGATAGATAGATAGATAGATAGATAGATAGATAGATAGATAGGTACTTTATTGATCCCCCGGGGGGGAAATTCCATAATCACACAGACTCAATGACATATAACTCACATTCTGTGATCTTTGGTGACAGGTAGCCCAGTGGTTAGAGTGTTGGGCTCATAACCGAAAGGTTGCTGGATCGAATCCCTGAGCTGACAAGGTAAAAATCTGTAGTTCTGCCCCTGAACAAGGCAGTTAACCCACTGTTCCTAGGCCGTCATTGTAAATAAGAATTTGTTCTTAACTGACTTGCTTAGTAAAATAAAGGTATAAAAAAAAACTCCAACTATTGCTCAATTCCAGTGAAACTAAATGCATGAGTTTTAACTGGAAGCTGCACGTCCCTAACATATCCTCACACTGGACAGACCTGAATTAAAGTATGTTGATGCTTTTCTTGGCCAAGTCACCATTGCAAATAAGAATCATTGCAAATAAGAATCAAGAATCAGCTGAATAACATCAACCAGCTCTCTAAAAAACACCCGTAACTAATCTCTCTCATAAGTGTTTGGCAGAGGGACAAGCCAGCCATCCACATAAATACATTTACACTGGATATCTTCCAAAGAAAAAGCGTTTTTTTTGTCTCGACCTCTCAACTTTCACATGTTTTTTTTAATGAGGTGCCTAGATTGCGGTTGATGAAACGACTGTCAGCTTGAACCACATATGGTTGAACCACAACAATGGGAACAGGTTGACAAATGCAGTTCAGTCTAACAAAGAAAAGAACCGTGTCAGGAGAGGGTGCGTACATGGACCAAGACGCAGCCCAGGGACTGTAGTTCCACATTGTTTTTATTTACTATGTAATTAAATAACCAAATGAACAAACTATACAAAACAAAACAAACACGATGGACAAAACGCCACGTTCACCAAAACACACAGGAAGGAACGGACGTAACAAAAGAGGCACACTTACTGTCACCGTGACAACGACCCCCAACCCAGTGTGAAAACTACAAACCTATGTAGGATCCCTAATTAGAGACGATGCGCTACAGCTGCCTCTAATTAGGGATCCAACACAAACCACCACCAGAAACAGAAAGAATAGACCTGTCAGACTCTGACCATGGTTACATAGAGAAGCAAATAGGCTTCTCTATGGCCAGAGCCTGACAACACAGCAGTTGTGCACAACATCCATTTTTGAACATGACTGAGGTATTTTCACATTTTTCTGAAATCTTGTAGTTAGTTGTGTTATAAACAAACTGTTCATAAATTAATCGTCCGTATGACTCCACAGGCTGGGACGGGACAGATCCGGTAATTAGTTCTTCTACAGCAACTTTTACAGAAGATGTCATGACTTGAGGTTACAGGTCATTTGATGGATACATTTCTTCCAAGCTCCTCTCTCCCCCAAAGGATTGGAGAGGTGAAAGGGGGAGCTTTGACATCAACCAGACTTTCTCTCACAGGAAAAGAGAGGAGGAGGGAAATGGACAGTTTAGGACTCTTTGTCCTTAAACCCAATGGAGCCAAGACTTTATGCCCATGAAACAAGACAATGGGAACATGATACATTCTATTATGTGTGTTGAAAATGAGGACTCTTGGTATGTGGATAAGAATGTTGACTCTGATGTCATTTAAGTTGTATTTTTATTTATTTTAACTTTATTTAACCAGGTAGGTCAGTTGAGAACAAGTTCTCATTTATAACTATGACCTGGCCAAGACAAAGCAAAGCAGTGCGACAAAAACCAACACAGCGTTACACAGTAAACAAACATAGTCAAAAACACAATAGAGAATCTATATACAGAGTGCAAAATGTAGTGCAAAATGCAGTAAGGTTAGGAAGACAATAAATAGACTATAGTGGTGAAATAAATTACAGATTAGAATTAACACTGGAATGAAGGATGTGCAAATGATGATGTGCAAATAGAGATACTGGAGTGCAAGATTTGTGAAAATAACAAAAATAAATATGGGGATGAGGTAGTAGTGTGGGCTATTTACAGAAGGGCTATATACAGGTGCAGCGATCGATAAGCAGCTTTGACAGCTGATACTTAAAGTTAGTGAGGGAGATAGGAACCTCTAGCTTCAAGGATTTTTTCAATTCGTTCCAGTCATTGGCAGCAGCAAACTGGAAGGAATGGCGGCCAAAGGAGGTGTTGGCTTTGGGGGTGACCAGTGAAATATACCTGCTGGAGCGCATGCTACGGGTAGGTGTTGCTATGGTGACCAGCGAGCTGAGATAGGGCGGGGATTTACCTAATAAAGACTTATAGATGACCTGGAGCCAGTGGGTTTGGCGACGAATATGTAATGAGGGCCAGCCGACGAGAGAATACAGGTCGCAGTGGTGGGTAGTGTATGGGGCTTTGGTACCAAAACAGATGGCACTGTGATAGATTACTGTCACGATGCTGAGTAGTGAAGGGACAGTAAACGGAGCGCTCGTGGAGTGTCATCCTTTTATTTTATGAGATCGAATCACAAAGCATAAAATAACAAAGGAGAGTATGAATACACTAATAACAAGAAAGCAAAGTGACTTACGGTCTAGCGCAACATGCAGACAGACACGAACAAACAATGATCCACACACAGGTGGATGTGGAGGACTGCTAAATACTCTCCCCAATCAGAGACAACACTAGACAGCTGTCTCTGATTGGGGATCATTAATCCTCCCTAACTGAAGTGAGGACTGGGTTGTGGCTCAATCCACTCCCCCTGATGGGAGTTAGCGGCTTCACCACTACCCAGCCCTCACAACTACATCCAATTTGCTGAGTAGAGTGTTGGAGGCTATTTTGTAAATGACATCGCCGAAGTCAAGGATCGGTAGGATGGTCAGTTTTACGAGGGCATGTTTGGCAGCATGAGTGAAGGAGGCTTTGTTGCGAAATAGGAAGCCGATTCTAGATTTAATTTTGGATTGGAGATGGTTGATGTGAGTCTGGAAGTTGAGTTTTCAGTCTAACCAGACGCCTAGGTATTTGTAGGAGTCCACATATTCTAAGTCGGACCCGTCGAGAGTAGTGATGATAGTCCGGTGGGTTTAGATGAAGATGTGATGACAAAAACATTGTAAGGGTTTCCAAACGGACTATACATGCATGATGTCTACTTTCGTTAAGCTTGGAAAGAAATATCCAGATTAAAGAGAATGTTTTTGTGACGATAAAACTGTGCTTTTAGCTGTTTACACGAGATCATAGTAATTCTAATGCTTTGCTTGCCCAAGCCACGATCAGGGAAATCACATAAGCAGGTCGTAAACGACAGAAACACCCTCTCCTGCCAGAAAGGTATAAAACCTTTGAGACTCCCTTTCTCTCTCTTGACTGGAGGACATTGGTGCTGCAGCCGGAGGCCTACGATAAGTCACAACCTCCACAAAAAGACAACACGTGGTTCCCACAGAGGAACTCTGAAACAATCAACGCTACGGTCAACGACTGTATTTAAGAAGGTGAATTCTAGCAGAATCACACGGTTATTCTCTCATAAGTCATTGCTTGTCTACACTGATCACATCCCCACACTGGATCTCCAGGAACGAGTCCTATAGGAAGCAGACACCGAAAGGAAAGGACATCGTGACATCTTGTGGACAATCAGAGACTTACACCAGAGACCGGTACCCATCAGAGGTGGTGCAAGCCAACACCGAACAGAGAGAATCAGCGCACAAGTAAATACATACGTTATATTCTGACCCATGAGCGTGGCAGTGCAGGAAAGGCTAGGCTCAGAGTAGTTTCCAAATGTATTGAATTCTCTCTCTCTCTCTCTCTCTCTCTCTCTCTCTCTCTCTCTCTCTCTCTCATTTAGTTAGTAAATAAATAATTTGAACCAATTAGTGTATACAGAAGGATCAGTTTGCTGGGGTTTGTGCAGATCGACGGACTCATGACCGTTCTAGAAGGAGACTGATGAGGCAACATTCATTAAATAAGGGCTGCTATATAATGGAAGATGGGACAAACATTTGAGTTAAATTCAGAGAGTAGCGACTCAGTAGAATACATGTCTCTCCGTGGAGCCCCTGGAACCCTAATGAGATCATTACTGCAGGATTAATTTAAATCCCATTAGAAAGTAATTATTCAATAAGTAGTCACCATTTTAATGATAGACAGAGTTACGACACAGCTGTGAAGTGAAGAGATTTCTTCTGCTTTCAGTCTCCTGTCTGCAAGTTTTGTAAGTAATATACCGAACTCTGACTCTGGGTGAAATCCTAAAACACTTAAGACGTTTGGGAATGTCTCGCCAAAGAAGGAAAAGCTGGCAAATTTGCTGTGGAACACACTGCGTCCCATGGAAAAGAGATTTCAAATTTCCATTGTTACCCTCAAATGTAAAAGATGACGTTGCCCAGAGAGGCCCCCAGTTCAGTACACTATCAGTAAGTTGAAAGAAACATTTTCTTGTCCATATCATTCTTCCATTTTCTTGACAAAGAGGACTAAAGAAATGTGAGCTAATCTAAGGCCACGCTGTGAAATAGATCCTTGAAGCAAAATATGCTGAATATAATTTTTTTGTTGTTGGTAGAAACGGAGTCGGAAGGATGCCAGGCAGAACAGTGAATAAAACAGAAGGAATGGACGACACTCCGATGCGTTCCAGAATGTTCTTATACGCAGTGATCACGGTATTCTTGTGATTTCCTTTGGATTCAAACAGTTGCACGTGTCCAACCAAAGAGACAGAAGTTGTCGAGTTATGCCGAGGAGAACAGAATGCATGTAGTCACGCACAAAACCAAACACAATGTTGAACAATGGAAGTAAAAACAGTGATGACAAACCCTTTACACCATTTTGCAGAATGTCAGTGTGAGAAGCGTGAAATGCACTATCCTTGAATTGATTGTGTGATCTTTCAATTTTCAGTTGTTGACTGTAAGGATAGGATCTTACATATCCTCTGCCTTTGGGGACAACTTTACCGGGGTGCAAGCACCAGTCACAACCATATTCACCATTGAATTGCTTACAGTAACGAAGGATTGGCCGGGCAATTGCATCTGAGGAACAAATCAAGGAGAAGACCTTTGTCCTCTTCAGAATCCCACTGTTATCTCTCCAAAGTTATGGGTTTTGGGCTAAATCACAACATTCATCAATAAAAGGTTTTAAAATGTATCCATTCTGGGTTTTTCTGGGCCAAACCAAAGTCCTGCAACCATCACATTTTCTTTCCAACGCATGTAAGGCAGTTCATTTATGGTAAATTGAAGGGGCCAAACTGAATAATTTGTTAAAGATGGGTACTCCATCACAGTTCCAGGTTAATCATCAGCAGATAGTGTCTTATCTTTCAGTAATGTCTGGTACATCTTTCCATCCATGACATCCTCGATATCATATTCTTCTTCCTTCACTGTTTTCATCAAAATATATATTCCATGGTTCTCCAATTCATCTCGCAGAAGGTCCCTCAAAGGTATTGACAAAAATAAACGTTTTGTTTCTCTGATGAAGGACGTTCCACAATGTGAGCAATTTGTCTTTGGGTTGCTTACCTAAGTAATTTTAGCATTCATCACAAAAGAAATGAGAGACAGCTTGTCACATGTGTTCCTGCTACGCCCTCTGGTGCTCATCCGGTGTCTTCTGGACCTGCAGTTACTCCCCCTGTACTCTCTCTCTCTCTCTCTCTCTCTCTCTCTCTCTCTCTCTCTCTCTCTCTCTCTCTCTCTCTCATATCTGCTCTCTCTCTCTCTCTCTCTCTCTCTCTCTCTCTCTCTCTCTCTCTCATATCTGCTCTCTCTCTCTCTCTCTCTCTCTCTCTCTCTCTCTCTCTCTCTGATTGTGTGGTTGGAGACAGGTGTGCTGGAGTCAGAGCAGATCCCCACCAGCTGCAACTCGTTCCATAATCAAGTCCTCTACAAATACTTGGTCCTGCCACTTCCACTCTGCCAGATCCTAATCTCTGTTTAGTCACTTCATGATTCTTGCCATTTTTGATTATTCAAGATCCTGTTACTCTGCTTTGCATATTTCCCTGCCTGACACCATTGATCCTCTCATTGCAGTGACCGCTCTGTCTCTGGCTCCTGTTCCACATCTCAACACCCAACTTGTTGGTCCCCTCCGGACCATTACCCTGTTCTACTCAGCTACTCCAACCTCAGTCTCCACCTTTGGTTTTTCCACAACCCCTCGGAGCTTCCCCGGATCTGCACTCCATATCTCTCTGTGTTACAATAAATATTTTGGTTAATTCATCCCTGTTTCCTTATGAGTCTGCACTTGGGTTCCCCTGAGTCGCTCTGCTTAATACAGCTTTTAGGGCTAGATTACCCAAAAACCTTTTGAAGAGATATTTAGCTGTTGGAACCAAGTTGGGGACAAGCAAATTCAGCAAGGCAAGTAGGTCTATCAGGGCAGTTCCAGTCAGGTGATGAAGCAGAACAAAGAGTATTATTGCCTTAAGACATTACCCCTATGTTACTGATACACCAGGGTAAATCCTTTGTTACTGATGCCCTGGGGTAAATCCTTTGTTACTGATGCCCCGGGGTAAATCCTTTGTTACTGATGCACCAGGGTAAATCCTTTGTTACTGATACACCAGGGTAAATCCTTTGTTACTGATACACCAGGGTAAATCCTTTGTTACTGATGCCCCGGGGTAAATCCTTTGTTACTGATGCCCCGGGGTAAATCCTTTGTTACTGATGCCCCGGGGTAAATCCTTTGTTACTGATGCCCTGGGGTAAATCCTATGTTACTGATACACCAGGGTAAATCCTTTGTTACTGATGCCCTGGGGAAAATCCTATGTTACTGATACACCAGGGTAAATCCTTTGTTACTGATGACCTGGGGTAAATCCTTTGTTACTGATGCCCCGGGGTAAATCCTTTGTTACTGATGCCCCAGGGTAAATCCTTGTTACTGATGCCCCGGGGTAAATCCAGGGTCTGTGTGACACATGACTAAATCCTCATTAAACTCTAAATAATCAGAGCCATGTTGATTGAGGTTTGTGAGTATCTAGATACTAGATACTGAATAGAAACACTGACAATGTACCATCTAGCTAGCAAGTTAACTAGCTACTGTATCTAGCTAACAGATATACAGCTAGTGTATCAAGCTAACAGATATACAGCTAGTGTATCAAGCTAGAAGATATACAGCTAGTGTATCTAGCTAGCAAGTTAACTAGCTATTGTATCTAGCTAACAGATATACAGCTAGTGTATCTAGCTAACAGATATACAGCTAGTGTATCAAGCTAGAAGATATACAGCTAGTGTATCTAGCTAGCAAGTTAACTAGCTATTGTATCTAGCTAACAGATATACAGCTAGTGTATCTAGCCAGCAGATATACAGCTACTGTATCTAGCTAACAGATATACAGCTACTGTATCTAGCTAACAGATATACAGCTAGTGTATCTAGCTAACAGATATACAGCTAGTGTATCTAGCTAGCAAGTTAACTAGCTACTGTATCAAGCTAACAGATATACAGCTACTGTATCTAGCTAACCGATATACAGCTACTGTATCTAGCTAACAGATATACAGCTAGTGTATCTAGCTAGCAAGTTAACTAGCTACTGTATCAAGCTAACAGATATACAGCTACTGTATCAAGCTAACAGATATACAGCTACTGTATCTAGCTAACAGATATACAGCTACTGTATCTAGCTAACAGATATACAGCTACTGTATCAAGCTAACAGATATACAGCTAGTGTATCTAGCTAACAGATATACAGCTAGTGTATCTAGCTAACAGATATACAGCTACTGTATCTAGCTAACAGATATACAGCTACTGTATCAAGCTAACAGATATACAGCTAGTGTATCTAGCTAACAGATATACAGCTAGTGTATCTAGCTAACAGATATACAGCTACTGTATCTAGCTAACAGATATACAGCTACTGTATCTAGCTAACAGATATACAGCTACTGTATATAGCTAACAGATATACAGCTAGTGTATCTAGCTAACAGATATACAGCTACTGTATCTAGCTAACAGATATACAGCTACTGTATCTAGCTAACAGATATACAGCTAGTGTATCTAGCTAACAGATATACAGCTACTGTATCTAGCTAACAGATATACAGCTACTGTATCTAGCTAACAGATATACAGCTAGTGTATCTAGCTAGTGTTGCACCCCTGTAAAAGGGGAAATAGAAAGTACGACACGGACACGATGTAGCTTCAGTCAAGTCCAAGTTGTAATGCATTTACCATGAACAGCATAATAACATGTTTACACAATATCACAATTAAACATGTTATTTTCCCTTTGCACAACATAAATGTCCCTCTAAGAAACTACACAATTAGGAAAAATATCAGCTGATCAGTTATAACTCCATATTACTAAAATACCTGAGTTAACCTTTAGTGAGAGTTACCAAAAATATATCAAAACATGTTTACAGCATCTTAAACAGTATTGGCAAAAAACCTTGAAACAGTACATTTAATAAAACAGATTATTTAAACAGAAATAGATTTAACTTAACCCTGTAAAGTGTTTAGAACAATAAACAACACCATCGAAGATATTCTGTAATGCTAATTACTGCTGTTTATAGTTATTATAATACTCTTAACATTTTACCCTCAGTAACGTTGCACTTAAACATATAAACTATCTTGCCTCTTCACATTAAACACTCCTTTTTCTTAAACTTCAACAATAGCACTTTTACCTTATCCCTATTATATAAAGCTAATACACACAGGGAGAACGGCGGCAACGGTGTTTCATTCCCGCCACTTTTGATCCTCGATCCACGACACAGCTAGCACACAGGCTTACACTGAAACAACACTTCATGTTTAGCCTGCTAAATGCGCCTACATAAATTACTACAATCCTTAACATTTACTCCCCGCATTTTCCTTACAGTATTAAACACATATATAAATCATTCAAACATAATACAACCCCCGTTCTTACCTGTAAAAGGGGAAATAGAAAGTATGACACGGACACGATGTAGCTTCAGTCAAGTCCAAATTGTAATGGACGAACGTGAGCCACACGTTCCGTACGCAGACTGAACGAGGCAATCGTTCCCAGATCCTCCCATCACAAACTGGTGCTTCAACTTACGGCAACAAAGAAAGTGGAACTTATGTAAACAAACAAACACTGCATTTCCCCAAAATGTTATAGAAGTTAAAT
Organism: Thymallus thymallus; assembly: GCA_023634145.1. NCBI lineage: Eukaryota > Metazoa > Chordata > Actinopteri > Salmoniformes > Salmonidae > Thymallus > Thymallus thymallus. The sequence goes on along the minus strand of CM042416.1, from coordinate 2,310,739 downwards.
AAAACAGTATTTTAAACACAGATCGTCTTTTTATCCTATTAATCTCTTTAGCCTCTTTTACTCAAAAAGCAATGGATTACCGATCTACAGACCATAAATGTATTTTAACTTTCTCCTTTTTATGGACGATTTTAAGTACCTTTTAACTTATATCAACCCATTCAATGTATCAGTATTACATCATTTTCATCATCCTTACATACTCCCCTTCAACACAGATGTCGTCCTCGACATCCCAACCAACAGATGGGTAATGATGAATGCAGTTAAACAGTACATATGATGTCACCAGATCACCTTTGCAACAGTTCGTATACAAGAACTCAGCTTAGTCCAGGAGTGTGTGTAGTGTATATGTTAGCACTCGGCTTGTCCATCAGTCCATCATTGAGTGAAGAATGAATGTGTGTGCGTGTTAACACTCAGATTGTTCAACAGTCCATTCGTGAGTGTATGTGGGTGTGTATGTGGGTGTGTGTGTGTTCCACATTCAGTACCCTGGTACAACAACAGGCTGGTAGCCAAAGCGCTGTACTGGAGTCATCCATGCACTTGCCGCTTGCATGGCTCTATAAGGTGCTGGTGGGTACCACTGCATGGTGTTACTTGTGAGTCCAGTGCTGTAACAACCAGGATTGCCCAAATGGTCATATGTGAAGACTCTTGGAGGTTGTCTCTCCCTTACTGGTCGCTGGTATCGCTGTTCATGTCCACAGTGGGTTCCACTCTGAACAGGTGACTGCACTACGGACGGTCTCTCCTCCAGAGCAGTGTCCTCTTGAGCAATAATCTCCTGTTGTCCTGATGTGTCTCTCACTGTCAGTGTATCTCCACCATCCTGCTTCAGCTGGCAACTGTCCTTTTGCTGAGGCTCAGCATCCTGTAAAGGTTGTTCAACTTCCTTGTCAGCATCCTGACTGTCTGTGTCTACTTCGGGCTGAATCACAGGGAGAGGCTGATCCCTGGGCGGATAGTATCCATAGTCATCTTCATCACTATCCTCAACATCTGCTTCTTGGTTTTGTTGCTCCCTTCCATTCCATCCCCGTCTCCAGGGCTGCATTCACTACAAAGCAAACGGAAGCAAACAGGGAGTTACCTTCCTGAATGTATCCGTATTTTTGTTGCAAAACATTTAGACTAATGAACTAATGAATACACCCTTGTAACTAGGCTGTAAGGACTCAGGACTGAGCTCTGACCAACAACATGCTTCCGTTGTGTTGTAAGGACCAGCAGGACCTCGTGGCCCAAATGACACCCTATTCCCTATATAGTGCCCTACATTTGACAGGGGCCCATAGGTCTCTGGTCAAAAGCAGTGCCCTATATAAGGAATAGGGATTCCATTTGGGAAGCATCCTGTCTGGTCTGTCAGAGCAGGGCTGCAGTTGGGACTGACTGACTAGACAGCTGCTCTCAGTACAGATGGATTCCTGTGTTGTATGAAAACCTAGCTCAGTCATATTTAGACAGCTGATAGGACGTCTCAGTACAGATGGATTCCTGTGTTGTATGAAAACCTAGCTCAGTCATATTTAGACAGCTGATAGGACGTCTCAGTACAGATGGATTCCTGTGTTGTATGAAAACCTAGCTCAGTCATATTTAGACAGCTGATAGAACCTCTCAGTACAGATGGATTCCTGTGTTGTATGAAAACCTAGCTCAGTCATATTTAAGACAGCTGATAGAACCTCTCAGTACAGATGGATTCCTGTGTTGTATGAAAACCTAGCTCAGTCATATTTAGACAGCTGATAGGACGTCTCAGTACAGATGGATTCCTGTGTTGTATGAAAACCTAGCTCAGTCATATTTAGACAGCTGATAGGACGTCTCAGTACAGATGGATTCCTGTGTTGTATGAAAACCTAGCTCAGTCATATTTAAGACAGCTGATAGAACCTCTCAGTACAGATGGATTCCTGTGTTGTATGAAAACCTAGCTCAGTCATATTTAGACAGCTGATAGAACCTCTCAGTACAGATGGATTCCTGTGTTGTATGAAAACCTAGCTCAGTCATATTTAGACAGCTGATAGAACCTCTCAGTACAGATGGATTCCTGTGTTGTATGAAAACCTAGCTCAGTCATATTTAGACAGCTGACGTCTCAATACAGATTACTTCCTGTGTTCAGAGTCATATATTTAGAGTTGGGCCAACTTTTAGAATTGTTTATATTGTTCTAATTCTATACATCCAGTTACATAGCATTGCTTAAATATTCCCCATATAATGTGAATGGGGCGCGAACATGGCTGCCGTAGAATGTTGTAGGGTCACGTAAATGCATCATAATGCAGAAAGCTCAATGTCCAACTCTAAATACATGGTCTACATGTTATTAGTGAGTAGTTGCATCCTATTGGAACCAACGAACATGAGACTTGGAAAAAGAACACATCACACACTAAATTTACAGATTTAATTCTTGCTTTTTAAAGTTGACAAAAAAACAGAAACCTGTGTTAAAAAACTACAAGGTCACTAAATACAGGACACCAATACAAAACCTACAAAATCCAACAAGTACAAACATTTTGTTCCACAGATCATTTTATAGTATAAATTTATACAATACTGTTTGTGTTTATTTGGCACATGACCACATGACGCTATCGTTTATTTATTTTTTACAGAAATGTTACACCTGACAGCTTAAAAAAATGATAGAAATACAATAAAAGCAATGACAATGTGAAAATCATTGCAGTAGTTGTGATCCTCAGTTATTTCAATGTACTTCTTTCTTTACAAAACAGCAGTTATTTAATAAAAAACATTCAAAGATTTGTCCAACGTAAGCCAACTGAAACCACTGATTTAGGCCCTGTTCTGGGACCTCAGTTACATTAAATTAACAGGAGATAGAAGGCTTAGTTCAAGGGGTTATTGACTGAGCAACTGACGCAGCCCAACTGACGCAGCACTGTATGCTAGTGGGGTGGAGAGGAGAATGCCTGGGAGCTCAGAGGATGTCCAACATTATATATACTGTATATGGAGATGACTCATGTCATATACACACTATACGTTACATACTGTATATACTGTATATGGAGATGACTCATGTCATATACACACTATACGTTACATACTGTATATACTGTATATGGCGATGACTCATGTCATATACACACTATACGTTACATACTGTATATACTGTATATGGAGATGACTCATGTCATATACACACTATACGTTACATACTGTATATGGAGATGACTCATGTCCTATACACACTATACGTTACATACTGTATATACTGTATATGGAGATGACTCATGTCATATACACGCTATACATTACATACTGTATATACTGTATATGGAGATGACTCATGTCATATACACACTATACGTTACATACTGTATATACTGTATATGGAGATGACTCATGTCATATACACACTATACATTACATACTGTATATGGAGATGACTCATGTCATATACACACTGTATGTTGCATACTGTGTGTGTGTGTGTGCGTGTGTGTACACTGGTCAGTACATTACCAAAAGTATGTGGACACCTGCTATATCATTCCAAAATCATGGGCATTAATATGGACCCACTTTGCTGCTATAACAGCCTCCACTCGTCTGGAAAGGTTTTCCCACTAGATGTTTGAACATTGCGTCAGGGCCTGGCTCGCAATTCATCCCAAAGGTGTTCAATGGGGTTGAGGTCAGGTCTCTGTGCAGGCCAGTCAAGTTCTTCCACACCGATCTCGACAAACCATTTCTGTATGGACCTCGCTTTGTTTACGGGGACATTATCATGCTGAAACAGTAAAGGGCCTTCCCCAAACTGTTGCCACAAAGTTGGAAACACAGAATCGTCTAGAATGTCATTGTATGCTGTAGTGTTAAGATTTCCCTTCACTGGAACTAAGGGTCCTGAACCATGAAAAACAGCCCCAGACCATTATTCCATCCGCCAAACCCAAATTAGTCCGTCGGACTGCCAGATGGTGAAGCGTGATTCATCGCTCCAGAGAACGTGTTTCCACTGCTCCAGAGTCCAATGGCGGCGAGCTTTACACCACTCCAGCCGACGCTTGGCGTTGTGCATGGTCATCTTAGGCTTGTGTGCGGCTGCTCAGCCAAGAAAACCCATTTCATAAAGCTCCTGGTTAACAGTTATTGTGCTGACGTTGCTTCTAGAGGCAGTTTGGAACTCAGTAGTGAGTGTTACAACCTAGGACAGACGGTCCTGTTCTGTGAGCTCGTGTGTCCTACCACTTCGGTTGAGTCGTTGTTGCTCCTAGACAATTCCACTTCACAATAACAGCACTTACAGTTGACCGGGGCAGCTCTAGCAGGGCAGAAATTTGACAGACAGACTGCCATGTTGAAAGTCACTGAGCTCTTCAGTAAGGCCATTCTACTGCCAATGTTTGTCTATGGAGATTGCATGGCTGTGTGCTCGATTTTATACACCTGTCAGCAACGGGTGTGGCTGAAATAGCCAGATCCACTAATTTGAAGGTGTGTCCACATACTTTTGTAATATATATATAAACGGTATATTCTGAAAGTATTCAGACCCATTGACTTTTTCTATTTTGTTAAGTTACAGCCTTATTTCAGCCTTAAAAAATCCTAACCAATCTACACATAAAACCCCATAACGACAGGTTTAGACATTTTTGCAAATTTATTAAAAATAAACACAGAAATACCTTATTTACATAAGTATTCAGACCCTTTGCTATGAGACTCAAAATTGAGCTCCGGTGCATCCTGTTTCCATTGATCATCCTTGAGATGTTTCTACAACTTGATTGGAGTTCACCTGTGGTAAATTACATTGATTGGACATGATTTGGAAAGGCAGACGGCTCCCGAGTGGCGCAGTGGTCTAAGACACTGCATCTCAGTGCAAGAGGCGTCACTGCAGTCCCTGGTTCGGATCCAGGCTGCATCACATCCGGCCGTGATCGGGAGTCCCATAGGGCGGCACACAATTGGCCCAGCGTCGTCCAGGTTTGGCTGAGGTAGGCCGTCATTGTAAATAAGAATTTGACTTGCCTAGTTAAATAATGAAAAAATAATAATAATTTGAATAAAAAATATAAAGGTTGTATTTAAATTGTATTTATTTAACTAAACAAGTCAGTTAAGAACATTCTTATTTACAATGACGGCCTACATACAGGGTCAGACCATGGAGCAAATTAGGGTTAAGTGCCTTGCTCAAGGACAAGTAGACAGGATTTATGTCTTGTCGGCTCGGGTATTCGAACCAGTGACCTTTCGGTTACTGGCCCAACACCCTAACCGCTAGGCTACTCCCGTTGACAGTGCATGTCAGAGAGAAAACCAAGCCATAGAGCTCCGATCTGGGGAAAGGTACCAAAACATTTCTGCAGCATTGAAGGTCCACAAGAACACAGTGACCTCCATAATTCTTAAATGGAAGAAGTTTGGAACCAAGACTCTTCCTAGAGCTGGCCCCCTGGCCAAACTGAGCAATCGGGGGAGAAGGGCCTTGGTCAGGGAGGTGACCAAGAACCCAATGGTCTCTGAGAGAGCTCCAGAGTTTCTTCTGTTGAGATTGGAGAACCTTCCAGAAGGACAACCATCTCTGCAGCACTCCACCAATCAGTCCTTTATGGTAGAGTGGCCAGATGGAAGCCACTCCACAGTAAAATTCACGACAGCCCACTTGGAGTTTTCCAAAAGGCACCTAAAGGACTCTCAGACCATGAGAGACAAGATTCTCTGGTCTGATGAAACCAAGATTGAACTCTTTGGCCTGAATGCCAAGTGGCACGTCAGGAGGAAACCTGGCACCATCCCTAAGGTGAAGCATGGTGGTGGCAGCATCATCATGCTGTGGGGATGTTTTTCAGCGGCAGGGACTGGGAGACTAGTCAGGATCGAGGGCAAGATGAACGGAGCAAAGTACAGAGAGATCCTTGATTAAAATCTACTCCAGAACGCTCAGGACCTCAGACTGGGGCGAAGGTTCACCTTCCAACAGGACAACAACCCTAGCACACAACCAAGACAACGCAGGAGTGGCTTCAGGACAAGTCCCTGAATGTCCTTGAGCGGCCCAGCCAGAGCCCGGACTTGAACCCGATCGAACATCTCTGAAGAGACCTGAAAATAGCTGTGCAGCGACACTCCCCATCCAACCTGACAGAGCTTGAGAGGATCTGCAGAGAAGAATGGGAGAAACTCTCCAAATACAGGTGTGCTAAGCTTGTAGCGTCATACCCAAGAAGACTCGAGGCTGTAATCGCTGCCAAAGGTGCTTCAACAAAGTACTGAGTAAAGGCTCTGAATACTTATATAGTTTTTGCTTTTTCATTATGGGGTATTGTGTGTAGATTGATGAGGGGAAAAAAACAATTTAATACATTTAAGAATAAGGCTGTAACGTAACAAAATGTGGAAAAAGTCAAGGAATACTGAATACTTTCGTATATATGTGTGTGTGTATGTACGTACGTATGTATGTATGTATGTATGTATGTATGTATGTATGTATGTATGTATGTATGTATGTATGTATGTATGTATGTATGTATGTATGTATGTATAGCGGGTGAAATAAGTATTGAACACGTCACAATTTTTCTCAGTAAATATATTTCCAAAGGTGCTATTGACATGACATTTTCACCAGATGTTGGTAACAACCCAAGTAATCCATACATACAAAGAAACCAAAACAAATAAGTTCAGAAATTAAGTTATGTGTAATAATGTGAAATGACACAGGGAAAAAGTATTGAACACATGAAGAAAGGGAGGTGCAAAAAGGCATGGAAAGCCAAGACAACAGCTGAAAACTATCAGTAATTAAAAAGCAATCCAGCCCCCTGTCAGTGCAAATTAATATCAGCTGGTTCAGTCCCAACTGATGGCCTACAAAAAGGTCTCATTGCCAAGGTGTCACACAAGACACATCTCATGATGGGTAAAAGCAAAGAGCTGTCTCAAGACCTTCGCAACCTAATTGTTGCAAAACATAATGATGGCATTGGTTATAGGTGCATTTCTAAGCTTCTGAATGTTCCAGTGAGCACTGTTGGGGCCATAATACGGAAGTGGAAAGAATCATTTCACCATAAATTTGCCTCGACCAGGTGCTCCTCGCAAGATTTCTGACAGAGGAGTGAAAAGAATAATCAGAAGAGTTGTCCAAGAGCCAAGGACCACTTGTGGAGAGCTTCAAAAAGACCTGCAATTAGCAGGTACTGTTGTCTCAAAGAAAACAGTAAGTAATGCACTCCACCGCCATGGCCTGTATGCACGCTCACCACGCAAGACTCCATTGCTGAAAAAAAAGCATGTTGAAGCTCGTTTAAAGTTTGCTGCACAACATTTGGAAAAGCCAGTGAAATACTGGGAGAATATAGTGTGGTCAGATGAGAGCAAAATTGAACTGTTTGGATGTCAAAATACACACCATGTTTGGAGGAGAAATGGCACTGCACATCACCCTAAAAACACCATACCAACAGTGAAGTTTGGAGGTGGGAACATCATGGTGTGGGGCTGCTTTTCAGCAAATGGTACTGGCAAACTTCACATAATTGAAGGAAGGATGAATGGGCAAATTTACAGAGACATTCTTGACAAAAATCTGCTGCCATCTACCAGGATGATGAAGATGAAACGAGGGTGGACATTTCAGCAAGACAATGATCCCAAACACACAGCCAAGGAAACTCTCAATTGGTTTCAAAGAAAGAAAATAAAGCTGCTAGAATGGCCCAGCCAATCACCTGACTTAAAACCCATTGAAAATCTATGGAAAGAACTGAAGATCAAGATTCATAGAAGAGGCCCAAGGAACCTTCAAGATTTGAAGACTGTTTGTGTGGAAGAATGGGCCAAAATCACACCAGAGCAATGCATGCGACTAGTTTATCCATACAGGAGGCGTCTTGAAGCTGTCATTACCAACAAAGGCTTTTGTACAAAGTATTAAATAAATATCAGTAAGTGTGTTCAATACTTTTTCCCTGTGTCATTTCACATTATCACACATAACTTAATTTCTTAACTTATTTGTTTTGGCTTCTTTGTATGTATGGATTACTTGGGTTGTTATCAACATCTGGTGAAAATGTCATGTCAATAGCACCTTTGGAAATATATTTACTGAGAAAAATGGTGACGTGTTCAATACTTAGTTCACCCGCTGTATGTACAGTGGGGAGAACAAGTATTTGATACACTGCCGATTTTGCAGGTTTTCCCACTTACAAAGCATGTAGAAGTCTGTAATTTTTATCATAGGTACTCTTCAACTGTGAGTGACGGAATCTAAAACAAAAATCCAGAAAATCACATTGTATGATTTTTAAGTAATTCATTTGCATTTTATTGCATGACATAAGTATTTGATACATCAGAAAAGCAGAACTTAATATTTGGTAGAGAAACCTTTGTTTGCAATTACAGAGATCATACGTTTCCTGTAGTTCTTGACCAGGTTTGCACACACTGCAGCAGGGATTTTGGCCCACTCCTCCATCCAGATCCTTCAGGTTTCGGGGCTGTCGCTGGGCAATACGGACTTTCAGCTCCCTCCAAAGATTTTCTATTGGGTTCAGGTCTGGAGACTGGCTAGGCCACTCCAGGACCTTGAGATGCTTCTTACGGAGCCACTCCTTAGTTGCCCTGGCTGTGTGTTTCGGGTCGTTGTCATGCTGGAAGACCCAGCCATGACCCATCTTCAATGCTCTTACTGAGGGAAGGAGGTTGTTGGCCAAGATCTCGCGATACATGGCCCCATCCATCCTCCCCTCAATACGGTGCAGTCGTCCTGTCCCCTTTGCAGAAAAGCATCCCCAAAGAATTATGTTTCCACCACCATGCTTCACGGTTGGGATGGTGTTCTTGGGGTTGTGCTCATCCTTCTTCTTCCTCCAAACACGGCGAGTGGAGTTTAGACCAAAAAGCTCTATTTTTGTCTCATCAGACCACATGACCTTCTCCCATTCCTCCTCTGGATCATCCAGATGGTCATTGGCAAACTTCAGACGGATCTGGACATGCGCTGGCTTGAGCAGGGGGACCTTGCGTGCGCTGCAGGATTTTAATCCATGACGGCGCAGTGTGTTACTAATGGTTTTCTTTGAGACTGTGGTCCCAGCTCTCTTCAGGTCATTGACCAGGTCCTGCCGTGTAGTTCTGGGCTGATCCCTCACCTTCCTCATGATCATTGATGCCCCACGAGGTGAGATCTTGCATGGTGCCCCAGACCGAGGGAGATTGACCATCATCTTGAACTTCTTCCATTTTCTAATAATTGCGCCAACAGTTGTTGCCTTCTCACCAAGCTGCTTGCCTATTGTCCTGTAGCCCATCCCAGCCTTGTGCAGGTCTACAATTTTATCCCTGATGTCCTTACACAGCTGTTTGATTGAGTGTGTGGAGTCCGTTTGATTGAGTGTGTGGACAGGTGTCTTTTATACAGGTAACGAGTTCAAACAGGTGCAGTTAATACAGGTAATGAGTGGAGAACAGGAGGGCTTCTTAAAGAAAAACTAACAGGTCTGTGAGAGCCGGAATTCTTACTGGTTGGTAGGTGATCAAATACTTATGTCATGCAATAAAATGCAAATTAATTATTTAAAAATCATACAATGTGATTTTCTGGATTTTTGTTTTAGATTCCGTCTCTCACAGTTGAAGTGTACCTATGATAAAAATTACAGACTTCTACATGCTTTGTAAGTAGGAAAACCTGCAAAATCGGCAGTGTATCAAATACTTGTTCTCCCCACTGTATGTATGTATGTATGTATGTATGTATGTATGTATGTATGTATGTATGTATGTATGTATGTATGTATGTATGTATGTATGTATGTATGTATGTATGTACAGTACCAGTCAAAATAGAATGCCAAGAGTGACTACCTCATGAAGCTGGTTGAGAGAATGCCAGGTGACTACCTCATGAAGCTGGTTGAGAGAATGCCAGGTGACTACCTCATGAAGCTGGTTGAGAGAATGCCAGGTGACTACCTCATGAAGCTGGTTGAGAAAATGCCAAGCGTGTGCAAAGCTGTCATCAAGACAAAGGGTGGCTACATTGAAGAATCTAAAATATAAAAGTTTGTTTAATACTTTTCTGGTTACTACATGATTCCATATGTGTTATTTCATAGTGTTCATGTCTTCACTATTATTCTACAATGTAGAAAATAGTAAAAATAAAGAAAACCCCTGGAATGAGTAGGTGTCCACTTTTGACTGGTACTGTATCCATACATAGATATAATGTATATATGACTCAGGGCCAGAGGGACAGATCCATGGCTCAGATCCTTGTTATGGGGTCATGGTTGTGTTGTGGTTTAGTAGAACAGGGGTTGTGGTTGTGTTGTGATTTAGTAGAACAGGGGTTGTGGTTGTGTTGTGGTTTAGTAGAACAGGGGTTGTGGTTGTGTTGTGGTTTAGTATAACAGGGGGTTGTGGTTGTGTTGTGGTTGTGTTGTAGTTTAGTATAACAGGGGTTGTGGTTGTGTTGTGGTTTAGTAGAACAGGGGTTGTGGTTGTGTAGTGGCTTAGTATAACAGGGGTTGTGGTTGTGTTGTGGTTTAGTATAACAGGGGTTGTGGTTTAGTATAACAGGGGTTGTGGTTGTGTTGTGGTTTAGTAGAACAGGGGTTATGGTTGTGTTGTGGTTGTGTTGTGGTTTAGTAGAACAGGGGTTGTGGTTGTGTTGTGGTTTAGTAGAACAGGGGTTGTGGTTGTGTTGTGGTTTAGTAGAACAGGGGTTGTGGTTGTGTTGTGGTTGTGTTGTGGTTTAGTAGAACAGGGGTTGTGGTTGTGTTGTGGTTGTGTTGTGGTTTAGTAGAACAGGGGTTGTGGTTGTGTTGTGGTTTAGTAGAACAGGGGTTGTGGTTGTGTTGTGGTTCAGACAGACAGTGAAGGGGTCCAATAAGCACAGATGACCATGCTTGAACCATAACTAAATAAGTCAGTAAAACATATCTAGTAACGTACAGTACTGTTCCCCGTTCAACAGGGCATCTACATATCTAGTAACGTACAGTACTGTTCCCCGTTCAACAGGGCATCTAGGTGTGTGCTAGTCAGTGGTCTATGGTCATTGGCCAGTGGAAGGGCTTTATAGCTGGTCATAGCGGCTCTCTCTACAAAGTTTGGTTGCTGTTGACAAACCACAGAAATGTAGGTTATCCATAATAACACTGTGACTTTGACATTACTGGATGGGAGGGCACCGGCTAGGGTGGGAGGGCACCGGCTAGGGTGGGAGGGCACCGGCTAGGGTGGGAGGGCACCGGCTAGGGTGGGAGGGCACCGGCTAGTCAAGAACCACTGAAGACCATCAGCACATCAACACATACATGCTCCGTACGTACAGGTACCTGCTCATAAACATCAACACATACATGCTCCGTACGTACAGGTACCTGCTCATAAACAAACCCCTCCTTTAAAAGGATTGAAACGTGTTTAACATGCGCCAGTTAAAACATCTAAAATGTCATGTGAAGTTGTTTCTCTTCACAACAGTAAATGAGAACTACAACAGATCTGCATGCTTCATATCCCTTAAACAACTTCTATGGAAACACATCTCATAACATTTGTTCTGTAACCCGTGGTTCTGGTTCTGAGGCCGGATGGTTCTGGAGCACTGTCTGAACATTAGAACTATTTGTTTTCTACTTTTAGAGGGGGGGGGGGGGGGGGTTGTTTAACTCAACAGCCCATAAGGCTGTGATCAAATGTCTTGAAGGCTCTGCTTAAGAATCATTCTTACCATTTGCATTTTAAATGCAATTTACCATTTTAAAGTAATTTTTGTGCATAAAATAATGTATTTCAGAGAAGTGTGTCAAAAATAACCATGTAGTTAACATCAATGAACACATTCTCTAGGCAACAACTGAAAGACGGGACAGAAATGAATTTTGTCCCAAATGGCACCCCATTCCCTATATAGTGCACAACTTTTGACGACAGAGACTAGAGCCATATGGGCCCTGGTCAAAAGTAGTGCACTATACAGGG
>CM042416.1:2276215-2293715 GCA_023634145.1 Thymallus thymallus | reverse complement strand
ACAAAGACACCATCTTATAGATCTCCTAGAGAATAAACACACAGACACCATCTTATAGATCTCCTAGAGAATAAACACACAGACACCATCTTATAGATCTCCTAGAGAATAAACACACAGACACCATCTTATACACTGAACAAAAATATAAACGCAACATATAAAGTGTTGTTCCTGTGTAGCTCAGATGGTAGAGGATGGTGCTTGCAACGCCAGGGTTGTGGGTTCGATTCCCACAGGGGACCAGTATGAACATGTCTGAACTAACTTACTGTAAGTCGCTCTGGATAAGAGCGTCTGATAAATGACTAAAATGAGCTGAAACAAAAAAGATCCCAGAAATGTTCCAGACGCACAAAAATAGTATTTCTCTCAAATTCTTGGCACAAATTTGTTAGTGAGCATTTCTCCTTTGCCAAGATAATCCATCCACCTGACAGGTGTGGCATATTAAGAAGCTGGTTAAACAGCATGATCATTACACAGGTGCACCTTGTGCTGGGGACAATAAAAGGCCACTCTAAAATTTGCAATTTTGTCACACAACACAATGCCAGGTTCTGGCAGAAAGACATTATAAGATGCCTCAAGTTTTGAGGGAGCGTGCAATTGGCATGCTGACTGCAGGAATGTCCACCAGAGCTGATGCCAGAGAATTGAATGTTCATTTCTCTACCATAAGCTGTCTCAAACGTCGTTTTAGAGAATTTGGTAGTACGTCCAACCTGCCTCACATCCGCAGACAAAGTGTAACCATGCCTGCCCTGGACCTCCACATCTGGCTTCTTCACCTGGGGGATCGTCTGAGACCAGCCACCCGGACAGCTGATGAAACTGGGTTTGCACAACGCTCATCTGCGTGCTCGTCGTCTTTACCAGGGTCTTGACCTGACTACAGTTTGGCATCGTAACTGACTTCAGTGGGCAAATGCTCACCTTTGATGGCCACTTGCACGCTGGAGAAGTCTGCTCTTCATGGATGAATCCCAGGTTTCAATTGTACCGGGCAGTATGGTGTTGTGTGGGTGAGTGGTTTACTGATGTCAACGTTGTGAACAGAGTGCACTATGACTGGGGTTATGGTACTGGCATGCATACATGCAGACAATGAACACAGTTGTATTTTATCGATGGTCATTTGAATACACAGAGATACCGTGACGAGATCCTGAGGCCCATTGTCGTGTCATTCATCCACCGCCATCACCTCATGTTTCAGCATGATAATGCACGGCCCCATGTCGCAAGGATCTGTACACAATTCCTGGAAGCTGAAAATGTCCCAGTTCTTCCATGGCCTGCATACTCACCAGACATGTCACATATAGAGCATGTTTGGGATGCTCTGGATCAATGTGTACGACTGCGTGCTACATTTCCTGCCAATATCCAGCAACTTCACACAGCCATTGAAGAGGAGTGGGACAACATTCCACATGCCACAATCAACAGCCTGATCAACTCTATGGGAAGGAGATGTGTTGCATTCTTTTAGGCAAATGGTGGTCACCCCAGATACTGACTGGTTTTCTGATCCACTCCCCTACTTTTTATAAGGTGTCTGTGACCAACAGATGCATATCTGTATTCCCAGTCATGTGTAATCCATAGATTAGGGACTAATGAAGGTATTCCAGCTGACTGTTTTCCTTATATGAACTCAGTAAAATCTTTTAAATTGTTGCATGTTGTGTTAATACTTGTGTTCAGTATAGATATCTACAAATAACAATGAAGCTCTCACTAAAGGTTCCATGATGCTTAAATGTTACAAGAGATCTTCACTTTGCAACACAACGGTCTGGCCGGTTCTCTTGGAGGAAAATGGTCCAGGCAACGGCCTGCCAGTGACAAGAAATACTTGAATCCCTAGTAAATTTGTTTTCTACTTAATACATGTCCATAGCAGAGTAAATGTCCTGTTGATATAGTACGTATAGCAGAGGGACTGTGTGCCACTGGGCTGGGAGCTGGACTGGTATGTCTTCTGGATAAAGACAGTGTTTGTCTGTGGGAGTGTCTGCACATTTCTATAGGAGTTAACATGAGTATATATTGCAATAGACATTAGTATATGTAGATAGTGTCGTTTGTACAGGAGTGAAATCCAACAGTAAGACTATGTTCCTGATCAACAAATAATGAGTCAACATGAACCATGTTACAGAAGACAACCAGCTGAATAAACACTGCTGAAGGTCAATCCTCACCTGTACCATCTCCAGCATCTCAGACATGCTCATGTATCCGTTCCTGTCCAGGTTGTGCATGCTGTGCCTACAAATAACTCACACCAGAACTACAAATCCCACCTCTCTGTTCCTGTCTCACCTGTACCATCTCCAGCATCTCAGACATGCTCATGTATCCGTTCCTGTCCAGGTTGTGCATGCTGTGCCTACAAATAACTCACACCAGAACTACAAATCCCACCTCTCTGTTCCTGTCTCACCTGTACCATCTCCAGCATCTCAGACATGCTCATGTATCCGTTCCTGTCCAGGTTGTGCATGCTGTGCCTACAAATAACTCACACCAGAACTACAAATCCCACCTCTCTGTTCCTGTCCTACCTGTACCATCTCCAGCATCTTTGCCTTGCTCATGTTTCCGTTCCTGTCCAGGTTGTGCATGCTGTGCCTACAAATAACTCACACCAGAACTACAAATCCCACCTCTCTGTTCCTGTCTCACCTGTACAATCTCCAGCATCTCTGCCTTGCTGATGTATCCGTTCCCGTCCAGGTCGTACATGCTGAAGGCCCACTTCAGTTTTTGCTCCAACTTGCCCCGCGACGTGACGCTCAGAGCGATGATGAACTCCCTGAAGTCTATCGTCCCGTCCCCATTGGCGTCGAAGGTGCGGAAGACGTGCTCAGCGAACTTGGAGGCGTCTCCGTAGGGGAAGAAGTTACCGTAGATCTTCTTGAACTCCTCCATGGAGAGGTTCCCGCTGGGGCAGTCCCTCAGGAAGCCCTTGTACCACTCCTGGATCTCATGCTCTGTGAAGTCTGTGCTCTCCAGCAGGTCCTGCATCACCTCTGGGCGGAGTTTGCTGTTCTGCTTCCCCATGGCTGGTGGTTACTATGGTAACAGCTGGAAGAGAGAAAGGAGAGAGAAGAAACAGAAACTGAGAAACATTGGAGAAAAGAGGAAAGGAGGAGAGGAAGATGTCCACTAGTATTGAATACATGATGATAACACTGAGAGAGGAAGATGTCCACTAGTATTGAATACATGATGATAACAGGAGAGAGGAAGATGTCCACTAGTATTGAATACATGATGATAACAGGAGAGAGAAAGATGTCCACTAGTATTGAATACATGATGATAACAGGAGAGAGAAAGATGTCCACTAGTATTGAATACATGATGATAACAGGAGAGAGGAAGATGTCCACTAGTATTGAATACATGATGATAACAGGAGAGAGGAAGATGTCCACTAGTATTGAATACATGATGATAACAGGAGAGAGGAAGATGTCCACTAGTATTGAATACATAATGATAACAGGAGAGAGAAAGATGTCCACTAGTATTGAATACATGATGATAACAGGAGAGGAAGATGTCCACTAGTATTGAATACATGATGATAACAGGAGAGAGGAAGATGTCCACTAGTATTGAATACATAATGATAACAGGAGAGAGGATGATGTCCACTAGTATTGAATACATGATGATAACAGGAGAGAGGAAGATGTCCACTAGTATTGAATACATGATGATAACAGGAGAGAGGAAGATGTCCACTAGTATTGAATACATGATGATAACAGGAGAGAGGAAGATGTCCACTAGTATTGAATACATGATGATAACAGGAGAGAGGAAGATGTCCACTAGTATTGAATACATGATGATAACAGGAGAGAGGAAAATGTCCACTAGTATTGAATACATGATGATAACAGGAGAGAGGAAGATGTCCACTAGTATTGAATACATGATGATCACAGGAGAGAGGAAGATGTCCACTAGTATTGAATACATGATGATAACAGGAGAGAGGAAGATGTCCACTAGTATTGAATACATGATGATAACAGGAGAGAGGAAGATGTCCACTAGTATTGAATACATGACGATAACAGGAGGAAGATGTCCACTAGTATTGAATACATGATGATAACAGGAGAGAGGAAGATGTCCACTAGTATTGAATACATGATGATAACAGGAGAGAGGAAGATGTCCACTAGTATTTAATACATGATGATAACATGAGAGAGGAAGATGTCCACTACTATTGAATACATGATAACAGGAGAGAGGAAGATGTCCACTAGTATTGAATACATGATGATCACAGGAGAGGAAGATGTCCACTAGTATTGAATACATGATGATAACAGGAGAGAGGAAGATGTCCACTAGTATTGAATACATGATGATAACAGGAGAGAGGAAGATGTCCACTAGTCTTGAATACATGATAACAGGAGAGAGGAAGATGTCCACTAGTATTGGATACATGATGATAACAGGAGAGAGGAAGATGTCCACTAGTATTGAATACATGATAACAGGAGAGAGGAAGATGTCCACTAGTATTGGATACATGATGATAACAGGAGAGAGGAAGATGTCCACTAGTATTGAATACATGATAACAGGAGAGAGGAAGATGTCCACTAGTATTGAATACATGATTATAACAGGAGAGAGGAAGATGTCCACTAGTATTGAATACATGATGATAACATGAGAGAGGAAGATGTCCACTAGTATTGAATACATGACGATAACAGGAGAGAGGAAGATGTCCACTAGTATTGAATACATGATGATAACAGGAGAGAGGAA
The DNA here is from genome assembly GCA_023634145.1 of Thymallus thymallus. NCBI lineage: Eukaryota > Metazoa > Chordata > Actinopteri > Salmoniformes > Salmonidae > Thymallus > Thymallus thymallus. The sequence goes on along the minus strand of CM042416.1, from coordinate 2,288,900 downwards.
GATGTCCACTAGTATTGAATACATGATTATAACAGGAGAGAGGAAGATGTCCACTAGTATTGAATACATGATAACAGGAGAGAGGAAGATGTCCACTAGTATTGAATACATGATGATAACAGGAGAGAGGAAGATGTCCACTAGTATTGAATACATGATGATAACAGGAGAGGAAGATGTCCACTAGTATTGAATACATGATAACAGGAGAGAGGAAATGTTAGCTGTATGTTGACGGCTACACAGTGAAATTAGAGGCACATCAACATTACACAGGAGAAAAAAGGACCAAAACATATATCTGGTTGTTTGCATATCACAGAAAGCTTCATTAAATACTACTTAGTTGTGAAAGCTGTAAAGTAAGCAGACAACAGTTTCTCTCTACTACTATGCAACCAACCGGCTGGACCCTCCTAATGTACCTTCATTGTGGAATGAGGGAGAAGTGCACTTCCCTGTGTCCAGGAATGTTCACATGCTCAATGTAACCAAACTTATTCTTATGTCTGAAGTGATGTAACATTCCACGCAGCAGACAGCCAGACACACATATGTCCATCTACTGAATGTACTGCTGTAGAAAATACTACTGAACGCTGGCTTGCCTTGAGTACACACTGAATGGACTGAAAAAGGCACTTCAATCATACTACAGAACTATAACAGTTGACTGAGCTATGATTCATAGCCACCACTAAAAGCTACCGGGCATCTCCTCATGCTTAGACAGAGACGGAAATTCAGAAATCCACAAGCTACCACTTCAGAGCAAGATACACTTCATAACTCTTTACAAACCCAACTTCACAAAGCTGATAAGTGATTTACAGATCAAGAGAAACAAGACACACTTTAGCTAAGTTTAGCTCCAAACCCAACTTCATCAACTTCCTGAGTGATTTCTGGATGAGAGAGGCCTTCCACAGTGCAGCTCTTGAGAAGGAATGTCTACTATGTACCATACAGAGCTGGCGGAGTAGAACAGTACTTCCTCAGGAGAATGTGCTCCTCTCCACGGCTGGAAAGTCTGTCTCATATCACAACGCCTCTGACATTTACTGCAACAGGAAGTGAGTTTTCCTCTCTCTCTGCGAGGTCATCTCTCTCTCTGCGAGGTCATCTCTCTCTCTGCTAGGTCATCTCTCTCTGTCTCCCTCTCTCTCTCTGCTAGGTCATCTCTCTCTGTCTCCCTCTCTCTCTCTGCTAGGTCATCTCTCTCTGTCTCCCTCTCTCTCTCTGCTAGGTCATCTCTCTCTCTGCGAGGTCATCTCTCTCTCTACTAGGTCATCTCTCTCTCTGCTAGGTCATCTCTCTCTGTCTCCCTCTCTCTCTGCTAGGTCATCTCTCTCTCTGTGAGGTTGGCTGAATGGAAGCAAATCTCTACAGCAATATTCCAACATCTAGTGGAAAGCCTTTCCAGAAGAGTGGAGGCTGTTATAGCAGCAAAGGGGGGACCAACTCCATATTCATGTCCATGATTTTGGAATGAGATTTTTGACGAGCAGGTGTCCACATACCTTTGGTCATGTAGCGTATATTTACATGCCAAAGCAAGTGAAATAGATAATAAACAAAGAAATTAACAGGAGTAGCGACATTTCAAATGTCATATTAAGGATATATACAGTGTCTTTCTCTCTCTCTCTCTCTCTCTGAGGTAATCTCTCTCTCTCTCTCTGAGGTAATCTCTCTCTCTCTCTCTGAGGTAATCTCTCTCTCTCTCTCTCTCTCTCTCTGAGGTAATCTCTCTCTCTCTGAGGTAATCTCTCTCTCTCTCTCTGAGGTAATCTCTCTCTCTCTCTCTCTCTCAAATTCAAATTCAAATTCAGCTTTATTGGCATGAAAGTTACAATTTAACAATATTGCCAAAGCACTTTACAATGTAACAATAAAAAGAAAAGAAGGTTCATACTATTATTAACAACAACAACAATATAGATCCATTACATATTAATTATCACATACACAACCAAACATACTCAAAATATGTTGTCCCTACGGGTGTGGTTGTCCCTACGGGTGTGGCATGATGCAACATATTTTGCACCGTCTGTCCCTCTTTCAAATTCTTTATTTGTATTTTTAATTTGGGGAAAGAAAGTTGCCCGTATGTCTGCATAATTATCACATTTTAGGAGGAAGTGTGTTTCCGTTTCTATTGTGTTTTGTGGGCAGAGTAAACACAACCTGGCATCTCTGGGTTGCCAGATCTGTCTGCGACGACCGGTCTCTATAGCCAGGCTGTGCTCACTGAGTCTGTACATAGTCAATGTTTTCCTCAGTTTACTATCAGTCACAGTGGTCAGATAGTTTGCCACTGTGTACTGTCTGTTTAGTGCCAAATAGCATTGAAGTTTACTTTGATTTTTTGTGGTGTCTTTCCAATAGGTCATGTAATTTTCTTTTTGTTTTTTGATAATTTGGTTGGGCCAGATTTTCTGAGTGCTGTCCTGAGGCTTTGTTGGGTTACTGTTGGTTTGTGAGTTTAGTCTTAAGATCAGCTGACTAAGAAGACTCTTTTCTATGGTCACCTCTTGGTATTGGAGGGCTTTGTGGTGGTAAGAGTTGGGGTCGCTTATTTTTAAATGGTTATAAAATGTTGTGGCTCGTTTTTGGATATTAATTAAAAGGGGAAATTGGCCTAATTCTGCCCTGCATGCGTTGTTTGTAGTTTTTCTCTGGACTCTGAGGATATTCTTACAAAGTTCCGCATGCAGGGTTTCAATTGGATGTTTGTCCCATTTTTCAAATTCTTGTTTGGTAAGTGGGCCCCACACTTCACTGCCATATAATGCTATTGGTTCAATTATTGATTTGAATATTTTGAGCCAGATCCTAATTGGTATGTCTAATTTGATGTTTCTTTTAATGGCATAAAAAGCTCTTCTTGCCTTGTCTCTCAGTTCATTCACAGCCAAGTTGAAATTTCCTGTGGAGCTCATTTTTAGTCCTAAATATGTGTAGGTGTAGGTGTGTTCTAGGTGTGTGGAGCCTAATAGGAAGGTGTATTTGTTTTCTTGGCATCTGGATATTTTTTGGAATTTTATAATTTTGTTTTTTTCTAGGTTTACTGTCAGCGCCCAGTTCTGGCAGAATTGATGTAGGACATCTAGATGTTGTTGTAGGCCTTCTTTTGTTGGTGATAGTAGTACCAGATCATCTGCATATAGGAGACATTTTATTTGTATATCTTTAAGGGTCAGTCCAGGGGCTGTTGATTGTTCAAGCATTTTTGTCAGTTCATTAATATAGATGTTAAACAGGCTTGAGCTTAGGTTGTTTCCTTGTTTAACTCCACGTCTCTGGGTAAAGTAGTCTGTTTGTTTTTCTCCGATTTTGACTGCGCACTTGTTATTTTTATACATTGATTTAATTATATCATATATTAGTCCACCGACACCACTTTCAATTAATTTTAGTAGTATTCCTTCATGCCAAATTGAATCAAATGCCTTCTGGAAATCTACAAAACAGGAGAACATTTTTGTTTTATTTTGATTCACATGTTTGTCAATGAGGGTGTGAAGGGTGTAAATGTGGTCTGATGTTCGATTGTTTGGTAGGAATCCAAAAATAACATCAAGAAAACAAGACAGGTGAACATTAAACTATTTTTACAATATCCTTTGAATTACAGTTGGACTAATTAGCAACTGGATTGAACAAGAGTAAAAGCATTTGGGCTAGCTAACATCCAGGCTGTTAGTTTACGCCAGTTAAATCTGCCTTTTCTAAGACCAGCATAGCAACAGCCTGTGAGAATCGGCGGGAAAATCTGCCCATCCCCCACCACCCGCCAGAACACATCAGCATAGTAACAGCATAGCAACAAAAAAATAAATAAATAAATAAGTCCAATAAGGAGATGCCTCCCCTCCCCCTCCACACTGAGGCCATCCCTATAGACTAACCCCCAGCTACAAAAAATGAAAACACACGCAAACAGTACAAACAGAAACTTCTAAGAGAGAAACCAGAAACTCTGTTTGCAGATCTTTTTAAAAACGGCGACATTAGTAACCTCATCTTATTCACAGAACAGCCAACTGCATGGCATAGTGCAGTGAAAGACCACTACCCCTCAATCAAAAGAGAAGGGATTTGTAATGGGTGGAAAATAAAAATCAAAGACACAGAAGACACAGACACTGTCATGACCACTGTCAATGTCTACAAAAATGGAACCATTCTAGTGCAGGGAAACCTGAGTCAATTCCAGGCAGACTTTAACTTAATAAAAGAGAGAGCCCAGCTAGAGAAACCCAGTCTAGGAGAAGTCCTTTCCACCATGGATGAAACAGATAACACCCCCCCCCCAGAGTACCTCACAGAACAAACCCCTAAAGAGAGTGATCCCCCCAACCCAGAACAGACAGAACCTTCTTTACACATTATTATCAACGACCTAATCAAGAAGTTTTCCCTGATGGAGGTAGAACAAGTGCTACTCAGAGAAAAGATGAACAAACAACAGCCTGAGACAGACATCTCACAGAGGAGAAACACAGAACAAGATGACTATGGCTCTCTCTCTCTCCCTCTCTCTACCCGAGGTCATGTCTCTATCTCTCTCTCTCTCTCTCTCTCTCTCTCTCTCTCTCTCTCTCTCTCTCGCTATACAGTCTATCAATCTAATGTACAGTCTATCAGTCTAATATACAGTCTATCAGTCTGTCAGTTAACTTCTGGGCCACATCCTGACTGATGGCAGGCCATTCTTGCATAATCAATGCTTGGAGTTTGTCAGAAGTTGTGGGTTTTTGTTTGTCCACCCGCCTCTTGAGGATCGACCACAAGTTCTCAATGGGATTAAGGTCTGGGGAGATTCCTGGCCATGGACACAAAATGTCGATGTTTTGTTCCCCGAGCTTAGTTATCACTTTTGCCTTAGTCCAGTTATAGATCATTAGTCAGTAATAGGGGAGTGGTTGATAGTTAGTGACTTAGTCCAGTTATAGATCATTAGTCAGTAATAGGGGAGTGGTTGATAGTTAGTGACTTAGTCCAGTTATAGATCATTAGTCAGTAATAGGGGAGTGGTTGATAGTTAGTGACTTAGTCCAGTTATAGATCATTAGTCAGTAATAGGGGAGTGGTTGATAGTTAGTGACTTAGTCCAGTTATAGATCATTAGTCAGTAATAGGGGAGTGGTTGATAGTTAGTGACTTAGTCCAGTTATAGATCATTAGTCAGTAATAGGGGAGTGGTTGATAGTTAGTGACTTAGTCTAGTTATAGATCATTAGTCAGTAATAGGGGAGTGGTTGATAGTTAGTGACTTAGTCCAGTTATAGATCATTAGTCAGTAATAGGGGAGTGGTTGCTTCCTACAGGAGCACAAAACCTGTACATTTCTAGCCTTTGAAAAGCAAGTCAGGTAAAGAGCTTTTTTGTCTTAAAGGGGCAGTGTTGTATTTTGAGACGTCCTGAATAAGCTAAGTAGCCAATAGGCAGAGGGCAGCATAATGTGTCTGATTCTCTGTAATAATGGTAGGGGAATAATAATGCATTTTATTTTGTAAAGTGGTTTCTTGCATCAAACACAAAATGTTCAGTCAAGTGGATAAACAGGCTAATGTTAAGCCCTGCATTGAACCACACACATTTTCTGCTACAGTAGACTGAATTATAGAACGGCTATTTCCATGTTAAAATGGAATGGGATGCATTTTCTACATAGTTTTTGATGGTAGGTCACTCTGGTAGACCTACATTATGATCAAATAGCCACTGTAGCCTACTTGGCCACTGTTATAACTAACTTAAAGCGGGTACAGACTCAGTGAACGCCTGCTGAAAGTTGCACAGAAGATTCACAACATTCAAGTTTGCGCTCAGTAGACCTGAAATTAGCTCAGTGGGAACATTGAGCCCAATCCGTTCGGACGCTACAGATGTTTTTGTGGGAATACCATTTTTCAGGAAGTCTGCTGGTTTGATGGTGGATTGATATGCCGCATTACAAAAAAACTGATATCGCTTAAACAGACGGATTTTAATGGGTATTTGTTTATTATGCTAATTAGATTCCCACGCGGACATCGACTCGAGGGGGTTTTAACTAACTACCGCCTGCAACTCTCTGGTAATTACATCTATTTAATTTTCAGCAGCTCTGTTTGGGAGACAGTGTGTGTGTGTGTGTGTGTGTGTGTGTGTGTGTGTGTGTGTGTCTGTGTGTGTGTGTGTCTGTGTGCGTGACAGAGCCTGTGTGTGTGTGTGTGTGTGTGTGTGTGTGTGTGACAGAGCCTGTGTGTGTGTGTGTGTGTGTGTGTGTGTGTGACAGAGCCTGTGTGTGTGTGTGTGTGACAGAGCCTGTGTGTGTGTGTGTGTGTGTGTGTGACAGAGCCTGTGTGTGTGTGTGTGTGTGACAGAGCCTGTGTGTGTGTGTGTGTGTGTGTGTGTGTGTGTGTGTGTGTGTGTGTGTGTGTGTGTGTGTGTGTGTGTGTGTGTGTGTTGTGTGTGTGACAGAGCCTGTGTGTGTGTGTGACAGAGCCTGTGTGTGTGTGTGTGTGTGTGTGTGTGAGTGTGTGTGTGTGTGTGAGAGAGCCTGTGTGTGTGTGTGAGAGAGAGCCTGTGTGTGTGTGTGTGTGTGTGTGTGTGTGTGTGTGTGTGTGTGAGAGAGAGCCTGTGTGTGTGTGTGTGTGTGAGAGAGAGCCTGTGTGTGTGTGTGTGTGTGTGTGGGGGGGGAGACAGTGTGTGTGTTTGTGTGAGAGAACCTGTGTGTGTGTGTGTGTGTGTGTGTGTGTGTGTGTGTGTGTGTGTGTGTGACAGAGCCTGTGTGTGTGTGAGTGTGTGTGTGTGTGGGGGGGTGGGGGAGACAGTGTGTGTGTGTTTGTGTGAGAGAACCTGTGTGTGTGTGTGTGTGTGTGTGACAGAGCCTGTGTGTGTGTGAGTGTGTGTGGGGGAGACAGTGTGTGTGTGTTTGTGTGAGAGAGAGCCTGTGTGTGTGTGTGGGGGAGACAGTGTGTGTGTGTGTGTGTGTGTGTGTGTGTGTGTGTGTGTGTGTGTGTGTGTGAGAGAGCCTGTGTGTGTGTGTGAGAGAGAGCCTGTGTGTGTGTGTGTGTGTGTGTGTGTGTGTGTGTGTGTGTGTGTGTGTGTGTGTGTGTGAGAGCCTGTGTGTGTGTGTGTGTTTGTGTGAGAGAGAGCCTGTGTGTGTGTGTGGGGGAGACAGTGTGTGTGTGTGTGTGTGTGTGTGTGTGTGTGTGTGTGTGTGTGTGTGTGTGTGTGAGAGAGCCTGTGTGTGTGTGTGTGAGAGAGCCTGTGTGTGTGTGTGTGTGTGTGTGTGTGTGTGTGTGTGTGTGAGAGCCTGTGTGTGTGTGTGTGTGTGTGTGTGAGAGAGAGCCTGTGTGTGTGTGTGTGTGTGTGTGTGTGTGGGGGGGGGACAGTGTGTGTGGGGGAGACAGTGTGTGTGTGTGTGTGTGTGGGGGAGACAGTGTGTGTGTGTGTGTGTGGGGGAGACAGTGTGTGTGTTTGTGTGTGTGGGGGGAGACAGTGTGTGTGTGTGTGTGTGTGGGGGGAGACAGTGTGTGTGTTTGTGTGTGGGGGAGACAGTGTGTGTGTTTGTGTGGGGGGGAGAGTGTGTGTGTTTGTGTGTTTGTGTGGGGGAGACAGTGTGTGTGTTTGTGTGGGGGAGACAGTGTGTGTGGGGGGAGACAGTGTGTGTGGGGGGAGACAGTGTGTGTGGGGGAGACAGTGTGTGTGGGGGAGACAGTGTGTGTGGGGGAGACAGTGTGTGTGGGGGAGACAGTGTGTGTGGGGGGGACAGTGTGTGTGGGGGGGACAGTGTGTGTGGGGGGAGACAGTGTGTGTGGGGGAGACAGTGTGTGTGGGGGAGACAGTGTGTGTGTGTGTGTGGGTGGGGGGGACAGTGTGTGTGGGGGGGGACAGTGTGTGTGGGGGAGACAGTGTGTGTGGGGGAGACAGTGTGTGTGGGGGAGACAGTGTGTGTGGGGGAGACAGTGTGTGTGGGGGGGACAGTGTGTGTGGGGGGGACAGTGTGTGTGGGGGAGACAGTGTGTGTGGGGGAGACAGTGTGTGTGGGGGAGACAGTGTGTGTGGGGGAGACAGTGTGTGTGGGGGAGACAGTGTGTGTGGGGGGGACAGTGTGTGTGGGGGAGACAGTGTGTGTGGGGGAGACAGTGTGTGGGGGGAGACAGTGTGTGTGTTGTCTGACCTAACTGAACCTGGCAGTGTGGTGACACAGAAACCCCCATTGTGCATGCTGGCTGACTGACTGCTATCTTTCTCTCTCCCCCTCAGGGAGACACATTTATTTTTATTAATTTTATTTCACCTTTATTTAAACAGGTAGGTCAGTTGAGAACAAGTTCTCATTTACAACTGTGACCTGGTCAAGACAAAGCAAAGCGACAAAAAACAACACAGAGTTACACAGTAAACAAACATAGTCAAAAACACAATAGAAAATCTATATACAGAGTGCAAATGTAGTGCAAAATGCAGTAAGGTTAGGAAGACAATAAATAGACCATAGTGGTGAAATTACAGATTAAAATTAACACTGGAGTGACAGATGTGCAGATGATGATGTGCAAACAGAGATACTGGAGTGCAAAATTAGCGAAAATAATAATAATAAATATGGGGATGAGGTAGTAGTGTGGGCTATTTACAGAAGGGCTATATACAGGTGCAGTGATCGATAAGCAGCTTTGACAACTGATGCTTAAAGTTATTGAGGGAGATAGGAACCTCTAGCTTCAATGATTTTTGCAATTTGTTCCAGTCATTGGCAGCAGAGAACTGGAAGGAATGGCGGACGAACACTTTAAAGTGTTTTAGGGAGCGTTTGACAGTGATAAGGGGTGGTCGTTTGACCGCGGACCCATTACGGACGCAGGCAATGAGGCAGTGATCGCTGAGATCCTGGTTGAAAACAGAGGAGGTGTATTTGGAGGGCAAGTTGGTCAGGATGATATCTATGATGGTACCCATGTTTACAGATTTAGGGTTGTACCTGGTGGGTTCCTTGATAATTTGTGTGAGATTGAGGGCATCTATCTTAGATTGAAGGACAGCCGGGGTGTTAAGCATATCCCAGTTTAAATCACCTAACAGTACAAACTCTGAAGATAGATGGGGGGCAATCAATTCACATATGGAGTCCAGGGCACAGCTGGGGGCTGAGGGGGGTCTGTAACAGGCGGCAACAGTGAGAGACTTATTTCTGGAAAGGTGGATTTTTAAGAAGCTCAAACTGTTTGCAGTAGATTGCAACTCCGCCTCCTTTGGCAGTTCTATCTTGACGGGAAATATTGTAGTTGGGGATGGACATTTCAGAATTTTTGGTGGCCTTCCTGAGCCAGGATTCAGACACAGCTAGGACATCCAGGTTGGTGGAGTGTGCTAAAGCAGTGAATAAATCAAATACACAAAAGACAGATACATGATACATAGTGCGGCAGTGTGAAAAAGTATAAAAATACACAAAGTCTGGAGTGCAAAAAGCTATAGAAACTCATTGCATAGTATGAGTGAATGACTGAATATGTACACTACATTGTTACAGTGTTAGGTGAAAAAATTATACAATTATTGCACGTTGATATAAATAAATAAATATTTGCATGGTTAACTATACAGGTCGATGGCAGAGAAAGATACTTAAATAGCTAAATGCGTGTATGATATAAGCTTAGGTCTCCATTGGTCACGACAATGAAAATCAACACGAGGTGAAGACACCAATGTTGCCTCTCAATCAAGGTTACGGCTGAGAAGCTGTTCTAAGTATCCCACTGGGGATCATCAACATGGCTGATTAGCCGTCTTCAGAGGACCAACCTTCCAGAACGAGTCAAAAGGGAACACCACCCCGATAGTTTACCCAGACTACATTGAAGCCATGGACAACTAAGAAGAAGGACATTGTGACCTCTTGTGGACAATGAGTCATACACTCAAAGTTCGGAGGAGAAGGCCAACTGAACCCCTTTCCGAGAAGGCTTGGGTGCAACAGAGATAAACAACGAAGGAAGATATTTAAACACGTTAATACATTCATGATTTCTTACTCCAAACGGGCGGCGGCTCGGGTGTAAAGTATTATAATTTCTCTCTCTCCCTCTACTCCTCCCTCTTTTGGCATGGTGTTTTTGTTGTTAGTAACCTGTGCCTTTAAACAGCTCGGAAAATTCCAGAAAATGATGCCATGGCTTTAGAAGCTTCTGATAGGCTGATTGACATCCTTTGACTCAAATGGAGGTGTACCTGTGGATGTATTTCAAGGCCTAACTTCAAACTCAGTGCCTCTTTGCTCGACATCATGGTAAAATCAAAAGAAATCAGCCAAGACCTCAGGAAAATAATTGTAGACGTCCTCAAGTCTGGTTCATCCTTGGGAGCCATTTCCAAATGCCTGAAGGTACCATGTTCATCTGTACAAACAATAGTACGCAAGTATAAACACCATGGGACCACACAGCCGTCATACCGCTCAGGAAGGAGACGCGTTCTGTCTCCTAGAGATGAACATACTTTGGTGCGAAAAGTGCAAATCAATCCCAGAACAAGTATTTGATACACTGCCGATTTTGCAGGTTTTCCTACTTACAAAGCATGTAGAAGTCTGTAATTTTTATCATAGGTACACTTCAACTGTGAGAGACGGAATCTAAAACAAAAATCCAGAAAATCACATTGTATGATTTTTTTATAATTAATTTGTATTTTATTGCATGACATAAGTATTTGATCACCTACCAACCAGTAAGAATTCCGGCTCTCACAGACCTGTTAGTTTTTCTTTAAGAAGCCCTCCTGTTCTCCACTCATTACCTGTATTATCTGCACCTGTTTGAACTCGTTACCTGTCTAAAAGACACTTGTCCACACACTCAAACAGACTCCAACCTCTCCACAATGGCCAAGACCAGAGAGCTGTGTAAGGACATCAGGGATAAAATTGTAGACCTGCACAAGGCTGGGATGGGCTACAAGACAATAGGTAAGCAGCTTGGTGAGAAGACAACAACTGTTGGCGCAATTATTAGAAAATGGAAGAAGTTCAAGATGACGGTCAATCTCCCTCGGTCTGGGGCACCATGCAAGATCTCACCTCGTGGGGCATCAATGATCATGAGGAAGGTGAGGGATCAGCCCAGAACTACACGGCAGGACCTGGTCAATGACCTGAAGAGAGCTGGGACCACAGTCTCAAAGAAAACCATTAGTAACACACTACTCCGTCATGGATTAAAATCCTGCAGCGCACGCAAGGTCCCCCTGCTCAAGCCAGCGCATGTCCAGGCCCGTCTGAAGTTTGCCAATGACCATCTGGATGATCCAGAGGAGGAATGGGAGAAGGTCATGTGGTCTGATGAGACAAAAATATAGCTTTTTGGTCTAAACTCCACTCGCCGTGTTTGGAGGAAGAAGAAGAATGAGTACAACCCCAAGAACACCATCCCAACCGTGAAGCATGGAGGTGGAAACATCATTCTTTGGGGATGCTTTTCTGCAAAGGGGACAGGACGACTGCACCGTATTGAGGGGAGCATGGATGGGGCCATGTATCGCGAGATCTTGGCCAACAACCTCCTTCCCTCAGTAAGAGCATTGAAGATGGGTCGTGGCTGGGTCTTCCAGCATGACAACGACCCGAAACACACAGCCAGGGCAACTAAGGAGTGGCTCCGTAAGAAGCATCTCAAGGTCCTGGAGTGGCCTAGCCAGTCTCCAGACCTGAACCCAATAGAAAATCTTTGGAGGGAGCTGAAAGTCCGTATTGCCCAGCGACAGCCCCGAAACCTGAAGGATCTGGATGGAGGAGTGGGCCAAAATCCCTGCTGCAGTGTGTGAAAACCTGGTCAAGAACTACAGGAAACGTATGATCTCTGTAATTGCAAACAAAGGTTTCTGTACCAAATATTAAGTTCTGCTTTTCTGATGTATCAAATACTTATGTCATGCAATAAAATGCAAATTAATTACTTAAAAATCATACAATGTGATTTTCTGGATTTCTGTTTTAGATTCCGTCACTCACAGTTGAAGAGTACCTATGATAAAAATTACAGACTTCTACATGCTTTGTAAGTGGGAAAACCTGCAAAATCGGCAGTGTATCAAATACTTGTTCTCCCCACTGTATATCCACAGTAAAATGAGTCCTATATCTACATAACCTGAAAGGCCGCTCAGCAAAGATGAAACCACTGCTCAAAAACCGCCATAAAAAAGCCAGACTACGGTTTGTAACTGCACATGGAGACAAAGATTGTACTTTTTGGCCATAATGACCATCGTTATGTTTGGAGGAAAAAGGGGGAGGCTTGCAAGCCGAAGAACACCATCCCAACCGTGAAGCACGGGGGTGACAGCATCATGTTGTGGGGACGCTTTGCTGCAGGAGGGACTGGTGCACTTCACAAAATAGATGGCGTCATGAGGATGGAATATTATGTGGATATATTGAAGCAACATCTCAAGACATCAGTCAGGAAGTTAAAGCATAGTCGCAAATGGGTCTTCCAAATGGACAATGACCCCAAGCATACTTCCAAAGTTGTGGCAAAATGGCTTAAGGACAACAAAGTCAAGGTATTGGAGTGGCCATCACAAAGCCCTGACCTCAATCCTATAGAAAATGTGTGGGCAGAACTGAAAAAGTGTGTGCGAGCAAGGAGGCCTACAAACCTGACTCAGTTACACCAGTTCT
>CM042416.1:2227891-2276015 GCA_023634145.1 Thymallus thymallus | reverse complement strand
AGAGAGAGAGAGAGAGAGAGATACAGAGAGAGAGAGAGAGAGCGATACAGAGAGAATGGTATTTGGACTTGATTATTTTCATCTGGGAAAAGGCCATCTCCCAGAGGTATGTAGATCCAAAAAAGGCCTTCACCTTAATTGCGCAGGTTGGAAGGAGTGCATACTTCTCTCTACTCACAAGTCCACAAAAGTTCTTGTCTCTCAATCTAGCTTTCAACTCAATGTCACTTTGTAAATCAATTATCTCCATGTCAACTCCATGAACGCCCACCATGCATTGCGGGTGCCCCGTCAGTTGTTATTGACACTAATTTCTTAATTGGAATGTGTCTGTGTCTGTGTCTGTAATATCCGTGGACTCGTCAAATTGAAGAGAAAAGCATTCACATAGAGATAAGTCTTCAAGCACTTGTTGGTAAATATCCTCAGACAGCATCACATCTTCTGGCTTCAGTAGACGCTCCAAGAGGCACATCCATTACTGCTGCTTTAATGTCTTCTTTGGTTTTGAAGTCCGTGAATAACGTTTCCGCGGTGACAGTCATAGCTTCTTTGAACAACTCACTATCAGTAAATGTTTTTTTGTGCTTAGCAATGATGTGGCTAACACGGAATGATGCCTCTGTTGCAGCCTTGTTTTTAGCTGTAGGCTTCGTAAAAAGTGTCTGCTGAAAAAATTGCGATCGACTGTTTGGTGACCACTGCTCTACATCATAACTACCTCAATATCATCTTAGAGGAATGGACCCAGTTCATCAGTCTACATCATAACTACCTCAATATCATCTTAGAGGAATGGACCCAGTTCATCAGTCTACATCATAACTACCTCAATATCATCTTAGAGGAATGGACCCAGTTCATCAGTCTACATCATAACTACCTCAATATCATCATAGAGGAATGGACCCAGTTCATCAGTCTACATCATAACTACCTCAATATCATCTTAGAGGAATGGACCCAGTTCATCAGTCTACATCATAACTACCTCAATATCATCTTAGAGGAATGGACCCAGTTCATCAGTCTACATCATAACTACCTCAATATCATCTTAGAGGAATGGACCCAGTTCATCAGTCTACATCATAACTACCTCAATATCATCTTAGAGGAATGGACCCAGTTCATCAGTCTACATCATAACTACCTAAATATCATCTTAGAGGAATGGACCCAGTTCATCAGTCTACATCATAACTACCTCAATATCATCTTAGAGGAATGGACCCAGTTCATCAGTCTACATCATAACTACCTCAATATCATCTTAGAGGAATGGACCCAGTTCATCAGTCTACATCATAACTACCTCAATATCATCTTAGAGGAATGGACCCAGTTCATCAGTCTACATCATAACTACCTCAATATCATCTTAGAGGAATGGACCCAGTTCATCAGTCTACATCATAACTACCTCAATATCATCTTAGAGGAATGGACCCAGTTCATCAGTCTACATCATAACTACCTCAATATCATCTTAGAGGAATGGACCCAGTTCATCAGTCTACATCATAACTACCTCAATATCATCTTAGAGGAATGGACCCAGTTCATCAGTCTACATCATAACTACCTCAATATCATCTTAGAGGAATGGACCCAGTTCATCAGTCTACATCATAACTACCTCAATATCATCATAGAGGAATGGACCCAGTTCATCAGTCTACATCATAACTACCTCAATATCATCATAGAGGAATGGACCCAGTTCATCAGTCTACATCATAACTACCTCAATATCATCTTAGAGGAATGGACCCAGTTCATCAGTCTACATCATAACTACCTCAGTATCATCTTAGAGGAATGGACCCAGTTCATCAGTCTACATCATAACTACCTCAATATCATCTTAGAGGAATGGACCCAGTTCATCAGTCTACATCATAACTACCTCAATATCATCTTAGAGGAATGGACCCAGTTCATCAGTCTACATCATAACTACCTCAATATCATCATAGAGGAATGGACCCAGTTCATCAGTCTACATCATAACTACCTCAATATCATCATAGAGGAATGGACCCAGTTCATCAGTCTACATCATAACTACCTCAATATCATCTTAGAGGAATGGACCCAGTTCATCAGTCTACATCATAACTACCTCAATATCATCTTAGAGGAATGGACCCAGTTCATCAGTCTACATCATAACTACCTCAATATCATCTTAGAGGAATGGACCCAGTTCATCAGTCTACATCATAACTACCTCAATATCATCTTAGAGGAATGGACCCAGTTCATCAGTCTACATCATAACTACCTCAATATCATCATAGAGGAATGGACCCAGTTCATCAGTCTACATCATAACTACCTCAATATCATCTTAGAGGAATGGACCCAGTTCATCAGTCTACATCATAACTACCTCAATATCATCTTAGAGGAATGGACCCAGCTCATCAGTCTACATCATAAACTACCTCAATATTATCTTAGCCTGATACACCTTACTCAGATAGAGTAAGGTAGAGCTTTGCTTTGTCTTGACCAGGTCTCAGTTATAAATGAGAACTTGTTCTCAACTGACCTACCTGGTTAAATAAAGTGAAATAAAAAAAATAAAAAAATAAAAATAAAAGATAGAAAGACCTGTTGCTTAGAGAGACTCCTACCACTGCTATGCTACGTTGGCTGGAGCAGAGAGAGAGAGAGAGAGAGAGAGAGAGAGAGAGAGAGAGAGAGAGAGAGGGAGAATGAGAGGGAGAATGAGAGGAAAACATAAAGCGAGGGAATGGGCTGAGCCAGTGAGTGAAGGAGAAGAGAACATGAGTGTGTCTGTAGATATGTAACACCCTCTTATCTCTGCTCCCCACAGGCTGTTGGATCATCTCTCTCTCATGTGAGGAGGAGCTTCCCACACCCCATTAAAACCCCAAACCCCATCCCCCATCCCCTCCTCTGAGGCAGCTGTCTGCCCCCTCTGCTCCCCCTTCTAACCCCAGCCCCAACCTCAGCCTCCAGCCCACAGCCACATTACACACTAGCATTAGAACACTTTGGGAGCCGCGTGGAGCCTGCAATTATGATAGAGCATTACTCTACAGCCCCACCACAGCCCTCCAGAAGCATTACTCTACAGCCCCACCACAGCCCTCCAGAAGCATTACTCTACAGCCCCACCACAGCCCTCCAGAAGCATTACTCTACAGCCCCACCACAGCCCTCCAGAAGCATTACTCTACAGCCCCACCACAGCCCTCCAGAAGCATTACTCTACAGCCCCACCACAGCCCTCCAGAAGCATTACTCTACAGCCCCACCACAGCCCTCCAGAAGCATTACTCTACAGCCCCACCACAGCCCTCCAGAAGCATTACTCTACAGCCCCACCACAGCCCTCCAGAAGCATTACTCTACAGCCCCAGCACAGCCCTCCAGAAGCATTACTCTACAGCCCCACCACAGCCCTCCAGAAGCATTACTCTACAGCCCCACCACAGCCCTCCAGAAGCATTACTCTACAGCATTGAGAGACACAGAAGGAATGAGAGGGTAATATGGATCAGATCCCTAGGGAAAGAGACAGAACTCTCTATCTGCCCCTAATAGACCAAGGAGTTAACCCTTTAACCCTTCCTTCCTGGGGAGAGAAGCAAGAAACCCTCTAACACTAACCCTCTCTATCCACCAGTACTCTAACCCTAACCCCCTCTATCCACCAGTACTCTAACCCTAACCCCCTCTATCCACCAGTACTCTAACCCTAACCCCCTCTATCCACCAGTACTCTAACCCTAACCCTCTCTATCCACCAGTATTCTAACCCTAACCCCCTCTATCCACCAGTACTCTAACCCTAACCCCCTCTATCCACCAGTACTCTAACACTAACCCCCTCTATCCACCAGTACTCTAACCCTAACCCCCTCTATCCACCAGTACTCTAACCCTAACCCCCTCTATCCACCAGTACTCTAACCCTAACCCCCTCTATCCACCAGTACTCTAACACTAACCCCCTCTATCCACCAGTACTCTAACCCTAACCCCCTCTATCCACCAGTACTCTAACCCTAACCCCCTCTATCCACCAGTACTCTAACCCTAACCCCCTCTATCCACCAGTACTCTAACCCTAACCCCCTCTATCCACCAGTACTCTAACCCTAACCCCCTCTATCCACCAGTACTCTAACCCTAACCCCCTCTATCCACCAGTACTCTAACCCTAACCCCCTCTATCCACCAGTACTCTAACCCTAACCCTCTCTATCCACCAGTATTCTAACCCTAACCCCCTCTATCCACCAGTACTCTAACCCTAACCCCCTCTATCCACCAGTACTCTAACACTAACCCCCTCTATCCACCAGTACTCTAACCCTAACCCCCTCTATCCACCAGTACTCTAACCCTAACCCCCTCTATCCACCAGTACTCTAACCCTAACCCCCTCTATCCACCAGTACTCTAACACTAACCCCCTCTATCCACCAGTACTCTAACCCTAACCCCCTCTATCCACCAGTACTCTAACCCTAACCCCCTCTATCCACCAGTACTCTAACCCTAACCCCCTCTATCCACCAGTACTCTAACCCTAACCCCCTCTATCCACCAGTACTCTAACCCTAACCCCCTCTATCCACCAGTACTCTAACCCTAACCCCCTCTATCCACCAGTACTCTAACCCTAACCCCCTCTATCCACCAGTACTCTAACCCTAACCCCCTCTATCCACCAGTACTCTAACCCTAACCCCCTCTATCCACCAGTACTCTAACCCTAACCCCCTCTATCCACCAGTACTCTAACCCTAACCCCCTCTATCCACCAGTACTCTAACCCTAACCCCCTCTATCCACCAGTATTCTAACCCTAACCCCCTCTATCCACCAGTACTCTAACCCTAACCCCCTCTATCCACCAGTACTCTAACCCTAACCCCCTCTATCCACCAGTATTCTAACCCTCTCTATCCACCAGTATACTAACCCTAACCCCCTCTATCCACCAGTATACTAACCCTAACCCTCTCTATCCAGCAGTACTCTAACCCTCTCTATCCAGCAGTACTCTAACCCTCTCTATCCAGCAGTACTCTAACCCTCTCTATCCAACAGTATTCTAACACTAACCTTCTCTATCCAACAGTATTCTAACCTTCTCTATCCAGCAGTATTCTAACCATAACCCTCTCTATCCAACAGTATTCTAACCTTCTCTATTCAACAGTATTCTAACCCTCTCTATCCAACAGTATTCTAACCCTAACCCTCTCCATCCAACAGTATTCTAACCCTCTCTATCCAACAGTATTCTAACACTAACCTTCTCTATCCAACAGTATTCTAACCTTCTCTATCCAGCAGTATTCTAACCATAACCCTCTCTATCCAACAGTATTCTAACCTTCTCTTTCCAACAGTATTCTAACCCTAACCTTCTCTATCCAGCAGTATTCTAACCCTAACCCTCTCTATCCAACAGTATTCTAGCCCTAACCCTCTCTATTCAACAGAATTCTAACCTTCTCTATCCAGCAGTATTCTAACCCTAACCTTCTCTATCCAACAGTATTCTAACCTTCTCTTTCCAACAGTATTCTAACCCTAACCTTCTCTATCCAGCAGTATTCTAACCCTAACCCTCTCTATCCAACAGTGTTCTAACCCTAACCCTCTCTATTCAACAGAATTCTAACCCTCTCTATCCAACAGTATTCTAACCCTCTCTATCCAACAGTATTCTAACCTTCTCTTTCCAACAGTATTCTAACCCTAACCTTCTCTATCCAGCAGTATTCTAACCCTAACCCTCTCTATCCAACAGTATTCTAAACCTAACCCTCTCTATCCAACAGTATTCTAACCCTCTCTTTCCAACAGTATTCTAACCCTAACCCTCTCTATCCAACAGTATTCTAACCCTAACCCTCTCTATCCAACAGTATTCTAACCCTAACCCTCTCTATCCAACAGTATTCTAACCCTAACCCTCTCTATTCAACAGTATTCTAACCCTCTCTTTCTAGCAGTATTCTAACCCTAACCCTCTCTAACCAACAGTATTCTAACCCCAACCCTCTCTATTCAACAGTATTCTAACCCTCTCTTTCCAGCAGTATTCTAACCCTAACCCTCTCTATCCAACAGTATTCTAACCCTCTCTATCCAACAGTATTCTAACCCTCTCTATCCAACAGTATTCTAACCCTAACCCTCTCTATCCAACAGTATTCTAACCCTCTCTATCCACAGTATTCTAACCCTAACCCTCTCTATCCAACAGTATTCTAAACCTAACCCTCTCTATCCAACAGTATTCTAACCCTAACCCTCTCTATCCAACAGTATTCTAACCCTCTCTATCCAACAGTATTCTAAACCTAACCCTCTCTATCCAACAGTATTCTAACCCTAACCCTCTCTATCCAACAGTATTCTAACCCTAACCCTCTCTATCCAACAGTATTCTAACCCTAACCCTCTCTATTCAACAGTATTCTAACCCTCTCTATCCAACAGTATTCTAAACCTAACCGTCTCTATCCAACAGTATTCTAACCCTCTCTATCCAACAGTATTCTAACCCTAACCCTCTCTATCCAACAGTATTCTAACCCTCTCTATCCAACAGTATTCTAACCCTAACCCTCTCTATCCAACAGTATTCTAACCCTCTCTATCCACAGTATTCTAACCCTAACCTTCTCTATCCAACAGTATTCTAACCTTCTCTTTCCAACAGTATTCTAACTCTAACCTTCTCTTTCCAACAGTATTCTAACCCTAACCCTCTCTATCCAACAGTATTCTAACCTTCTCTTTCCAACAGTATTCTAACCCTAACCTTCTCTATTCAACAGTATTCTAACCCTAACCCTCTCTATCCAACAGTATTCTAACCCTAACCTTCTCTATCCAACAGTATTCTAACCCTAACCTTCTCTATCCAACAGTATTCTAACCCTAACCTTCTCTATCCAACAGTATTCTAACCCTATCTATCCAACAGTATTCTAACCCTAACCTTCTCTATCCAACAGTATTCTAAGTCCTCCGTCTTGGAGTCATGGAAAGTAGCATTTAATAACCCTTCACAGTTCCTTATTCAAACCAGCACAATGCAAATGTTCTGATGACTGTTGCCTGTGTAAATCCTGCAGCTCTCAAAACATTGCAAAAGGCATATGAGAACTGTGTTGCTGAGCTTAGAGAAATAGCAAATCATTCAGGTTTCTCACAAAAGACATGACGGAGATCTTACCTCACTTGGTGTAGTAATGTAGGTCTGTTAACAGTCCATAAGCCAGTGGTCCTGCTAAAGCAGACAGCTACAGGAGAGTATCTGGCTAACAGAACAGCTGTGACAGAGAAAGAGAGAGGCTTGACTAGACTGGACCAGGCAACAGTGACAACAACTAGCAACTCCAACAACCAAGAAGAAGAGTCTCACAAGCCCACAGCTGCTAACTGACTGACTGAGCAGCTCCCACCAAACTCTGCCTCCTCTCCTCTGACGGCAACACCAGGGTCACATGACATGGTTCTATGAAAGGCAGCAGCCAGCCCCTGCGTTGCCCTGGTAACAGTAGAACACAGGGGGCGGGAGCACGGCAACGTAGTTAAGTTACTGCTGAAACCGTTTCAACAGGTCATCTGACACACAGCAGCCAGGGCTGGGAAAGACACACAACTCTGTCAGCAACACAGAGAGACTAGAGACACAGTAAACAGAGTAGAGTCACCTGAAGAAGAGGGAAGTGGGTTTGGGTTTCGGCCACTGTATATTTCTATACTCTCTAACTAAAACAAGGGGACAGGGTCTGGGAAATTAAAACCCTGTTTTGTGATCTCTATAAAAGCAGCAGGTTTACATAAGAGACTAACGTCTGAACTCTAGTCGGAGCCGGGTCTTCCCAGCTTTACAAAGGGATTGTTTAGAAAACATGTATTGCCCTTTTACTGAGAAGCCCAATCAAACTACAGATCCTATAGTCAAGTGGTTGTGTATAAGTAGTGTGAAGACTAGCTTCATGTAAGAGGTACTGCTGCTAGACGCAGGTCTGGTCCTGGTGAGGGGTTGGCACATGCTTATTATATTACTAAGACTATTTTGGGTTGTGGGGGGGATTCAGTACTAACAGATTCCTTAGAAGTTCAGGCTCTGTCTTCAACATACTAAATGTTTTCTGGCTGGTTCAGTTGGAACTGTATAAGTTGGAACTGGTTTTTTTTTCAGGGAAAATACTTTTATTTTGGATCTCATACTCTGCATAGCTTTCTAACACAAATACTTTGCATTTGAGTTTGAGGTAGAGTGGTTTTTATTTTAGCCTGTTTAATGTTGCCTGTTCAATACACAGGTAGCTATATGTTGGTATTGTTGGCTCAGGGTTTTCTAGGGCACAAAACAAAGGTTACCCAGCGGGGGATATTTTGGGGTCAACCCCCTTCTCTGTCCCCATCCCCCTACCCAGAGACTGTATAGGGACAACTATGGAACCACTACTTCCATAGAAGTCATTTGAATAGAAGAAAAGCATCTGGTGGCCTGCTGAATAGAGGGAGTGAGGCCAGGGCAGAGAGAGAGAGAGAGAGAGAGAGAGAGAGACCTGCTGAATAGAGGGAGTGAGGCCAGGGCAGAGAGAGAGAGAGAGAGAGACCTGCTCTGAATAGAGGGAGTGAGGCCAGGGAAGAGAGAGAGAGAGAGAGAGACCTGCTGAATAGAGGGAGTGAGGCCAGGGCAGAGAGAGAGAGAGAGAGAGAGAGACCTGCTGAATAGAGGGAGTGAGGCCAGGGCAGAGAGAGAGAGAGAGAGAGAGAGACCTGCTGAATAGAGGGAGTGAGGCCAGGGCAGAGAGAGAGAGAGAGAGAGACCTGCTGAATAGAGGGAGTGAGGCCAGGGAAGAGAGAGAGAGAGAGAGAGAGAGAGACCTGCTGAATAGAGGGAGTGAGGCCAGGGCAGAGAGAGAGAGAGAGAGAGACCTGCTCTGAATAGAGGGAGTGAGGCCAGGGAAGAGAGAGAGAGAGAGAGAGACCTGCTGAATAGAGGGAGTGAGGCCAGGGCAGAGAGAGAGAGAGAGAGAGACCTGCTGAATAGAGGGAGTGAGGCCAGGGCAGAGAGAGAGAGAGAGAGAGACCTGCTGAATAGAGGGAGTGAGGCCAGGGCAGAGAGAGAGAGAGAGAGAGAGAGACCTGCTGAATAGAGGGAGTGAGGCCAGGGCAGAGAGAGAGAGAGAGAGAGAGAAAGAGAGAGAGTAGGGCTCCGGACCGACCAGTCAGACAGAGTAGGGCTCCGGACCGACCAGTCAGACAGAGCAGGGCTCCGGACCGACCAGTCAGACAGAGCAGGGCTCCGGACCGACCAGTCAGACAGAGTAGGGCTCCGAACCAATCAGAGCTGGGCTCAGGACCAGTCAGAGTGGGGATCAGGACCAGTCAGAGTGGGGATCAGGACCAGTCAGAGCGGGGCCCAGGACCAGTCAGAGCGGGGCTCAGGACCAGTCAGAGCGGGGCTCAGGACCAGTCAGAGCGGGGCTCAGGACCAGTCAGAGCGGGGCTCAGGACCAGTCAGAGCGGGGCTCAGGACCAGTCAGAGCGGGGCTCAGGACCAGTCAGAGCAGGGAAATGCTTTATTTATATTTAACCTTTATTTAACTAGGCAAGTCAGTTAAGAACAAATTCTTATTTACAACGACGGCCTACACCGACCAAACCTGGGCCAATTGTGCGACGCCCTACGGGACTCCCAATCACGGCCGGATGTGATGCAGCCTGGATTCGAACCAGGGACTGTAGTAGCTAGGTAGTACCACTACATAGTAGATACTACAGTAGCTAGGTAGTACCACTACATAGTAGATACTACAGTAGCTAGGTAGTACCACTACATAGTAGATACTACAGTAGCTAGGTAGTACCACTACATTAGATACTACAGTAGCTAGGTAGTACCACTACATTAGATACTACAGTAGCTAGGTAGTACCACTACATTAGATACTACAGTAGGTAGGTAGTAGGTAGGTAGGCAGAGAGATAAAGGATAGAGACAGTGGGAACTGCAGAGAGACAGAGAGGTAAAGGATAGACAGTGGGAACTGCAGAGAGATAAAGAATAGAGACAGTGGGAACTGCAGAGACAGAGAGATAAAGGATAGAGACAGTGGGAACTGCAGAGAGACAGAGAGATAAAGGATAGACAGTGGGAACTGCAGAGAGACAGAGAGATAAAGAATAGACAGTGGGAACTGCAGAGACAGAGAGATAAAGTATAGAGACAGTGGGAACTGCAGAGAGACAGAGAGATAAAGGATAGAGACAGTGGGAACTGCAGAGACAGAGAGATAAAGGTTAGAGACAGTGGGAACTGCAGAGACAGAGAAATAAAGGATAGACAGTGGGAACTGCAGAGAGATAAAGAATAGAGACAGTGGGAACTGCAGAGAGATAAAGGATAGAGACAGTGGGAACTGCAGAGACAGAGAGATAAAGGATAGACAGTGGGAACTGCAGAGAGATAAAGAATAGAGACAGTGGGAACTGCAGAGAGATAAAGGATAGAGACAGTGGGAACTGCAGAGAGACAGAGAGATAAAGGATAGAGACAGTGAGAACTGCAGAGACAGAGAGATAAAGGATAGACCGTGGGAACTGCAGAGAGATAAAGAATAGAGACAGTGGGAACTGCAGAGAGATAAAGGATAGAGACAGTGGGAACTGCAGAGAGACAGAGAGATAAAGGATAGAGACAGTGAGAACTGCAGAGACAGAGAGATAAAGGATAGAGACAGTGAGAACTGCAGAGACAGAGAGATAAAGGATAGAGACAGTGGGAACTGCAGAGACAGAGAGATAAAGGGTAGAGACAGTGGGAACTGCAGAGAGACAGAGAGATAAAGGATAGAGACAGTGGGAACTGCAGAGACAGAGAGATAAAGGATAGAGACAGTGGGAACTGCAGAGACAGAGAGATAAAGGATAGAGACAGTGGGAACTGCAGAGACAGAGAGATAAAGGGTAGAGACAGTGAGAACTGCAGAGACAGAGAGATAAAGGATAGAGACAGTGGGAACTGCAGAGACAGAGAGATAAAGGGTAGAGACAGTGGGAACTGCAGAGACAGAGAGATAAAGGGTAGAGACAGTGGGAACTGCAGAGACAGAGAGATAAAGGATAGAGACAGTGGGAACTGCAGAGAGACAGAGAGAGTTAAGTATAGTTATTAGAGAGAGATGGAGACATCTCCTGTTTCTCCATGCTAGGTCACCCACGCTGTTTGCTTTCATAACCCAGCATGCAGTATACTGTAGGTCTGTAGTCTGAATGGGAGAGGCTATGGTGGTGATTGGTGAATCCATACTCTGAGGGAGGGATGGAAGAGACAGGGAGGGCAGAGAGAGGTCTGGCACAGTGACACACCAGGATGTACAACCTGTAACGTGCTAATGTTCTCATATGCCACCAACTGCTGCTGGGGGCAAGGACTGGCAGGGAGGTGTGCCCTCTAATGTCCTGATCACTAGACTGTCTCCCCCGGCCTGCTGCCAAGACATGCCTGCCTGTCTCAGTCAGTCCTATCAGGTAGCTGTGTCTCTGTCCAAGTCACAGCAAGACACTGAACAATAGAATGTTCTCTCTCTGTCTAACTGTCATATCCTTGTACTCCATCCAGAAACCAACAGAGTGTGAGAGATGGAGGCTTTAAACACCCTGCTGTTCATAATAGCAGGTTGGTAAATGGGCTATTTTGGAATTTGATTTTATTAAAGGGAATGAAAGACATTGAGAACACCACCCATGATCTGCCATTAACCTCTTCAGGGAAAACTTCAAAATAAAGGTTACTGTAGAGATTACATTTCTTTAACCTTTATTTAACTAGGCAAGTCAGTTAAGAATAAATTCATATTTACAATGACGGCCTACCAAAAGGCAAAAGACCTCCTGCGGGGTCGAGGGCTGGAATTAAAAATAAAATAAATAAAATATAAATATAGGACCAAACACATATTAAGACAAGAGAGACAAAACAACACTACATAAAGAGAGACCTAAGACAACAACATAGCAAGGCAGCAACACATGACAACAACATGGTAGCAACACAACATGACAACAACACGGTAGCAACGTAACATAACAACAAGGTAGCAACCTAGCAACATAGAGACCACATCTGATTCAGAATAAATGTTACTGTAGAGATTACATCTGATTCAGAATAAAGATTACATCTGATTCAGAATAAATGTTACTGTAGAGATTACATCTGATTCA
This sequence comes from Thymallus thymallus, assembly GCA_023634145.1. Lineage (NCBI taxonomy): Eukaryota > Metazoa > Chordata > Actinopteri > Salmoniformes > Salmonidae > Thymallus > Thymallus thymallus. Next base: position 2,263,760 of record CM042416.1, on the reverse strand, counting down.
GAATAAAGATTACATCTGATTCAGAATAAATGTTACTGTAGAGATTACATCTGATTCAGAATAAAGATTACATCTGATTCAGAATAAATGTTACTGTAGAGATTACATCTGATTCAGAATAAATGTTACTGTAGAGATTACATCTGATTCAGAATAAAGATTACATCTGATTCAGAATAAATGTTACTGTAGAGATTACATCTGATTCAGAATAAATGTTACTGTAGAGATTACATCTGATTCAGAATAAATGTTACTGTAGAGATTACATCTGATTCAGAATAAAGATTACATCTGATTCAGAATAAATGTTACTGTAGAGATTACATCTGATTCAGAATAAATGTTACTGTAGAGATTACATCTGATTCAGAATAAATGTTACTGTAGAGATTATATCTGATTCAGAATAAATGTTACTGTAGAGATTACATCTGATTCAGAATAAATGTTACTGTAGAGATTACATCTGATTCTGAATAAAGATTACATCTGATTCAGAATAAATGTTACTGTAGAGATTACATCTGATTCAGAATAAATGTTACTGTAGAGATTACATCTGATTCAGAATAAAGATTACATCTGATTCAGAATAAATGTTACTGTAGAGATTACATCTGATTCAGAATAAATGTTACTGTAGAGATTACATCTGATTCAGAATAAAGATTACATCTGATTCAGAATAAATGTTACTGTAGAGATTACATCTGATTCAGAATAAATGTTACTGTAGAGATTACATCTGATTCAGAATAAATGTTACTGTAGAGATTACATCTGTTTCACTGCTGGGTCTGTATATAGCTGTGGACACCTGCACTACGTCCCAAATGACACCCTATTCACTATGTAGGGCTCTGGTCAAAAGTGGTGCACTACATAGGGAATATGGTGCTATTTGGGACGTTCTATAGGTCTTGGTCTCTGGAAACCAGTAAAACACAGTGACAGCAGCAGCTCAGGTTTATTAGATTAGACATTGTTAAAGGGTTTCTTAGTTTATCAAGACACACATACAACAACGGCCCCTTACTACGTTGTTCCTATGGCCATGGGTAAAACTCATCCCTAGTCTCCTAGATACCTCTCACGACGGCAGGACACAGTACCAGTGATCCATAGCATATCTCCCTGCTCCCTGAGTTGTGATGACTGAGGAGCCTAGGGGTGGGAGGGTCTGTGGATGATCACACAGACAGGATTACTGAACCAGCAGGAGATGGATGTTGCTGGGGTCTGATCACACAGACAGGATTACTGAACATGCAGGAGAGATGGATGTTGCTGGGGTCTGATCACACAGACAGGATTACTGAACATGCAGGAGAGATGGATGTTGCTGGGGTCTGATCACACAGACAGGATTACTGAACATGCAGGAGAGATGGATGTTGCTGGGGTCTGATCACACAGACAGGATTACTGAACATGCAGGAGAGAGATGTCGCTGGAGTCTGATCACACAGACAGGATTACTGAACCAGCAGGAGAGATGGATGTCGCTGGGGTCTGATCACACAGACAGGATTACTGAACCAGCAGGAGAGAGATGTCGCTGGGGTCTGATCACACAGACAGGATTACTGAACCAGCAGGAGAGATGGATGTCGCTGGGGTCTGATCACACAGACAGGATTACTGAACCAGCAGGAGAGATGGTGTTGCTGGGGTCTGATCACACAGACAGGATTACTGAACCAGCAGGAGAGATGGATGTTGCTGGGGTCTGATCACACAGACAGGATTACTGAACCAGCAGGAGAGATGATGTTGCTGGGGTCTGATCACACAGACAGGATTACTGAACCAGCAGGAGAGATGGATGTTGCTGGGGTCTGATCACACAGACAGGATTACTGAACATGCAGGAGAGATGGATGTCGCTGGGGTCTGATCACACAGACAGCATTACTGAACCAGCAGGAGAGAGATGTCGCTGGGGTCTGATCACACAGACAGGATTACTGAACCAGCAGGAGAGATGGATGTCGCTGGGGTCTGATCACACAGACAGGATTACTGAACCAGCAAGAGAGATGGATGTCGCTGGGGTCTGATCACACAGACAGGATTACTGAACCAGCAGGAGAGATGGATGTCGCTGGGGTCTGATCACACAGACAGGATTACTGAACCAGCAGGAAAATGGTTGCCCCTGGAGTCTGATCACACAGACAGGATTAATGAACCAGCAGGAGATGGATGTCGCTGGAGTCTGATCACACAGACAGGATTACTGAACCAGTAGGAGAGATGGATGTTGCTGGGGTCTGATCACACAGACAGGATTACTGAACATGCAGGAGAGATGGATGTTGCTGGGGTCTGATCACACAGACAGGATTACTGAACCAGCAGGACACAGAGAGTAGGGAGCAGCTGGGCAAACTGTTTACACTGGGATAAGATGAGTGACAGAGCTTTGCGTCTCGAATAGCAGCCAACGCATACAATAACAGTGTTCAAATCTGATGAAACTCATGAATCCTGCAGCGTGATATCCCCTGGTACGTAGCTGTGGGGGCTGGTCTGCTGCGTGATATCTCCTGGTACGTAGCTATGTGGGGGCTGGTCTGCAGCGCGATATCTCCTGGTACGTAGCTGTGGGGGCTTGTCTGCAGCGTGATATCTCCTGGTACGTAGCTGTGGGGGCTTGTCTGCAGCGTGATATCTCCTGGTACGTAGCTATGTGGGGGCTGGTCTGCAGTGTGATATCTCCTGGTACGTAGCTGTGGGGGCTTGTCTGCAGCGTGATATCTCCTGGTACGTAGCTGTGGGGGCTTGTCTGCAGCGTGATATCTCCTGGTACGTAGCTATGTGGGGGCTGGTCTGCAGTGTGATATCTCCTGGTACGTAGCTGTGGGGGCTGGTCTGCAGCGTGATATCTCCTGGTACGTAGCTGTGGGGGCTGGTCTGCAGTGTGATATCTCCTGGCATGTAGCTATGTGGGGGCAATGTTGCCTAAGAACACAGCCATGAATAAAGAATGGTACCAACACATCCTCCGAGAGCAACTTCTCGCAACCATCCAAGAACAGTTTGGTGACGACCAATGCCTTTTCCAGCATGATGGAGCACCTTGCCATAAGGCAAAAGTGATAACTAAGTGGCTCTGGGAACAAAACATCGACATTTTGGGTCCATGGCCAGGAAACTCCCCAGACCTTAATCCCATTGAGAACTTGTGGTCGATCCTCAAGAGGCGGGGATGACAAACAAAAACCCACAACTTCTGACAAACTCCAAGCATTGATTATGCAAGAATGGCCTGCCATCAGTCAGGATGTGGCCCAGAAGTTAATTGACAGCATGCCAGGGCGGATTGCAGAGGTCTTGAAAAAGAAGGGTCAACACTGCAAATATTGACTCTTTGCATAAACTGAATGTCATTGTCAATGAAAGCCTTTGACACTTCTGGAATACTTGTAATTATACTTCAGTGTTACCATAGTAACTACTGACATAAAGATCTAAGAACACTGAAGCGGCAAACTTTGTGGAGACCAATACTTGTGTCATTCTCAAAACTTTTGGCCACGACTGTACAGTATGGAGGTGTGTGTGTGTGAAGAACCACTCCATCCATGATAGAAGTTTGCAACGAAAGCATATGAATGAGAGTGTCGGCATGATTCACGACAGAGAAAGACAATTTTCTTCAGTTATTACCTTCAGTTCTCCAGACAGGGTGGTTACTGAGAAAACATTTAACAAAAACCAGGCACAATTACAAGAGAACATTTCTAAACCAACGGCTCATGTTGTGAGAACCTCCATCTACAGTCAAGGAAAGGAGACCGTGATACGTGTTCCTCAGCTCACCAGACACAGTAAGACAGCGCCTCTGGAAACTCACTTGGCTCAGAGTCACAGGCTACACTCCAATCTGCATACTGTGAAGATCCTTGTGTTCATTTCTGGCATGTCTGGACCCTTATGGTCCTAGCCATCTTCAGCCCATGGACCCTTTATGGTCCTAGCCAAGCTTCAGCCCATGGACCTGGTATATTTTAGGGTTTCCAAATTAAACTTTATTTAGACAAAATCCATCACAGGCCGCATTTAAATGGTCCGGCAGGCCGGATGCTGTGGCGCGTGCTTGGGTGCATGTGCAGGGGAGAGGATGCAGTCTCAGGGTGAGGACTAACCAGGCCTCCTAGTGATGCTAAGCAGCTGTTGTAAGGGATCAGTCACCAAGAGGCCGACAGAAACACAGCCTGCGTCCCAAATAGCACCCTATTCCCTATATAGTGAACTAGATTTGACTGGGGCCAGTAGTGCACCATGTAGGGAATAGGGTACCATTTGGGATACAGATACAGTCTAGCACAGCCAGGAACAACACCCTTCCAGCCTCTGTCAGTTACTCTATTAACACAAGGAGAAGTTCATAACCACATGCCTGGATGGAACTGGTGGCTGTTGGCTAATAGAGAATGCCATTGAGAAGTGAAAGTTCTGGATATATGGCTGCTACTAGATCTTATAGAGCAGTGTTCACCAACTGGTCCATCTCCAAGACATTCCTAAATGTTTCTGTAAAAACTCAACGGTAAAGCCTTTTATTTAATTAGTCTCGGGCTGTTGGCGGTAGGTACACATGATTCAGCTGCCCTGCGTGCCTGATAGGCCAACTGTTGCCATTTTGAACCATTTCATGTGTCTGAAGATACAAACTCTGCCTTCCCAGCCTGCCCGGAGAGCCAATCAGGTGCATTAAAAGGGAGAGGAGGGATGTTGAGAGGCGGACCCTCAGTCTGCTGCTCTCTGACCATCAGATGCAGGCACCATGAGCCCAGTAAAATACAAATAAAAAGTGAATTATTAAAATGTATGCTAAAAAAATGTTTTAAGCCCCAGCTCCTTGTTACACCAGTAACTAGACAATCTTTAATCTGCCCCAGCTCCTTGATACACCAGTAACTAGACTAGATTTAATCTGCCCCAGCTCCTTGATACACCAGTAACTAGACTAGCTTTAATCTGCCCCAGCTCCTTGATACACCAGTAACTAGACAAGCTTTAATCTGCCCCAGCTCCTTGATACACCAGTAACTATACAAGCTTTAATCTGCCCCAGCTCCTTGATACACCAGTAACTAGACTAGCTTTAATCTGCCCCAGCTCCTTGATACACCAGTAACCAGACTAGCTTTAATCTGCCCCAGCTCCTTGATACACCAGTAACTAGACTAGCTTTAATCTGCCCCAGCTCCTTGATACACCAGTAACTAGACTAGATTTAATCTGCCCCAGCTCCTTGATACACCAGTAACTAGACTAGATTTAATCTGCCCCAGCTCCTTGATACACCAGTAACTAGACTAGATTTAATCTGCCCCAGCTCCTTGATACACCAGTAACTAGACTAGCTTTAATCTGCCCCAGCTCCTTGATACACCAGTAACTAGACTAGATTTAATCTGCCCCAGCTCCTTGATACACCAGTAACTAGACTAGATTTAATCTGCCCCAGCTCCTTGATACACCAGTAACTAGACTAGATTTAATCTGCCCCAGCTCCTTGATACACCAGTAACTAGACTAGATTTAATCTGCCCCAGCTCCTTGATACACCAGTAACTAGACTAGATTTAATCTGCCCCAGCTCCTTGATACACCAGTAACTAGACTAGATTTAATCTGCCCCAGCTCCTTGATACACCAGTAACTAGACTAGATTTAATCTGCCCCAGCTCCTTGATACACCAGTAACTAGACTAGATTTAATCTGCCCCAGCTCCTTGATACACCAGTAACTAGACTAGATTTAATCTGCCCCAGCTCCTTGATACACCAGTAACTAAACTAGATTTAATCTGCCCCAGCTCCTTGATACACCAGTAACTAGACTAGATTTAATCTGCCCCAGCTCCTTGATACACCAGTAACTAGACTAGATTTAATCTGCCCCAGCTCCTTGATAGACCAGTAACTAGACTAGATTTAATCTGCCCCAGCTTCTTGATACACCAGTAACTAGACTAGCTTTAATCTGCCCCAGCTCCTTGATAGACCAGTAACTAGACTAGATTTAATCTGCCCCAGCTCCTTGATACACCAGTAACTAGACTAGATTTAATCTGCCCCAGCTTCTTGATACACCAGTAACTAGACTAGCTTTAATCTGCCCCAGCTCCTTGATAGACCAGTAACTAGACTAGATTTAATCTGCCCCAGCTCCTTGATACACCAGTAACTAGACTAGATTTAATCTGCCCCAGCTCCTTGATACACCAGTAACTAGACTAGATTTAATCTGCCCCAGCTCCTTGATACACCAGTAACTAGACTAGATTTAATCTGCCCCAGCTCCTTGATACACCAGTAACTAGACTAGCTTTAATCTGCCCCAGCTCCTTGATACACCAGTAACTAGACTAGATTTAATCTGCCCCAGCTCCTTGATACACCAGTAACTAGACTAGATTTAATCTGCCCCAGCTCCTTGATACACCAGTAACTAGACTAGATTTAATCTGCCCCAGCTCCTTGATACACCAGTAACTAGACTAGATTTAATCTGCCCCAGCTCCTTGATACACCAGTAACTAGACTAGATTTAATCCGTGTAAACGTGCAGTGTGTTGGCATTTACCCTGGACTTCAACTAGCCGGTGATTTGATGTGTCGCTCTCTCACACCGTTCTGCTAGGAGGCCCAGTATGTCCCCACTGTTAAGGTAACCTACATGATGAAGTCTAGAACCTGTGCTGGTTATGGCTCAGGACAACAGGCTGATGGGTAACCTACATGATGAAGTCTAGAACCTGTGCTGGTTATGGCTCAGGACAACAGGCTGATGGGTAACCTACATGATGAAGTCTAGAACCTGTGCTGGTTATGGCTCAGGACAACAGGCTGATGGGTAACCTACATGATGAAGTCTAGAACCTGTGCTGGTTATGGCTCAGGACAACAGGCTGATGGGTAACCTACATGATGAAGTCTAGAACCTGTGCTGGTTATGGCTCAGGACAACAGGCTGATGGGTAACCTACATGATGAAGTCTAGAACCTGTGCTGGTTATGGCTCAGGACAACAGGCTGATGGGTAACCTACAGTATCAGAATGAAGTACTAGAGGCTCAGAGTAGAGATGGGCAAACCCACAGGTTGGTGGTTAATACATCTGTGTGTCTGCTCCTTACCTGGTGGAACTCTGGGATACCTTCAGGATTGGAGGATCTGCTGCTCTGGGACTGCAGGTCAGTTGTGTCTTCTCTGGGCTGGGTCTTCTGTCCAGGTGAGTTGTGTCTTCTCTGGGACTGCAGGTGAGTTGTGTCTTCTCGGGGCTGGGTCTTCTGTCCAGGTGAGTTGTGTCTTCTCGGGGCTGGGTCTTCTGTCCAGGTGAGTTGTGTCTTCTCTGGGACTGCAGGTGAGTTGTGTCTTCTCGGGGCTGGGTCTTCTGTCCAGGTGAGTTGTGTCTACTCTGGGACTGCAGGTAAGTTGTGTCTTCTCTGGGCTGGGTATTCTGTCCAGGTGAGTTGTGTCTTCTCGGGGCTGGGTCTTCTGTCCAGGTGAGTTGTGTCTTCTCTGGGACTGCAGGTGAGTTGTGTCTTCTCGGGGCTGGGTCTTCTGTCCAGGTGAGTTGTGTCTTCTCTTGGCTGGGTCTTCTGTCCAGGTTAGTTGTGTCTTCTCTGGGACTGCAGGTGAGTTGTGTCTTCTCCGGGCTGGGTCTTCTGTCCAGGTGAGTTGTGTCTGCTCTGGGGTGGTGCTCTGTCTGTCCTGCAGGTGAGTCTGGTGGGTCAGGTAAGTGGTGTCCTCCCTCATCCACAGGTTAGCTCACCTGGATGTTACTGACAACAGCACCTGGGGGAGGAAGAGTCACACCTTATTCCTCAGCTGTCCTAAATCAGAAATGACCTTGGTTGGCTGGAAATGAATGCAATCCATATTGGTAATACAATACTGAATGCAATCCATATTGGTAATACAATACTGAATGCAATCCATATAGGTAATACAATACTGAATGCAATCCATATTGGTTATACAATACTGAATGCAATCCATATAGGTTATACAATACTGAATGCAATCCATATTGGTAATACAATACTGAATGCAATCCATATTGGTAATACAATACTGAATGCAATCCATATTGGTAATACAATACTGAATGCAATAAGTATAGGCTAAGAAATTACCTATGTATCTATCTACACTTCAGTTGACTTCCATCTGCCTCAGTGAGTCAGGCTATGTTCTGATGTTTGATGACATACAGTTTACAGTCGTGGTCAAAGGTTTTGAGAATGACACAAGTATTGGTCTCCACAAAGTTTGCTGCTTCAGTGTTCTTAGATCTTTATGTCAGTAGTTACTATGGTAACACTGAAGTATAATTACAAGTATTCCATAAGTGTCAAAGGCTTTCATTGACAATGACGTTCAGTTTATGCAAAGAGTCAATATTTGCAGTGCTGACCCTTCTTTTTCAAGACCTCTGCAATCCGCCCTGGTATGCTGTCAGTTAACTTCTGGGCCACATCCTGACTGATGGCAGGCCATTCTTGCATAATCAATGCTTGGAGTTTGTCAGAAGTTGTGGGTTTTTGTTTGTCCACCCGCCTCTTGAGGATCGACCACAAGTTCTCAATGGGATTAAGGTCTGGGGAGTTTCCTGGCCATGGACCCAAAATGTCGATGTTTTGTTCCCCGAGACACTTAGTTATCACTTTTGCCTTATGGCAAGGTGCTCCATCATGCTGGAAAAGGCATTGGTCGTCACCAAACTGTTCTTGGATGGTTGCGAGAAGTTGCTCTCGGAGGATGTGTTGGTACCATTCTTTATTCATGGCTGTGTTCTCAGGCAAAATTGTGAGTGAGCCCACTCCCTTGGCTGAGAAGCAACCCCACACATGAATGGTCTGAGGATGCTTTACTGTTGGCATGACACAGGACTGATGGTAGTGCTCACCTAGTCTTCTCCGGACAAGGTGTTTTCCAGATGGCCCAAACAATCGGAAAGGGGATTTATCAGAGAAAATGACTCTACCCCAGTCCTCAGCAGTCCAATCCCTGTACCTTTTGCAGAATATCAGTCTGTCCCTGATGTTTTTCCTGGAGAGAAGTGGCTTCTTTGCTGCCCTTCTTGACACCAGGCCATCCTCCAAAAGTCTTTGCCTTACTGTGCGTGCAGATGCACTCACACCTGCCTGCTGCCATTCCTGAGCAAGCTCTGCACTGGTGGTGCCCCGATCCTGCAGCTGAATCAACTTTAGGAGACGGTCCTGGCGCTTGCTGGACTTTCTTGGGCACCCTGACGCCTTCTTCACAACAATTGAACCTCTCTCCTTGAAGTTCTTGATGATCCGACAAATGGTTGATTTAGGTGCAATCTTACCAGCAGCAATATTCTTGCCTGTTAAGCCCTTTTTGTGCAAAGCAATGATGACGGCACGTGTTTCCTTGCAGGTAACCATGGTTGACAGAAGAAGAACAATGATTTCAAGCACCACCCTCCTTTTAAAGCTTCCAGTCTGTTATTCTGACTCAATCAGCATGACAGAGTGATCTCCAGTCTTGTCCTCGTCAACACTCTCATCTGTGTTAACGAGACAATCACTGACATGATGGCAGCTGGTCCTTTTGTGGCAGGGCTGAAATGCAGTGGAAATGTTTTTTGGGGATTAAGTTCATTTTCATGGCAAAGAGGGACTTTGCAATTAATTGCAATTCATCTGATCACTCTTCATGAAATTCTGGAGTATATGCAAATTACCATCAACACTGAGGCAGCAAACTTTGTGGAGACCAATACTTGTGTCATTCTCAAAACTTTTGGCCACGACTGTACATACACCTTAGTCAAATACATTTAAACTCAGTTTCACAATTCCTGACATTTAATCCTAGTAAGAATTCCCTGTCTTAGGTCAGTTAGGATCACCACTTTATTTTAAGAATGTGAAATGTCAGAATAATAGTAGAGAGAATTATATATTTCAGCTTTTATTTCTTTCATCACACGCCCAGTGGGTCAGAAGTTTACATACACTCAATTAGTATTTGGTAGCATTGCCTTTAAATTGTTTAACTTGGGTCAAATGTTTGGGGTATCCTTCCACAAGCTTCCCACAATAAGTTGGGTGAATTTTGGCCCATTCCTCCTGACAGAACTGGTGTAACTGAGTCAGGTTTGTAGGCCTCCTTGCTCACACACACTTTTTCAGTTCTGCCCACAAATGTTCTATAGGTTTGAGGTCAGGGCTTTGTGATGGCCACTCCAATACCTTGACTTTGTTGTCCTTAAGCCATTTTGTCACAACTTTGGAAGTATGCTTGGGGTCATTGTCCATTTGGAAGACCCATTTGCGACCAAGCTTTAACTTCCTGACTGAGATGTTGTTTCAATATATCCACATAATTTTCCTTCCTTATGATGCCATCAATAACCCCTGTCAGGCAGGCTCAGGCTACGACAGGAGGACAGAGCAGAGAGCACCAACCAACCCCAGCCAAAATCACAGGAACATCAAGAAAAGATTGGTGAGCCTATCGTGTCTTGATGCCGTTACAAGCCCAACAGAACACACCTCTACTAGTTGAGCTGCGTGGTGACGCTGCTTAGAGGTGACAGGAGGAGGGGGATCACTGTAGCTGACTGGTGTTGGGGAGCAGATGGCTGGTCATCGGTGCGTCTGTAATGAAATGAAACAGAGAAACAGAGATGAGGGAGGAAAGATCTGGCAGCATTCAGCAGTATCACAACACACTGAGGTGAGACCTTGGCTGTGTCCCAGGTGGTACCCTACTACATAGGGAATAGAGTGGCATTTGGGATCCAACCCTTTAAACGCTGCTGTTAAATAATCACCATGAACCATCCCAGTCCCTACGGTCTCCATCTGCTTGGAGTTAGACAGACAACCAGGTGGGACAACACTGCGGAACACTTTGCTATGAGAACAGCATGGCATATTATGCATGTAGCTCACTAGAACCACAGAGTATCTATTATATTGACTATAACCTTGTCCCCAGGCTACAGCTCACTAGAACCACAGAGCATCTATTATATTGACTATAACCTTGTCCCCAGGCTACAGCTCACTAGAACCACAGAGTATCTATTATATTGACTATAACCTTGTCCCCAGGCTACAGCTCACTAGAACCACAGAGTATCTATTATATTGACTATAACCTTGTCCCCAGGCTACAGCTCACTAGAACCACAGAGTATCTATTATATTGACTATAACCTTGTCCCCAGGCTACAGCTCACTAGAACCACAGAGTATCTATTATATTGACTATAACCTTGTCCCCAGGCTAATTGTGCACATGGGTAGAAGTGTCTGGGAACAAGATTGGCACAAATTAAAGGCCCAGTGGTTGTCGTTGCAGAAAACTCCAGTTTGACTGTAACAGGTTATCATCAAATCATGTGCATCAACCCTCTAACAGCAACCATCAACCAGCAGAGGTGGAAAAAGAACACAATTGTCATATTTGAATAAAAGTTAAGATGCCTTAATAGAGTGACTCAAGTAAAAGTCACCCAGTAAAATACTACTTAAGTAAAAGTATAAATCATTTCACATTCCTTATATTAAGCAAACCAGACAGCACAATTTCCGATATATTTACAGATAGCCAGGAGCACACTCAGACATAATTTACAAATGAAACATGTGTGTCCAGTGAGTCCTCCAGATCAGAGGCAGTAGGGAGTGAGTCCTCCAGATCAGAGGCAGTAGGGAGTGAGTCCTCCAGATCAGAGGCAGTAGGGAGTGAGTCCTCCAGATCAGAGGCAGTAGGGAGTGAGTCCTCCAGATCAGAGGCAGTAGGGAGTGAGTCCTCCAGATCAGAGGCAGTAGGGAGTGAGTCCTCCAGATCAGAGGCAGTAGGGAGTGAGTCCTCCAGATCAGAGGCAGTAGGGAGTGAGTCCTCCAGATCAGAGGCAGTAGGGAGTGAGTCCTCCAGATCAGAGGCAGTAGGGAGTGAGTCCTCCAGATCAGAGGCAGTAGGGAGTGAGTCCTCCAGATCAGAGGCAGTAGGGATGACCAGGGATGTTCTCTTGATAAGTGCAGTATTTGGACCATTTCCTGTCCTGCTAAGCATTCAAAATCTAACTAATTTTGGCTGTCAGGGAAAATGTATGGAGTAAAAACTACATCCTTTTCTTTAGGAATGTAGTGGAGTAAAAGTTGTCAAATATTAAATTAAAGTACAGATACCCCCCAAAACTGACTTAAGTACTTTACAGCACTGACAACTTGGTAAGAGATATGTGAATATCAGTCTAATGGAGGAGGTCGGACAGTCTGCATACTGTCGGTCTATGGCCTAACGTTATTTATATTGAATGTAGCTAACTAGCTAGTGTTCACACTCAAAACACAGTCATACAACCTGTTAGTTCACTATTTATGGAACTTACCCAGTTTATATTACATCATCAATAAAGAGAGACTTAGAACAATGTGTTGGTTAAATGTTAATAATCATAACTAGTTAACGTTCTTTAGTTAGCCCGCCGGCTACTAGTACCGTTAGCTAGTAGCCAGATAGTATTTATTAATCAATACTCCAAACTATGAGTTATCATGGAAGATAAACAACTTGATCTACCTGTGTTTAACTGCTGCCAGATAAAATACTGGTGTTGCCAACGCTATGTTCTAGCTTGTTTACAGAGTCCAAATGAACTGCGTGCTAATGTTAGCTAGGTCGGAGAAAACGAATCACACACACCAGTTGAAATTCTGAAAAGTTAGGAAAGTCAGTGTGTATTGAACGCGACAGTCTTCGTCAGACCCTCCTCTTCGGAACGGACGGTAAAACAGCAGCAACGCGTCAACAGAAAACGAAGCATGCGGCTGAACGCGGCTGAACGCGGCGACGCGGAAACCTATTGGTGACGTCACATCGGGGTTGTACTGATGCCGCCTTCAAGACAACTGGGAACTCGGGGAAAACTATCTATTACAGGGGAAAACGGTCATCCAACTCGAAATTCGGGAACTCTGGCATTTTGCTAGAGCTCCGACCTGAAGATCACTGACGTCATGATTTGACGTCCTATTTTTTCCAGAGTTCCCAGTTTTCCAGAAAGCTTAATGAGCTAGGCACGTACAGAGAAGGAACTCCCAGATGCGTAGCAATAACCCGGAAGTAAAGCCGCACTGGGAGCCGAATTTGAAATTGAATACATGGATCAGGGTGTATTTTTGGAAGGGCTGTGGTCACCATTAATTTAAGGTATTAAATATATACATCAGACAGTATTGGGGAACTATTTTTCCCATTTCAATGGTATAGTAACCCTATGGTTGGCTGAATATTATAGCAGGAGCAGACATTCCAATATGCCCTTAAATATAATATGAAGGGATATTGTTAGGCTACATTGTATCATTGTTTCTTCTTCAGAGCACACTGGTGAGCAACAACATAATTTTACTTCACCCATTGAACAAATCCACCAATTTGGCTCCCGGTGCGGCCCAACAATAACTACAGACTACAGCCTTGTTACTACAGACTACAGCCTTGTTACTACAGACTACAGCCTTGTTACTACATATTACATCCTTGTTACTAGACTACAGCCTTGTTACTACAGACTACAGTATTGTTACTACAGACTACAGCCTTGTTACTACATATTACATCCTTGTTACTAGACTACAGCCTTGTTACTACAGACTACAGCCTTGTTACTACATATTACATCCTTGTTACTAGACTACAGCCTTGTTACTACAGACTACAGTATTGTTACTACAGACTACAGCCTTGTTACTACATATTACATCCTTGTTACTAGACTACAGCCTTGTTACTACAGACTACAGCCTTGTTACTACAGACTACAGCCTTGTTACTACAGACTACAGCCTTGTTACTACCCTACAATAACTACAGACTACAGCCTTGTTACTACAGACTACAGCCTTGTTACTACAGACTACAGCCTTGTTACTGCCCTACAATAACTACAGACTACAGCCTTGTTACTACAGACTACAGCCTTGTTACTACAGACTACAGACTTGTTACTACAGACTACAGCCTTGTTACTGCCCTACAATAACTACAGACTACAGCCTTGTTACTACAGACTACAGCCTTGTTACTACATATTACATCCTTGTTACTAGACTACAGCCTTGTTACTACAGACTACAGCCTTGTTACTACAGACTACAGCCTTGTTTCTACAGACTACAGCCCTGTTACTGCCCTACAATAACTACAGACTACAGCCTTGTTACTACAGACTACAGCCTTGTTACTACAGACTACAGCCTTGTTACTACAGACTACAGCCTTGTTACTACCCTACAATAACTACAGACTACAGCCTTGTTACTACAGACTACAGCCTTGTTACTACAGACTACAGCCTTGTTACTGCCCTACAATAACTACAGACTACAGCCTTGTTACTACAGACTACAGCCTTGTTACTACAGACTACAGCCTTGTTACTGCCCTACAATAACTACAGACTACAGCCTTGTTACTACAGACTACAGCCTTGTTACTACATATTACATCCTTGTTACTAGACTACAGCCTTGTTACTACAGACTACATCATTGTTACTACAGACTACAGCCTTGTTACTGACCTACAATAACTACAGACTACAGCCTTGTTACTACAGACTACAGCTTTGTTACTACAGGCTACAGACTTGTTACTACAGACTACAGCCTTGTTACTGCCCTACAATAACTACAGACTACAGCCTTGTTACTACAGACTACAGCCTTGTTACTACATATTACATCCTTGTTACTAGACTACAGCCTTGTTACTACAGACTACAGTATTGTTACTACAGACTACAGCCTTGTTACTACATATTACATCCTTGTTACTAGACTACAGATTTGTTACTACAGACTACAGCCTTGTTACTACATATTACATCCTTGTTACTAGACTACAGCCTTGTTACTACAGACTACAGTATTGTTACTACAGACTACAGCCTTGTTACTACATATTACATCCTTGTTACTAGACTACAGCCTTGTTACTACAGACTACAGCCTTGTTACTACAGACTACAGCCTTGTTACTACAGACTACAGCCTTGTTACTACCCTACAATAACTACAGACTACAGCCTTGTTACTACAGACTACAGCCTTGTTACTACAGACTACAGCCTTGTTACTGCCCTACAATAACTACAGACTACAGCCTTGTTACTACAGACTACAGCCTTGTTACTACAGACTACAGACTTGTTACTACAGACTACAGCCTTGTTACTGCCCTACAATAACTACAGACTACAGCCTTGTTACTACAGACTACAGCCTTGTTACTACATATTACATCCTTGTTACTAGACTACAGCCTTGTTACTACAGACTACAGCCTTGTTACTACAGACTACAGCCTTGTTTCTACAGACTACAGCCCTGTTACTGCCCTACAATAACTACAGACTACAGCCTTGTTACTACAGACTACAGCCTTGTTACTACAGACTACAGCCTTGTTACTACAGACTACAGCCTTGTTACTACCCTACAATAACTACAGACTACAGCCTTGTTACTACAGACTACAGCCTTGTTACTACAGACTACAGCCTTGTTACTGCCCTACAATAACTACAGACTACAGCCTTGTTACTACAGACTACAGCCTTGTTACTACAGACTACAGCCTTGTTACTGCCCTACAATAACTACAGACTACAGCCTTGTTACTACAGACTACAGCCTTGTTACTACATATTACATCCTTGTTACTAGACTACAGCCTTGTTACTACAGACTACATCATTGTTACTACAGACTACAGCCTTGTTACTGACCTACAATAACTACAGACTACAGCCTTGTTACTACAGACTACAGCTTTGTTACTACAGGCTACAGACTTGTTACTACAGACTACAGCCTTGTTACTGCCCTACAATAACTACAGACTACAGCCTTGTTACTAAAGACTACAGCATTGTTACTACAGACTACAGCCTTGTTACTGCCCTACAATAACTACAGACTACAGCCTTGTTACTACAGACTACAGCATTGTTACTACAGACTACAGCCTTGTTACTACATATTACATCCTTGTTACTAGACTACAGCCTTGTTACTACAGACTACAGCCTTGTTACTACATATTACATCCTTGTTACTAGACTACAGCCTTGTTACTACAGACTACAGTATTGTTACTACAGACTACAGCCTTGTTACTACATATTACATCCTTGTTACTAGACTACAGCCTTGTTACTACAGACTACAGCCTTGTTTCTACAGACTACAGCCTTGTATCTACAGACTACAGCCCTGTTACTGCCCTACAATAACTACAGACTACAGCCTTGTTACTACAGACTACAGCCTTGTTACTACAGACTACAGCCTTGTTACTGCCCTACAATAACTACAGACTACAGCCTTGTTACTACAGACTACAGCATTGTTACTACAGACTACAGCCTTGTTACTAGACTACAGCCTTGTTACTACAGACTACCGCCTTGTTACTACAGACTACAGCCTTGTTACTACAGACTACAGCCGTGTTACTGCCCTACAATAACTACAGACTACAGCCTTGTTACTACAGACTACAGCATTGTTACTACAGACTACAGCCTTGTTACTACAGACTACAGCCTTGTTACTGCCCTACAATAACTACAGACTACAGCCTTGTTACTACAGACTACAGCCTTGTTACTACAGACTACAGCCTTGTTACTACAGACTACAACCTTGTTACTACAGACTGCAGCCTTGTTACTACAGACTACAGACTTGTTACTACAGACTACAGCCTTGTTACTACAGACTACAGCCTTGTTACTACAAACTACAGACTTGTTACTACAGACTACAGACTTGTTACTGCCCTACAATAACTACAGACTACAGACTTGTTACTACAGACTACAGCCTTGTTACTACAGACTACAGCCTTGTTACTACAGACTACAGACTTGTTACTGCCCTACAATAACTACAGACTACAGCCTTGTTACTACAGACTACAGCCTTGTTACTACAGACTACAGACTTGTTACTACAGACTACAGCCCTGTTACTGCCCTACAATAACTACAGACTACAGCCTTGTTACTACAGACTACAGCCTTGTTACTACAGACTTCAGACTTGTTACTACAGACTACAGCCTTGTTACTGCCCTACAATAACTACAGACTACAGCCTTGTTACTACAGACTACAGCCTTGTTACTACAGACTACAGACTTGTTACTACAGACTACAGCCTTGTTACTGCCCTACAATAACTACAGACTACAGCCTTGTTACTACAGACTACAGCCTTGTTACTACAGACTACAGACTTGTTACTACAGACTACAGCCTTGTTACTGCCCTACAATAACTACAGACTACAGCCTTGTTACTACAGACTACAGCCTTGTTACTACATATTACATCCTTGTTACTACAGACTACAGCCTTGTTACTACATATTACATCCTTGTTACTAGACTACAGCCTTGTTACTACAGACTACAGCCTTGTTACTACAGACTACAGCCTTGTTACTGACCTACAATAACTACAGACTACAGCCTTGTTACTACAGACTACAGCTTTGTTACTGCCCTACAATAACTACAGACTACAGCCTTGTTACTACAGACTACAGCCTTGTTACTGCCCTACAATAACTACAGACTACAGCCTTGTTACTACAGACTACAGCCTTGTTACTACATATTACATCCTTGTTACTACAGACTACAGCCTTGTTACTACATATTACATCCTTGTTACTAGACTACAGCCTTGTTACTACAGACTACAGCCTTGTTACTACAGACTACAGCCTTGTTACTGCCCTACAATAACTACAGACTACAGCCTTGTTACTACAGCCTACAGCCTTGTTACTACAGACTACAGTCTTGTTACTACAGACTACTGCCTTGTTACTACAGACTACAGCCTTGTTACTACAGACTACAGCCTTGTTACTACAGACTACAACCTTGTTACTACAGACTGCAGCCTTGTTACTACAGACTACAGACTTGTTACTACAGACTACAGCCTTGTTACTACAGACTACATCCTTGTTACTACAAACTACAGACTTGTTACTACAGACTACAGCCTTGTTACTGCCCTACAATAACTACAGACTACAGCCTTGTTACTACAGACTACAGCATTGTTACTACAGACTACAGCCTTGTTACTAGACTACAGCCTTGTTACTACAGACTACCGCCTTGTTACTACAGACTACAGCCTTGTTACTACAGACTACAGCCGTGTTACTGCCCTACAATAACTACAGACTACAGCCTTGTTACTACAGACTACAGCATTGTTACTACAGACTACAGCCTTGTTACTACAGACTACAGCCTTGTTACTGCCCTACAATAACTACAGACTACAGCCTTGTTACTACAGACTACAGCCTTGTTACTACAGACTACATCCTTGTTACTACAAACTACAGACTTGTTACTACAGACTACAGCCTTGTTACTGCCCTACAATAACTACAGACTACAGCCTTGTTACTACAGACTACAGCATTGTTACTACAGACTACAGCCTTGTTACTAGACTACAGCCTTGTTACTACAGACTACCGCCTTGTTACTACAGACTACAGCCTTGTTACTACAGACTACAGCCGTGTTACTGCCCTACAATAACTACAGACTACAGCCTTGTTACTACAGACTACAGCATTGTTACTACAGACTACAGCCTTGTTACTACAGACTACAGCCTTGTTACTGCCCTACAATAACTACAGACTACAGCCTTGTACCTACAGACTACAGCCTTGTTACTACAGACTACAGCCTTGTTACTACAGACTACAGCCTTGTTACTACAGACTACAACCTTGTTACTACAGACTGCAGCCTTGTTACTACAGACTACAGACTTGTTACTACAGACTACAGCCTTGTTACTACAGACTACAGCCTTGTTACTACAAACTACAGACTTGTTACTACAGACTACAGACTTGTTACTGCCCTACAATAACTACAGACTACAGACTTGTTACTACAGACTACAGCCTTGTTACTACAGACTACAGCCTTGTTACTACAGACTACAGACTTGTTACTGCCCTACAATAACTACAGACTACAGCCTTGTTACTACAGACTACAGCCTTGTTACTACAGACTACAGACTTGTTACTACAGACTACAGCCCTGTTACTGCCCTACAATAACTACAGACTACAGCCTTGTTACTACAGACTACAGCCTTGTTACTACAGACTTCAGACTTGTTACTACAGACTACAGCCTTGTTACTACAGACTACAGCCTTGTTACTACAGACTTCAGACTTGTTTCTACAGACTACAGCCTTGTATCTACAGACTACAGCCCTGTTACTGCCCTACAATAACTACAGACTACAGCCTTGTTACTACAGACTACAGCCTTGTTACTACAGACTACAGCCTTGTTACTGCCCTACAATAACTACAGACTACAGCCTTGTTACTACAGACTACAGCATTGTTACTACAGACTACAGCCTTGTTACTAGACTACAGCCTTGTTACTACAGACTACCGCCTTGTTACTACAGACTACAGCCTTGTTACTACAGACTACAGCCGTGTTACTGCCCTACAATAACTACAGACTACAGCCTTGTTACTACAGACTACAGCATTGTTACTACAGACTACAGCCTTGTTACTACAGACTACAGCCTTGTTACTGCCCTACAATAACTACAGACTACAGCCTTGTTACTACAGACTACAGCCTTGTTACTACAGACTACAGCCTTGTTACTACAGACTACAACCTTGTTACTACAGACTGCAGCCTTGTTACTACAGACTACAGACTTGTTACTACAGACTACAGCCTTGTTACTACAGACTACAGCCTTGTTACTACAAACTACAGACTTGTTACTACAGACTACAGACTTGTTACTGCCCTACAATAACTACAGACTACAGACTTGTTACTACAGACTACAGCCTTGTTACTACAGACTACAGCCTTGTTACTACAGACTACAGACTTGTTACTGCCCTACAATAACTACAGACTACAGCCTTGTTACTACAGACTACAGCATTGTTACTACAGACTACAGCCTTGTTACTACAGACTACAGCCTTGTTACTGCCCTACAATAACTACAGACTACAGCCTTGTTACTACAGACTACAGCCTTGTTACTACAGACTACAGACTTGTTACTACAGACTACAGCCTTGTTACTACAGACTACAGCCTTGTTACTGACCTACAATAACTACAGACTACAGCCTTGTTACTACAGACTACAGCTTTGTTACTGCCCTACAATAACTACAGACTACAGCCTTGTTACTAAAGACTACAGCCTTGTTACTACAGACTACAGCCTTGTTACTGCCCTACAATAACTACAGACTACAGCCTTGTTACTACAGACTACAGCATTGTTACTACAGACTACAGCCTTGTTACTACAGACTACAGCCTTGTTACTGCCCTACAATAACTACAGACTACAGCCTTGTACCTACAGACTACAGCCTTGTTACTACAGACTACAGCCTTGTTACTACAGACTACAGCCTTGTTACTACAGACTACAACCTTGTTACTACAGACTGCAGCCTTGTTACTACAGACTACAGACTTGTTACTACAGACTACAGCCTTGTTACTACAGACTACAGCCTTGTTACTACAAACTACAGACTTGTTACTACAGACTACAGACTTGTTACTGCCCTACAATAACTACAGACTACAGCCTTGTTACTACAGACTACAGCCTTGTTACTACATATTACATCCTTGTTACTACAGACTACAGCCCTGTTACTGCCCTACAATAACTACAGACTACAGCCTTGTTACTACAGACTACAGCCTTGTTACTACAGACTTCAGACTTGTTACTACAGACTACAGCCTTGTTACTGCCCTACAATAACTACAGACTACAGCCTTGTTACTACAGACTACAGCCTTGTTACTACAGACTACAAACTTGTTACTACAGACTACAGCCTTGTTACTGCCCTACAATAACTACAGACTACAGCCTTGTTACTACAGACTACAGCCTTGTTACTACAGACTACAGACTTGTTACTACAGACTACAGCCTTGTTACTGCCCTACAATAACTACAGACTACAGCCTTGTTACTACAGACTACAGCCTTGTTACTACATATTACATCCTTGTTACTAGACTACAGCCTTGTTACTACAGACTACAGCCTTGTTACTACAGACTACAGCCTTGTTACTGACCTACAATAACTACAGACTACAGCCTTGTTACTACAGACTACAGCTTTGTTACTGCCCTACAATAACTACAGACTACAGCCTTGTTACTAAAGACTACAGCCTTGTTACTACAGACTACAGCCTTGTTACTGCCCTACAATAACTACAGACTACAGCCTTGTTACTACAGACTACAGCATTGTTACTACAGACTACAGCCTTGTTACCAGACTACAGCCTTGTTACTACAAACTACAGCCTTGTTACTACAGACTACAGCCTTGTTACTACAGACTACAGCCTTGTTACTGGCCTACATTATCCCTATTATCAGGAGAGCAGAGATACCATGCTGTGTGTGTGTGTGTGTGTCTTTGCGTGTGCATGTGTATGTGTGTGTGTTTTTTTATAATAAAAACAAAAAAAGTTACCTTTATTTTACTAGTCAAGTCAGTTAAGAACAAATTATTATTTACAATGACGGCCTTCACCAGGACAACTGTGCACTGTCCTATGGGACTCCCAATCACAGCCAGTTGTGATACAGTCTGGATTTGAACCAGGTTGTCTGTAGTGTAATCTCTAGCATTGAGATGCAGTGACTTAGACAACTGCACCACTTGGGAGTTTGTCTGAGTGTGTGTCTGTGTCTGTGTGTGTGTCTGTGTGTATCTGTGTCTGTGTCTGTGTCTGTGTCTGTGTGTGTATCTGTGTCTGTGTCTGTGTGTGTATCTGTGTATGTGTCTGTGTGTGTATCTGTGTCTGTATCTGTGTCTGTGTGTGTATCTGTGTCTGTGTCTGTGTGTATCTGTGTCTGTGTCTGTGTCTGTGTGTGTATCTGTGTCTGTGTGTGTGTCTGTGTCTGAGTGTGTGTGTGTCTGTGTGTGTATCTGTGTCTGTGTAAGTGTCTGTGTAAGTGTCTGTGTGTATCTGTGTCTGTGTGTGTGTCTGTGTCTGAGTGTGTGTGTATCTGTGTGTGTGTCTGTGTCTGAGTGTGTGTGTGTCTGTGTGTGTATCTGTGTAAGTGTCTGTGTGTATCTGTGTCTGTGTGTGTGTCTGTGTCTGAGTGTGTGTGTATCTGTGTGTGTGTCTGTGTGTGTATCTGTGTCTGTATCTGTATCTGTGTCTGTGTGTGTATCTGTGTCTGTGTCTGTGTGTGTATCTGTGTCTGTGTCTGTGTGTGTATCTGTGTCTGTATCTGTGTCTGTGTGTGTATCTGTGTCTGTATCTGTGTCTGTGTGTGTATCTGTGTCTGTGTCTGTGTGTGTATCTGTGTCTGTATCTGTGTCTGTGTGTGTATCTGTGTCTTTTGGTAGGACGTCATCGTAAATAAGAATGTGTTCTTAACTGACTTGCCTAGTTAAATACAGGTTAAATAAATACTTATTTTTAAGCATGCAGCCTTTTAAAAGGATTGATTGATTGATTGACTTTATTTGACAGTTTGTAAAATACATACTGTACATAAGAGCGCTCCAACCGGTGACAGGATAACACAATAAAGCTTAACAGCTTATTTCCATTGTGGTCCTTTTGAAGAGGGAATACAGTTAGGTTAGGAAGTGATTCTAATGACAACAGACAATGACAGACACAATGGTTGTTTGTTTCATAACATCAGATAATTTATACAATTTCCTTTCCTATTAAACAACAATGGACAGGAACATCTTCCTTGTCTCACATACCCTTAATATATAAACAATCAATCCCTAATATATATATATATATATATATATATATATATATATATATATATATATATATATATATGTATATATACAGCGGGTGAAATAAGTATTGAACACGTCACCATTTTTCTCAGTAAATATATTTCCAAAGGTGCTATTGACATGAAAGTTTCACCAGATGTTGGTAACAACCCAAGTAATCCATACATACAAAGAAACCAAAACAAATAAGTTCAGAAATTAAGTTATGTGTAATAATGTGAAATGACACAGGGAAAAAGTATTGAACACATGAAGAAAGGGAGGTGCAAAAAGGCATGGAAAGCCAAGACAACAGCTGAAAACTATCAGTAATTAAAAAGCAATCCAGCCCCCTGTCAGTGCAAATTAATATCAGCTGGTTCAGTCCCAACTGATGGCCTACAAAAAGGTCTCATTGCCAAGGTGTCACACAAGACACATCTCATGATGGGTAAAAGCAAAGAGCTGTCTCAAGACATTCGCAACCTAATTGTTGCAAAACATAATGATGGCATTGGTTATAGGCACATTTCTAAGCTTCTGTTGGGGCCATAATACGGAAGTGGAAAGACAATCATTTCACCATAAATTTGCCTCGACCAGGTGCTCCTCGTAAATTTGCCCATTCATCCTTCCTTCAATTATGTGAAGTTTGCCAGTACCATTTGCTGAAAAGCAGCCCCACACCATGATGTTCCCACCTCCAAACTTCACTGTTGGTATGGTGTTTTTAGGGTGATGTGCAGTGCCATTTCTCCTCCAAACATGGTGTGTATTATGACATCCAAACAGTTCAATTTTGCTCTCATCTGACCACACTATATTCTCCCAGTATTTCACTGGCTTTTCCAAATGTTGTGCAGCAAACTTTAAACGAGCTTCAACATGCATTCTTTTCAGCAATGGAGTCTTGCGTGGTGAGCGTGCATACAGGCCATGGCGGTGGAGTGCATTACTTAATGTTTTCTTTGAGACAACAGTACCTGCTAATTGCAGGTCTTTTTGAAGCTCTCCACAAGTGGTCCTTGGCTCTTGGACAACTCTTCTGATTATTCTTTTCACTCCTCTGTCAGAAATCCTGCGAGGAGCACCTGGTCGAGGCAAATTTATGGTGAAATGATTGTCTTTCCACTTCCGTATTATGGCCCCAACAGTGCTCACTGGAACATTCAGAAGCTTAGAAATGTGCCTATAACCAATGCCATCATTATGTTTTGCAACAATTAGGTTGCGAATGTCTTGAGACAGCTCTTTGCTTTTACCCATCATGAGATGTGTCTTGTGTGACACCTTGGCCATGAGACCTTTTTGTAGGCCATCAGTTGGGACTGAACCAGCTGATATTAATTTGCACTGACAGGGGGCTGGATTGCTTTTTAATTACTGATAGTTTTCAGCTGTTGTCTTGGCTTTCCATGCCTTTTTGAACCTCCCTTTCTTCATGTGTTCAATACTTTTTCCCTGTGTCATTTCACATTATTACACATAACTTAATTTCTGAACTTATTTGTTTTGGTTTCTTTGTATGTATGGATTACTTGGGTTGTTACCAACATCTGGTGAAACATTCATGTCAATAGCACCTTTGGAAATATATTTACTGAGAAAAATGGTGACGTGTTCAATACTTATTTCATCCGCTGTATATATATCACAATATAATAAACAACAGGCACCAAAAAGCCAGACCACATACTATCCCTGCCCTATGATAACTACAGACCTCTCCACCATCTACTATACTATCCCTGCCCTATTATAACTACAGACCTCTCCACCATCTACTATACTATCCCTGCCCTATGATAACTACAGACCTCTCCACCATCTACTATACTATCCCTGCCCTATGATAACTACAGACCTCTCCACCATCTACTATACTATCCCTGCCCTATTATAACTACAGACCTCTCCACCATCTACTATACTATCCCTGCCCTATTATAACTACAGACCTCTCCACCATCTACTATACTATCCCTGCCCTATGATAACTACAGACCTCTCCACCATCTACTATACTATCCCTGCCCTATGATAACTACAGACCTCTCCACCATCTACTATACTATCCCTGCCCTATGATAACTACAGACCTCTCCACCATCTACTATACTATCCCTGCCCTATGATAACTACAGACCTCTCCACCATCTACTATACTATCCCTGCCCTATGATAACTACAGACCTCTCCACCATCTACTATACTATCCCTGCCCTATGATAACTACAGACCTCTCCACCATCTACTATACTATCCCTGCCCTATTATAACTACAGACCTCTCCACCATCTACTATACTATCCCTGCCCTATGATAACTACAGACCTCTCCACCATCTACTATACTATCCCTGCCCTATGATAACTACAGACCTCTCCACCATCTACTATACTATCCCTGCCCTATGATAACTACAGACCTCTCCACCATCTACTATACTATCCCTGCCCTATGATAACTACAGACCTCTCCACCATCTACTATACTATCCCTGCCCTATGATAACTACAGACCTCTCCACCATCTACTATACTATCCCTGCCCTATGATAACTACAGACCTCTCCACCATCTACTATACTATCCCTGCCCTATGATAACTACAGACCTCTCCACCATCTACTATACTATCCCTGCCCTATGATAACTACAGACCTCTCCACCATCTACTATACTATCCCTGCCCTATGATAACTACAGACCTTTTGAGACATGCTACTATTTTTCAGTGAGATCTTGAAACTACCTACTTATACGTTTCAGATTCTTCAGAAGTTTATTCCAAAGAATGGCAGCTGAGTATAAAAACATTTCTTTCCCCATAGCACTTTAAAATCTAAGAGGAACAACGTTAGTTTCACTCCTTCTAGTTGATAGTTATAGTTATCCCTTACTAAGGTAAAGTAGTAACATAAGTACCTGGGGACCATCTTATGTACAAGACACTATTTTATCTGAGCAACTCTCCTCCCCTTTAAGACATCAATTTATTTTTTCTAAATTGTATTTAACCAGGCAAGTCAGAACACATTCTAATTTACAATCACAGCCATAGTAGTATCCTTGCTCAAGGACACACCAACAGATGTTCAACTTGTTGGCTCTGGGATTTGATCCATCTACCTGTCAGTTACTGGCCCAATGCTCTCACCACTAGGCTACCTGTCAGTTACTGGCCCAATGCTCTCACCACTAGGCTACCTGTCAGTTACTGGCCCAATGCTCTCACCACTAGGCTACCTGTCAGTTATTGGCCCAATGCTCTCACCACTAGGCTACCTGTCAGTTACTGGCCCAATGCTCTCACCACTAGGCTACCTGTCAGTTACTGGCCCAATGCTCTCACCACTAGGCTACCTGTCAGTTACTGGCCCAATGCTCTCACCACTAGGCTACCTGTCAGTTATTGGCCCAATGCTCTCACCACTAGGCTACCTGTCAGTTACTGGCCCAATGCTCTCACCACTAGGCTACCTGTCAGTTACTGGCCCAATGCTCTCACCACTAGGCTACCTGTCAGTTACTGGCCCAATGCTCTCACCACTAGGCTACCTGTCAGTTACTGGCCCAATGCTCTCACCACTAGGCTACCTGTCAGTTACTGGCCCAATGCTCTCACCACTAGGCTACCTGTCAGTTACTGGCCCAATGCTCTCACCACTAGGCTACCTGTCAGTTACTGGCCCAATGCTCTCACCACTAGGCTACCTGTCAGTTACTGGCCCAATGCTCTCACCACTAGGCTACCTGTCAGTTACTGGCCCAATGCTCTCACCACTAGGCTACCTGTCAGTTACTGGCCCAATGCTCTCACCACTAGGCTACCTGTCAGTTACTGGCCCAATGCTCTCACCACTAGGCTACCTGTCAGTTACTGGCCCAATGCTCTCACCACTAGGCTACCTGTCAGTTACTGGCCCAATGCTCTCACCACTAGGCTACCTGTCAGTTACTGGCCCAATGCTCTGACCACTAGGCTACCTGTCAGTTACTGGCCCAATGCTCTGACCACTAGGCTACCTGTCAGTTACTGGCCCAATGCTCTGACCAATAGGCTACCTTTCAGTTACTGGCCCAATGCTCTGACCACCAGGCTACCTGTCAGTTACTGGCCCAATGCTCTGACCACCAGGCTACCTGATCCCCGCAGCCTTTCACAGTGGGAATAGTCAAGATGCATAAATGCTGTAAATTTACGAATAATCCTTCCTAATTTCTTCTGAGATGTCTGCAATAAATGTTTTATTATCTTGGAGGCATTAATGTACCAGGAAGAGCATGCATAGTCAAGGCGGCACTGAACAAGAGCCCCTGCCGATGTCCCCATTGCATTCTTATCCAGATATTTGGATGTTCTTGCCAGGAACCTGGTTTACTTTGGAGATAACATTTTGTGCCATGCTCTCCCCTCTCAGATGGTTAACTAGAACACATCTAAGATACTTAACATAGTCTTTTGCTGCATCCTACTGCCACCTTAAAATCAGGGGATTTCCTCAGTTTCACTTTGGACCTGAACAAGGACTGTTTTTCCAAGGTGAGGTGACAGCTTATTGTCATATAGCCATTTACTGACATCCAGAAGTTCAGCACTGAGGGCTTTCTCAACCACATTTTTGTCTTTGTGGGAAACCAACAGTGCAGAATCATCTGCATAGAGGAAAATCATTTTGCCATCACAGTAATGGATGTTTATATTGCAGTTCATGAGTCCAAAGCAACGCAGCGAGCAGCACTCATCACCATCACAGTCAGCAGGCACAGAGACAACACAACACAACACAGCACAGAGCCAACACAACACAACACAACACAGCACAGCACAGAGCCAACACAACACAGCACAGCACAGCACAGAGCCAACACGACACAACACAACACAACACAGAGACAACACAACACAGCACAGAGACAACACAACACAGCACAGAGCCAACACAACACAACACAACACAGCACAGCACAGCACAGAGCCAACACAACACAACACAACACAGCACAGCACAGAGCCAACACAACACAGCACAGCACAGCACAGCACAGAGCCAACACAACACAACACAACAGGGTAACAAATCTCACATCTGTGCAGTTTGCAAGCGATGTTGTTAGGCTACATTGTATCGTGTTTCTTCTTCAGAGCACACTGGTGAGCAACAACATAATTTTCTTCACCGATTACAAAGTTCCACCATACATTCAATGTATTCCATTTCAAATGTGTCTCCCAGTTCGGCTTTACTTTTGCAATCTGCCAGTTCCTTCTCAGTATGACGCTAGATACGGAGAGGTCTCTCTGTGATTGAATGGTGTCTGCTTCCCTCAAGCGGTTGATATGATACCCTGCAGAGTGGCCTTTTCTGTAACCAGCAGGTGGTGATAAAGTGCTATACTTTCTAACTACGGTACCAAAGAATAGAACATGATGTGCACCAGAGGAGGCTGGTGGGAGGAGCTATAGGAGGAAGTGCTCATTGCAATGGCTGGAATGGTATTAAACATATTCAATGAGCCGTCCTCCTACAGCTCCTCCCACCAGCCTCCATACTCATACGAGATGAACTGGACTCCAGAACATCCACACAATACTGTACGTCTCATCTCACAATGTGAATGTGAATGGCCTGAAATTAGTTTTGTTAGGGTAGGAAATGCATTGCAGCAGCGTTATGAATACAGATGTGTGTTTATTTCAAGAAAATCCTGGACATGCAATTAATAGAAGCAGCACAGGATGTTCTTAATGTGTTCTGGATTACAAATAAATACATGCAGTATGTGTGAGGGGGAGGGTTTCCATCCACTATACTGTAGGCTATCCCCTATACTGTAGGCTATCCCCTATACTGTAGGCTATCCCCTATACTGTAGGCTATACCCTATACTGTAGGCTATACCCTATACTGTAGGCTATACCCTATACTGTAGGCTATACCCTATACTGTAGGCTATACCCTATACTGTAGGCTATACCCTATACTGTAGGCTATCCCCTATACTGTAGGCTATCCCCTATACTGTAGGCTATCCCCTATACTGTAGGCTATCCCCTATACTGTAGGCTAGTCTGTAGTTATTGCCCTACAATAACTACAGACTACAGCCCAGTTACTGCCCTACAATAACTACAGACTACAGCCTTGTTACTGCCCTACAAAAACTACAGACTACAGCCTTGTTACTGCCCTACAATAACTACAGACTACAGCCTTGTTACTACAGACTACAGCCTTGTTACTGCCCTACAATAACTACAGACTACAGCCTTGTTACTGGCCTACAATAACTACAGACTACAGCCTTGTTACTGGCCTACAATAACTACAGACTACAGCCTTGTTACTGGCCTACAATAACTACAGACTACAGCCTTGTTACTGCCCTACAATAACTACAGACTACAGCCTTGTTACTGCCCTACAATAACTACAGACTACAGCCTTGTTCCTGCCCTACAATAACTACAGACTACAGCCTTGTTACTGACCTACAATAACTACAGACTACAGCCTTATTACTGCCCTACAATAACTACAGACTACAGCCCCGTTACTGCCCTACAATAACTACAGACTACAGCCTTGTTACTGCCCTACAATAACTACAGACTACAGCCTTGTTACTACAGACTACAGCCTTGTTACTGACCTACAATAACTACAGACTACAGCCTTGTTACTATAGACTACAGCCTTGTTACTACAGACTACAGCCTTGTTACTGACCTACAATAACTACAGACTACAGCCTTGTTACTACAGACTACAGCCTTGTTACTACAGACTACAGCCTTGTTACTACAGACTACAGCTGCGTTACTGCCCTACAATAACTACAGACTACAGCCTTGTTACTGCCCTACAATAACTACAAACTACAGCCTTATTACTGCCCTACAATAACTACAGACTACAGCCTTGTTACTGCCCTACAATAACTACAGACTACAGCCTTATTACTGCCCTACAATAACTACAGACCACAGCCTTGTTACTACAGACTACAGCCTTGTTACTGACCTACAATAACTACAGACTACAGCCTTATTACTGCCCTACAATAACTACAGACTACAGTCTTGTTACTGCCCTACAATAACTACAGACTACAGCCTTGTTACTGCCCTACAATAACTACAGACTACAGCCTTGTTACTGCCATCCATTATCCCTATTATCAGGAGGACAGAGATACCATGCTGTGTGTGTGTGTGTGTGTCTGTGTCTGAATAAGTGTCTGTGTCTGTGTCTGAGTGTGTGTCTGTATCTGAGTGTGTGTCTGTGTGTGTATCTGTGTGTGTGTGTGTGTGTCTGTGTGTGTATCTGTGTCTGTGTCTGAGTGTGTGTCTGTGTCTATGTCTGTGTGTGTATCTGTGTCTGAGTGTGTGTCTGTATCTGTGTCTGAATGTGTGTCTGTGTCTGAGTGTGTGTCTATGTCTGAGTGTGTGTCTGTGTGTGTATCTGTGTGTGTGTGTCTGAGTGTGTGTCTTTGTGTGTATCTGTGTCTGTGTGTGTGTCTGTGTGTGTATCTGTGTCTGAATGTGTGTCTTTGTGTGTATCTGTGTCTGTGTCTGAGTGTGTGTATCTGTGTGTGTGTCTGTGTGTGTATCTGTGTCTGTGTCTGAGTGTGTGTCTGTGTGTGTATCTGTGTGTGTGTGTCTGAGTGTGTGTCTTTGTGTGTATCTGTGTCTGTGTGTGTGTCTGTGTGTGTATCTGTGTCTGAATGTGTGTCTGAGTGTGTGTCTGTGTCTGTGTCTGAGTGTGTGTATCTGTGTGTGTGTCTGTGTGTGTATCTGTGTCTGTGTCTGTGTGTGTGTCTGTGTGTGTATCTGTGTCTGTGTCTGAGTGTGTGTGTGTCTGTGTGTGTGTCTGTGTGTGCATCTGTGTGTGTATCTGTGGCTGTGTGTGTGTCTGTGTGTGTATCTGTGGCTGTGTGTGTGTGTGTCTGTGTGTGTGTCTGTGTGTGTGTGTGTGTCTGAGTGTGTATCTGTGTCTGTGTGTGTGTCTGTGTGTGTGTCTGTGTGTGTATCTGTGTCTGAGTGTGTGTCAGTGTGTTTATCTGTGTCTGTGTGTGTCTGTGTGTGTGTGTGTGTGTGTGTGTGTGTGTGTGTATCTGTGTCTGAGTGTGTGTGTGTCTGTGTGTGTGTCTGTGTGTGCATCTGTGTGTGTATCTGTGGCTGTGTGTGTGTCTGTGTGTGTATCTGTGGCTGTGTGTGTGTGTCTGTGTGTGTGTGTGTGTGTCTGAGTGTGTATCTGTGTCTGTGTGTGTGTCTGTGTGTGTGTCTGTGTGTGTATCTGTGTCTGAGTGTGTGTCAGTGTGTTTTCCTGTGTCTGTGTGTGTCTGTGTGTGTGTCTGTGTGTGTATCTGTGTCTGAGTGTGTGTCAGTGTGTTTATCTGTGTCTGTGTGTGTCTGTGTGTGTGTGTGTGTGTGTGTGTGTGTATCTGTGTCTGTGTGTGTATGTCTGTGTACACAACACAACAGAACACAACACAACAGCGCTCCAGGGGACTGTCTCAGTCTCAGGTCAGTTTTAACAGAGCTCCAGGGGACTGTCTCAGTCTCAGGTCAGTTTTAACAGAGCTCCAGGGGACTGTCTCAGTCTCAGGTCAGTTTTAACAGAGTTCCAGGGGACTGTCTCAGTCTCAGGTCAGTTTTAACAGAGCTCCAGGGGACTGTCTCAGTCTCAGGTCAGTTTTAACAGAGTTCCAGGGGACTGTCTCAGTCTCAGGTCAGTTTTAACAGAGTTCCAGGGGACTGTCTCAGTCTCAGGTCAGTTTTAACAGAGCTCCAGGGGACTGTCTCAGTCTCAGGTCAGTTTTAACAGAGCTCCAGGGGACTGTCTCAGTCTCAGGTCAGTTTTAACAGAGTTCCAGGGGACTGTCTCAGTCTCAGGTCAGTTTTAACAGAGCTCCAGGGGACTGTCTCAGTCTCAGGTCAGTTTTAACAGAGCTCCAGGGGACTGTCTCAGTCTCAGGTCAGTTTTAACAGAGTTCCAGGGGACTGTCTCAGTCTCAGGTCAGTTTTAACAGAGCTCCAGGGGACTGTCTCAGTCTCAGGTCAGTTTTAACAGAGTTCCAGGGGACTGTCTCAGTCTCAGGTCAGTTTTAACAGAGCTCCAGGGGACTGTCTCAGTCTCAGGTCAGTTTTAACAGAGCTCCAGGGGACTGTCTCAGTCTCAGGTCAGTTTTAACAGAGCTCCAGGGGACTGTCTCAGTCTCAGGTCAGTTTTAACAGAGCTCCAGGGGACTGTCTCAGTCTCAGGTCAGTTTTAACAGAGCTCCAGGGGACTGTCTCAGTCTCAGGTCAGTTTTAACAGAGCTCCAGGGGACTGTCTCAGTCTCAGGTCAGTTTTAACAGAGTTCCAGGGGACTGTCTCAGTCTCAGGTCAGTTTTAACAGAGCTCCAGGGGACTGTCTCAGTCTCAGGTCAGTTTTAACAGAGCTCCAGGGGACTGTCTCAGTCTCAGGTCAGTTTTAACAGAGCTCCAGGGGACTGTCTCAGTCTCAGGTCAGTTTTAACAGAGCTCCAGGGGACTGTCTCAGTCTCAGGTCAGTTTTAACAGAGCTCCAGGGGACTGTCTCAGTCTCAGGTCAGTTTTAACAGAGTTCCAGGGGACTGTCTCAGTCTCAGGTCAGTTTTAACAGAGCTCCAGGGGACTGTCTCAGTCTCAGGTCAGTTTTAACAGAGCTCCAGGGGACTGTCTCAGTCTCAGGTCAGTTTTAACAGAGCTCCAGGGGACTGTCTCAGTCTCAGGTCAGTTTTAACAGAGCTCCAGGGGACTGTCTCAGTCTCAGGTCAGTTTTAACAGAGCTCCAGGGGACTGTCTCAGTCTCAGGTCAGTTTTAACAGAGTTCCAGGGGACTGTCTCAGTCTCAGGTCAGTTTTAACAGAGCTCCAGGGGACTGTCTCAGTCTCAGGTCAGTTTTAACAGAGTTCCAGGGGACTGTCTCAGTCTCAGGTCAGTTTTAACAGAGCTCCAGGGGACTGTCTCAGTCTCAGGTCAGTTTTAACAGAGCTCCAGGGGACTGTCTCAGTCTCAGGTCAGTTTTAACAGAGCTCCAGGGGACTGTCTCAGTCTCAGGTCAGTTTTAACAGAGTTCCAGGGGACTGTCTCAGTCTCAGGTCAGTTTTAACAGAGCTCCAGGGGACTGTCTCAGTCTCAGGTCAGTTTTAACAGAGCTCCAGGGGACTGTCTCAGTCTCAGGTCAGTTTTAACAGAGCTCCAGGGGACTGTCTCAGTCTCAGGTCAGTTTTAACAGAGCTCCAGGGGACTGTCTCAGTCTCAGGTCAGTTTTAACAGAGCTCCAGGGGACTGTCTCAGTCTCAGGTCAGTTTTAACAGAGCTCCAGGGGACTGTCTCAGTCTCAGGTCAGTTTTAACAGAGCTCCAGGGGACTGTCTCAGTCTCAGGTCAGTTTTAACAGAGCTCCAGGGGACTGTCTCAGTCTCAGGTCAGTTTTAACAGAGCTCCAGGGGACTGTCTCAGTCTCAGGTCAGTTTTAACAGAGCTCCAGGGGACTGTCTCAGTCTCAGGTCAGTTTTAACAGAGCTCCAGGGGACTGTCTCAGTCTCAGGTCAGTTTTAACAGAGCTCCAGGGGACTGTCTCAGTCTCAGGTCAGTTTTAACAGAGCTCCAGGGGACTGTCTCAGTCTCAGGTCAGTTTTAACAGAGCTCCAGGGGACTGTCTCAGTCTCAGGTCAGTTTTAACAGAGCTCCAGGGGACTGTCTCAGTCTCAGGTCAGTTTTAACAGAGCTCCAGGGGACTGTCTCAGTCTCAGGTCAGTTTTAACAGAGCTCCAGGGGACTGTCTCAGTCTCAGGTCAGTTTTAACAGAGCTCCAGGGGACTGTCTCAGTCTCAGGTCAGTTTTAACAGAGCTCCAGGGGACTGTCTCAGTCTCAGGTCAGTTTTAACAGAGCTCCAGGGGACTGTCTCAGTCTCAGGTCAGTTTTAACAGAGCTCCAGGGGACTGTCTCAGTCTCAGGTCAGTTTTAACAGAGCTCCAGGGGACTGTCTCAGTCTCAGGTCAGTTTTAACAGAGCTCCAGGGGACTGTCTCAGTCTCAGGTCAGTTTTAACAGAGCTCCAGGGGACTGTCTCAGTCTCAGGTCAGTTTTAACAGAGCTCCAGGGGACTGTCTCAGTCTCAGGTCAGTTTTAACAGAGCTCCAGGGGACTCTCAGTCTCAGGTCAGTTTTAACAGAGCTCCAAGGGACTGTCTCAGTCTCAGGTCAGTTTTAACAGAGCTCCAGGGGACTCTCAGTCTCAGGTCAGTTTTAACAGAGCTCCAAGGGACTGTCTCAGTCTCAGGTCAGTTTTAACAGAGCTCCAGGGGACTGTCTCAGTCTCAGCACCAATGTGGGCTGCCTGGAGTGATGCAGTTGTTGTACATCTCAATGGCTGTGTCTGAAATGGCACCCTATTACCTATATAGTGCACTACTTTCGGCCAAGGCATTAGTAGTTTTGGGCTCCCAAGTGGTTCAGTGGTCTAAGACACTGCATCTCAGTGCTAGAGGCGTCACTACCGACAACCTGGTTCGAATCCAGAGTCCCATAGGGCGGCACACCATTGGCCCAGTGTCGTCAGAGTTTGGTAGGCCGTCATTGTAAATAATAATTTGTTCTTAACTGAATTGACTAGTTAAATAAAGGTTAAATAAATAAAATAACAGTGGTTCTCTGGGATCCGATGGATCTAATTTCCATGTGATTATCTTCAGGATAGAACAGCACAGAGACACATTGGATGGTACCTGGTTATAAACAACCTATGATTAACCGGACCATGTTCTAATTACGTTGTTAACCTATTTATAATAGCAAAAAGGCACCTCAGAGGTTTGTGGTATATTGGCTATTTACGATACCCCCTCTGGCCGTATGTTAATG
This sequence comes from Thymallus thymallus, assembly GCA_023634145.1. Lineage (NCBI taxonomy): Eukaryota > Metazoa > Chordata > Actinopteri > Salmoniformes > Salmonidae > Thymallus > Thymallus thymallus. The sequence continues at coordinate 2,228,930 of CM042416.1, read as the reverse complement.
TCCTTATATACGATACCCCCCCTGGCCGTATGTTAATGTCCTTATATACGATACCCCCTCTGGCCGTATGTTAATGTCCTTATATACGATACCCCCTCTGGCTGTATGTTAATGTCCTTATTTACGATACCCCCTCTGGCCGTATGTTAATGTCCTTATATACGATACCCCCTCTGGCCGTATGTTAATGTCCTTATATACGATACCCCCCCTGGCCGTATGTTAATGTCCTTATATACGATACCCCCTCCGGCCGTATGTTAATGTCCTTATATACGATACCCCCTCTGGCCGTATGTTAATGTCCTTATATACGATACACCCCCTGGCCGTATGTTAATGTCCTTATATACGATACCCCCTCTGGCTGTATGTTAATGTCCTTATATATGATACCCCCTGGCCGTATGTTAATGTCCTTATATACGATACACCCCCTGGCCGTATGTTAATGTCCTTATATACGATACCCCCCCTGGCCGTATGTTAATGTCCTTATATACGATACCCCCTCTGGCTGTATTGCTTAAATAAATAGGTTTGTATTTTTTTTATTTCACCTTTATTTAACCAGGTAGGTGTCAGGTTCTGGCCATAGAGAAGCCTTCTCTTCTCTATGTAGCCATGGTCAGAGTCTGACAGGTCTATTCTTTCTGTTTCTGGTGGTGGTTTGTGGTGGATCCCTAATTAGAGGCAGCTGTAGTGCATTGTCTCTAATTAGGGATCCTACATAGGTTTGTAGATTTTCACACTGGGTTGTGGGTCGTTGTCGTATGTTTCACGGAGGAAAAGAAGAGTGAGTATGTTTTGTATTACGTTGCTGGTTTGTTTTTGTAAACGCTCGTAATTCTTTTTGTTTGTGTAGTTTGTACATTTTATTAATATTATACACAGGATATATAAAGAAAAATGTCCAATTACTATAATCCCTGCGCTGCGTCTTGGTCTCCCTATACACCCTGTCGTGACAGAACGACCCACCAGTAGTAGACCAAGCAGTGTAACTGGGGAGAGACGGAGAGAGAGGAGATGCCGCGTT